>CM053786.1:398733293-399173293 GCA_028749045.1 Cupressus sempervirens
CCATAATAAAATCATTCATGCTATTCCCTCTAAATTGAAAGTTAAAGAAGCTCTCTTCTCTCTACTGGTAGATAAATCTCCTAGCCCTAATGGTTTCCCTTCTTTCATTTTCCAATTGTTTTGGCCTATTTTGATGAAGGATGTGGTGAAGGTTGTTCAAAAATTCTTTGGGGCTAGAAGCATTCTCAAGGAGATTAAATCTACTTTATTAGTTCTCATTCCTAAAGTTCTTGGAGCCAACTCCTTGGACAAGTTCAAATCAATTAGTCTTTGCAATTCTTTTTACAAGATCATTTTAAAGGTTCTTATTTCTAGGTTGCTCAAACTCCTCCCTTTGATTATTTCTCATCAACAATCTGGTTTTGTCCTGGGCAAACAAATTTTAGACTCCATAATGATGTTGCATGAAGTGATTCACTCTATGGAAGATGGAAAAAGGGAAGGGATGTTACTTAAACTTGACCTCTCAAAAGCCTATAATAGGGTTGACTGGTCTTTCCTAGAAATGGTGCTTAAGGCTTTTCGGTTTGATGTCAAAACTTGTAAGCTAATCTCTCAGCTGGTTACTACTCAATGGATCCCCCTTTGATTTTTTCAAAGCTTCTCATGATCTTCATTAGGGGGATCCTCTCTCACCTATTCTATTCATAGTCTTGGAAGAATGCATAGGCATACTTATAGAGAAGAATAAGGAGAAAGGGAGAATCAAAGGTTTTAAACCTTCTTCCAAAAGTGCCTCTTTTATGCATTAGTAATTTTTTGATGATACTATAATGGGAGGGGAGGCTTATATTAAGGAGGCAAAGGCAATGAAGGACATCTTGGATATCTACTCTAGAGGATCAGGATAGTCCATCAATTGGGAAAAAAACTATGTTTTCTTTATCAAAAATCCTGAGGAAAAATAGAAGAAAATCTCTAGAATTCTAGGATGTAGTGTGGGGAAGCTCTCCTCTACCTATCTTTGGCTATCTTTGTGTACGAATCCTTTAGACTCTTTCTGGAATGACATTATGGACAGATTTAGTAAGAAGCTAGTTGGTTACAAAGGGGCCTCTCTTAGCCAAGCTAGAAAATGCCAACTAGTTAAATCCACCCTTTAGAACTTGCCTGTTTATGCTTTGAGCCTTTTTTTGATCCTTGAGAAATTTGCTGAGAGGATGGAAAAAATTTAGAGAGACTTGTTATGGATGAGGGATGAAAAGAATAAAATGTATCCTCTCATTGCTTGGGAAAAAGTTTGCCTCCCCAAGAAATATGGAGGTCTAGGCATCAAGAAGCTTACTCACCTCAACAAGGCTCTTTTGGCTAAGAAAATATGGTATATCTTTAGTAGCACAAGGGAATGGAGAGACATTATGGAAAAAAAGTATATAAAGTGGCCCTCTAAATAGTTTACCCTATTCAGCAAAGATATCTCAAGAGGTTCCACTATTTGGAATGGTTTTTTAAAAGCCAGGGACCTGGAAAATTCTAGAGTCTCTTGGAAATTGGGAAATGGGGAGGATATCCACTTTTGGTCTGATAGCTAGCTTATTCAGGTCCCTCTTATGAATAACCCTAGCTATGAGGTCTGGGTGAATGACTGCATCAACCATTTTGGGCAAAAATTTAGTGACTATAGGAATGACCAGGGATGGATAGACCTATCTGTAATCTCAGAAGATCTTAATCCTATTATGATAATGCTAAACTCTATGGCCCTAAATAACAATACCTAGGATGAATTGGTCTAGGGAGATGGTGCCAATGGGCTATATACTATTGCCTTTGAGTATTCGGCCCTTTGGAGATTAAATGAGATTCCTCCTTGGTCAAGGGCTTGACTTCCTAGCCTCATTCCAAAAATTAATATGCTCTATTGGTTGGCTCTACAGGACAAAATCCTCACCCAAGATAACCTCATTAAAAGAGGTCATATTATGCCTAGCAAATGTGTGTTATGTAAAGATCAGATGGGGACTAGCAATCAATTGTTCATTCATTACTCTTTCTCCAAAGAGGTTTGGGTTTTCCTTACCCAAGACTTGGGCTTCAGTTGGTGTGTTCCTTTTAACCTTCTAGATTTCTTCTATCAATGGAAATGCATATTCAATAGGTCTAATTTGTAGGAATGAAGTTCCTAGATTCTACCTCATATCTGTTGGAGCATCTGGAAGGAGAGAAATAATAGAATCTTCAGAGATAAAGAGGAGCTAGCTATAGTGATAAGAAAGAAAATATTTACAAACATTAAGGAAAACTATTTAGTAAGGAAAGGGGGAGATATAGAATTAGGTGGTAGAAAAAAGGAGAAGGCAAATGACAGAAAGATGAAAAGATAGGAAGCCAAATGGCTTCTCCCCCCAGAAGGATGGCATAAAGCCAACTTTGATGGTGTGTCCAAAGGAAATCTTGGCTCCTTGGGAAGTGGAGGCATAATAAGTATTGTGGCTTTTTCCCTCCTGCTGGGATTTCAAACCAACCACTTTGCGGAAGCAAATGCTGCATGTAATGTTTTCAAACTAGCATTTGAAATTGGAGTTACTAACCTTTGGCTAGAAGGGGATTCAAACAACATTATAAAATGTATTAATGAAAATTCTAAAACATCATGGTCAGTTGCAAATCTTATTGATGAGACTCGTGAGACTCTTGCCAAATTTGGTAGAGTCCACGTCACTCATATTTTTTGGGAAGCTAACCTAGTTTTTGACAAATTTGCTAATATAGGGGTCAGTGCAAACCAAATTATGACATGGCATCCTGGAAATATTTTTCCTACAGATGTCAAAAGCATGATCGAATTGGACAAGATCCAAGGAAGTATGGGGAAGATCAATGTGCAATTATGAGTATGAATGGATCAAGGGGAAAGGGTACTTCCCAAAAAGGTAGCATGGGAAATTGTAATTGCTATAATTTAATATAGACTTTTCGACATGCTTTCTGGGTCATTTTTTGCATCTACAATAGGAGCAATAGAAAAGTTATTTCTTTCTATATTCTACTCAACCAAAGAGGTTCCTATGAATCACAGTATGAGCTGC
This sequence comes from Cupressus sempervirens, assembly GCA_028749045.1. Classification (NCBI taxonomy): domain Eukaryota; kingdom Viridiplantae; phylum Streptophyta; class Pinopsida; order Cupressales; family Cupressaceae; genus Cupressus; species Cupressus sempervirens. The sequence continues at coordinate 398,736,323 of CM053786.1, forward strand.
ATATGAGAATTCAAGGTGAGTAGAGTGTAGATATGGTAGGAAAAAGGTGCAAAAAGGAGCTAGTCGGTGAAATAGAGAAATGGAGGAGTAGGGAAAAAGTTTGGGAGTAGCTGGATCAGGGAAAAATTACTAGATACATTGTGAAACTACATGGTTTTGATCAAGAGGTAACCAATAGCATGGTTGGTTCATGGAAGGATGGTAGAGTCAACGTGAACGAGGTTTCATTCATGATCATTGAGGAGGTGATATCAACTATTTTTTAAATCCTGATTGAGGGTTTTAAGTTTTTTAGGGACAAGAAGCTATTGGCTAACACTGTGCCAGATTTTGTGAAGGATATGGAGGAATTGAAAGCCTTGAAGAAGATTGACACATACTATGCTCCTAATACCATGAAGAAACTATGGAGGTATGTTCTGAGAGCTATAATCAAGCACATTACTTTGGACCCTAGGTTTGATCGGGCTCGTACCCACCACTTTGTTCTTTTGAATCATTTTTGGCATAACTATAAAATTTCTTTTCTTTTTTACTTGTTAACTTCCATGAGCAAGGAGGTGGTTAGCTTTAAAAAGAAGCCCACTAATAACCCTGCTCTGCATGAGTAGCTTTTGCTGCTCATTTATGAGCACTTTAAGGCTTAGACTATTAGCAATGCCCCCCCTCAGACTAAGAATGTGACCTCTAGAAGTTCTAGCTTCTCTCTAGACTCGGATGATATCTAGAGCTTAGCTTTGAGGATGGTAGGATTTCTTTCGCAAATAAAATTATCACCCTTCAGGTTAAGAACATTCCTTCTTCCATTCCCCCAATTACGAAAAGCTCTAGGGTTGATGGGTAGAAGCAACCTGTGAAGGATGTGAAGGTTGACAGTGATGATGAGGAGGATGTGGAGATGAAAGAGGAGGAAAAGGAGATGCAAGAGGTAAATAAGGAAGAATGGGGAGGAAAGAAATGCAAGAGGGAGGGTCTGGAGAATGAGAGATTGTAGCAAGATCGAAATATGTATTCGCTACCTCTTTCTCCTATCCATACTCAAGCCCAACCTGAGGAGCAAAAAATGGATTCTAAGACTGAGGGTGGGGAGGTGCAGGTTAAAGAGAGGAGGAAAGCTTGGAAAAAAATTATTGTTAGGACCTCAAAAATGGGCATTTTTAAAGAGGCCATCAACCTGTAGGTCCTTGTGGATAATCAAGAAGAGGAGCAGCTTGAAGAACTCATAGACTTGATGATTGTAGCTATTTCGGATAATGCAAGGGAATTTGGGCTGAACCTCTTGAACAATGCTTGCAATAGTATGATTGATAACTTTAGATCAATCAAGTGGCTTTTCCATTAGTTGGAGGAGGTCAAAGAGCAGGTGAGTCATATGGAGGATAACAAGAATGGAGCAGATTTTGATAATAGAGATGGCAATAGTGAGAGGCTCAGTCTAGTGGAGAGAAGGATTAACAACCTTGAAATATAAAATCATAATCTCTCAAACTAGATGATTTTGCTACTAAGCTCCATTAACAAAAACATTATTTCTTTAACTGGTTGGATCAAAGATACAATTATGAAGGAAGAAGAGGACTAAAAGGACAAAGAAAAAGCCAGACTGGTGGTCGACACTACAAAGGACAACATCAACAATGGTCAGACTAGGAGCATCAAAGGGAGCTCTAGCAAGAGGCTAAGGAGAACTAGATGGCCTATGAGGCTGCTCAGGCCATGCGAGACCTGGAGAGAAAGAATGAGGACTAATCCACTGCCTATTCTTTTGTCTCAATCTACTTTTTGGCTTTTTGTCAGGGCTTTTTCCTTTATCATTTCTATGTAGTTTCTATTCCTGATCTTTTCTTTGTTCTTTGTCTGTAGGTTGGGCCTTGGGCTTATTTTCAGCCTTTGAACTTGAACTCCTTTGGCTGGGCTTTTCACACTTATTATCATCCTTATTATTGTTTTAACTCTTAGGTTTTAGGATCCTTGTAAAACCTATTTATCTAATCAAAAACATAAATAGTGATATAATATTTTGAAGTAAATTGATTACAATATTGATATCAAACCACAGTTCTTGGAGGAAGATTTTTGAAGGAAATTGAGATAAAGATATGAAGATCTATAAGAGAGAGGTGCTAAAGCTAAAAAAAGATAATTTATCCTCATGGAAAAACATAATGTGTCTATATTTATCTAGAATTGGTGATAGTGGTACTTACCACCCCATCCTATGAATTTGGATTAAATTGATGAGAAGAAAGACAATAACAGTTTGGTGATTGAAATTGCATCTTTCCTTAATGATCTTTAGTTTATTAATGTCACAAACTCTATTAATGCTAAACAAATGTGGAACAAATTGGCACTTGTAAATGGTGGAGATCCAAATGTGCTAAGAGATGAAGTAGAAATATTAAGAGGCAAGTATGATGACATGAGAATGAAAGAAGGTGAGAATGAAACTTAGTATATGAATTGAATCAAAGAAGTTGTCAGTGAAATTAGATCTATTGGAGGAGTTTTAAGAGATTCTAATGTTATAAGTAAAGATCTCAGAAATCTTCTACCAACTTATGCTATCAAAATTTTAATAATTCATGAACTTAGAGCTATTCCTGGTAATGATCTAAGACTTGATGGTTTAGTTCGTCAGTTGACTTCATTTGAGTTAAGAAATTATGATAACAATGTAGTTACACTAAGAAATGCTTTTAAGTTTTCACTAAGCATTTCTAATTCAAAGAAAGATAATAGTAGAGATGAAACTAAATCTGAATCTAAAGATGATATGGATGATATTGAAGCATTTCTTGCAAGGATATTATTGAGAGGAAAAGGTAAACTACCCCTAATCTATTTTAAACTACCCCTAATCTATTTTACGTGCAATGAAGTTGATCATTTTGATGCAAATTTTTGTATCAAAACTAAGAGTGATAGAAATGATATGAAGAAATATCACATGTACACAAACAATAGGGACTAAAAAGACATAGAAAACAAATCATGCTATAGTTTTGAAAAAAAACACACAAAGACTAGTTTTGATGATGAGAAGGAAGTAGTTGAAATGGTGTATCTTGCTATCAAGGAAGATCCCAATGGAGAAAGATATGGAAGTAAAAAAAATCTATTATTTCACATATTAACAAGAATGATTTAAGGATCAAAGATAGTGGATTCTCACATCACATGACTAGTGACATAAGAAAGTTTGATACACTTGAAGGAATTGATGATTCTAGAACTCATGACCTAGATAATGATTTTCCATGTCTAGTGAAAGGTAGAGGATCATTAATGTTGAATGAAAAAATAAGATGTGATGATGTATAATTGGTAGAAGGGATAAACTAAAAAAAAATTGAGTGTTTCTCAATTGAATAATATAGGTCACAAGTTGGAGTTTTAGAATAGAAAAATAAGTATATTTATTAATGAATGAAATATAATTGGAACTTGAGTACAAACAAAAGGTAATCTAATTTATCTTGATCCTACTATTGATACAAGATTTTTTTCCAAATATGAGGATGTATTGTCATAGCATAAAAGGTTGTGTCATGTGAATTTTGAGAACATGGAGAGAGTTAGTAGAAATAAAAGAGTTAGAGGCTTGCTAAGTCTACATAAACCCATGAATGGCAACTCGGTAAGAAGAAAAAGACAAGTTTTTCAAGAAAGTCACACACTTCTATTGATATTTTAGAATTAGTGCATATTGATTTGTTTGGACCTATGAGATTTTATATTTATTATGGTAACAAATACTTCATATTATTTGTTGATTATTATACTAGGATGATGATGTTCATGTTTGTAAAGGTAAAACCACATGCTTTTGATATGTTCAAATTATATAAAGCTAAAGTTGAGAAAGAAACTAGTGAACAATTGAAATGTCTAAGATCTTATAGAGCTGGTGAATTTATGTTTAGTAAATTCACTAACTTTTCTAGTGAGAATGGTATCAAAAGATACTTGTCTACACTAACAATAACAAAAAAATGGGATTTCTGACATAAGAAATAGATCTATTATGGATTATGCAAGGACATTTTTGATTGAAACATATTTTACAAATACATTCAAGATATAGGCCATAAGAATTGTAGTTCATACTCCCAATTGAGCTTAGTTGAATAAAGGAACAAAGAAGAAAACCTATGGACTCTGGTATGATCCTACACCTAGTGTGAGTTATTTCAAGAAATTTAGAAGTAGGTGTTATATTCATTAGGATAAAAGGAAAGGTAAATTTGATTCAAAAGGAGATGCAGGTATTTTTCTTGAATATTCATCTAGGAAAAAAGAATATCAATGTTTGAACAAAGTTACTAACATAATGATTGAAAGTATAAATGTAAGGATTGATGAGTTTTTAGATAAGAACAATGTGGAAAGCAAGAAGAAATAATAAGATTATAAAATATCTACATTTTTATGAAGATGTATCTAATAAACTACATGAATTATAGAAGAGAGATATCAAGCAAAAGTATTCATTACTAGAGAAGAAGAATGTACAACCTGAGTAGAAAGATCAACTCCAATGAAGTGAGAATAAAGTTGAGAATCAAAGATCTGAACCTTTATTGGAAAAATGTATTTGAAAGAATCATTCACCTAAAAAAATTAATTGAGAAAAAAGTGCTAGAGTGATGACAAGAAGTAAGTTAAGAGATGGTCCATTATTAATAGGTGATTTTGAGACTAGAATTTTGAAGGTTGCACTTGACAACGAATATTGAATAAGTTATATGAATGAAGAGATTGATTGGACAGAGCAAAATAACACACGGAAACTGTTGAAAAAAATTGATTAGTTGTGTATTGTCTTTGATGTTACAAATTTTTTTATATTATTATTAGTTAGTATATGTCGAACTCCCTCAAGTAATGAAGACAATATTTTTTGTCTATCGAGCATTCCAAAGTTTGCCAAGTTTAGAATACAACATCTACTGAGTTCACCCAGTCATCAAAGGAAAGTTTAGTGAAGATGAGTGTTAACTGAGCTCACTCAGTTAATAAAGGAAATATTGGATGGAACTAGTGTTAATTGAGCTCACTTGGTTGCCAAAGGAAATTTGTGAAGATGCAATGTTAACGAAGTTCACATGGTTAACATAGAAAAATCATTTATGAGTTAGTATCTACTGAGAAGAGTCAACTAATGAAGGATTTTCTTGTTTTGGCATATTGAGTTCAATTGATTTGTTTGTTAGTTCTAGTTGACTAAGGAGATTAAAATTTGGTATTCTTAGTTGTACTCGAGCCAATTTGACCATTTTAAAGATATAAATAAAAGGTCAAGTCGAGGATTGAATACATGGAACATAATAGAAGATTCAAAGATGCTTAGAGGAAGAAAATTATAAGGATAAGGAGAATATCCTTGTTTATTTGCAAACATACATTTGATTAGGAAGGATCAAGTATACAAGCCAAAATTGAGATCTATAATTAGTAGCTTAGTTCCATCAAAAATTAGATCATCTCATTATTAATCTCTAAGCCATTGTAGCTGTGATCTAAATCTCTTAACAAAGTTGGCATAATAGCTATTTGTAAATCCTCTAACAAGGTGGAATTTCTAGATAGAAATGTGTCTAACAATGTCACTCCTAATAGGGTGATTAAATCCTCTAACATGATCACACCTAATAGTGTGTTTTTTAACCTTTAACAAGGTTGGATCCTAATAGAGCTGACTTCAAAAGAGTGAAAACTAGTAATTAGTTGCAATTTGTGGTTTTCCCCAAATTGGGTTTCCACATTAAATCTTGGTGTCACTTGTGTTCATGCTATTTATTTTATGTGTATGAAACTAAGTTAAATAAGGATAATCACATAAAATATTTTATGATTTTCATTGGTCAAGTTACTACTACTATTTTAGTGTTTTTTGAGTTAAAACATTTGCTAGTGTAAACCGAGTACATGTGTGTTTGTCGAGTAACACCAAAATATAATTTAGTCAGAGTTTAAATTTGTTTTTGTATTGATCTATAAGGGATATGGGATTTATTTTAGTGGTAACTGATTCAACCCTCCCCTGTCAGTTAATCCTCTTATATTTCCAACAATTGATATTGGAGCTTCTTGGTGCTTGCAAAAAAAGTTTACAAGACCTAAGCTAAAGATCAAGATGTCTTACAGAAGGGGCATCCCAAATATGAATAGAGATAACTTTGAGACATGGTAGGAACGCATGAGGCTGCACTTGGTAATCATTGGAGATTTAGGGATAAAGTATCTCTAGACACAAAATACATGACACTTGCTAGAACTATGACTATTGAAGAAATTGCGAAGAAGAAGAGTCATAACATCATGATGATTGATATTTCTTCAACTCTCAACTATCATGAATTTTATGAGATCAATGATTGTGGAACTACTTATAAAATTTGGATCAATTTAAAATCCGTCTATGGAAGAGATGATAATGTAACAAGATCTAAATCTGAAAGTCTTAGAGGATAGTTTGATCAAATAAATATGAGAGAAGATGAGAACATTGAAAAATACAATGAAACAATCAAAGCTAGTGTTTATGCTATCAAAGCTTTAGGAGGAAATATTGAAAATGAAATAGTGGTAAGTAAATTTCTTAGAACACTTCTTCCTATACAAAAAATTATAGTATCAACAATTCAAGAAATAAGATGCAATCCAATGAATGATATAACATTGGATGCAATAGTTGGAGGATTAACAACATTTGAGCTAGATAACTATGATAACTATGTTCCTAGGTCTAGCTATCTTGATTCTACATTTGAAGCCAAGTTACCACTCAAGAAGAAAGCCAAAAGGTCATAACCTAAAAAATATAAAAGTGAAGAGGAAAATAGTTCTGACAGTGATTTTGAAACTATTGAGGCATTGCTTACAAGAAGATATCAAAAAGGAAGAGGAAAGATTCCTTTAATATGTTTCTCTTGTGAAAAATTTGGCCATGTTGTTGCAAGATGTCCAAACAGAGAAAAAAAAGATGAAAGGAAGCACAAAAAATACAAAGGCAAGAAGGATTTCAAAAACTACAAGGACCACAAGGACAAAGGTAGCAAATCTTGTTTTATGGAGCTAAAGATTCAGATAGTAGTGAAGATGATGAAATAGTATATATTTCTGTAAAAGATGAATTTTATGATTAGGGAAATAAAATGACGCTTATCTCTCATGTTATGAAAAATGATACATAGATTATTGATAGTGGTTTCTCACATCATATTGTTACAATCTAAAAAGATTGATAACCTAGAAAACTAGTGCAAAGAATAGATATCTAAGCCATGAATGCAAATGATAGAAAATCAAAATAGCAACATAGAGTTAGTCTCCAAGAGAGTAATGCAAATGCTAGAAGCAAAATAGCATTAAGAAAATGCAAAAGAAATCGATCACAAATACAAGTTAGGTAGTATGCTTATATAGAATAGGAAGAGGGAGGAGGTGGAAACACCATCCAATGAGGAGCAACCATCTATCAGACTAAAGATAGCAAAGTATCTTCCTAAGATAGTTAATGGATGTTCACATTTAGGAATGTGACACCTTGCAACCACTTTCTAAATAAGACATGCTTTATTAACCTAAGAAAGATTATTAAAAGTATAGGAAAAACCTAGCAATATAGGGAAAAATAAATAACCCACTAGGAAATAAAAAAACTACACTAATACCCCCCCCCCCCCCCCCCCCGCATTAGAGAAGATTAGGTGGATGGAGAAATGGGTCCTGACAAGTCAGGCCTCATGAGGTACCCATGCACATAAAATTCCCCCAAAAAAGAGAGAAGGGACCACCAAAAATGTTGCTCCATGTAGATCTCCTCATGAAGGTCATTGTGAAGAAAATCACTCTTCATATCCATCTGATGTACTTCCCAATGATTAGCTACAATAATTGCAAGAACAAGTTGAATGGAATTCATTTGAGCAACTAGTGAAAAAGTCTTCATGTAGTCAGTCCCAGGAACCTAGGAGAATCCTTTGGCAACCAAGTGAGCCTTGTGTTTTTCAGGTGACCCATCTGCTACAAATTTTGTCCAATAGATCAACTTACATAGAACAAGTTTTCTTTCCTTAGGAAGAGGAACAAGATCCCAAGTGTGGTTCCTTATCAAGGAACTATACTCTTCCTACATAGTTGTATCCCTCTCAAGAATACCAAAAGCTTGATGAAAGGACTTTAGATTTGAGGTAGTAGAAATGAAGACATGTGGAGCATCCTAGAATTGTGAACAAGTTTTCCTAGTGTCTAATGGATCCCCACCCAATCACCTATAGATTGAAAGGTCTATCTAGCCCAAAGTGGACCGAAAGATGGAGAATCTAGAGGAGAATCATCAACCTCTAAATGATGACTAGCCTAGGAAGGAGGCGAGTCCTCTAAATCACTCTCTACATTAGGAGTGGAGGTAGAAGACTACTCAGGTGAATCTAAGTCATCAGAAGATCTATCATGTATTCCAAGTGACTCTAATGTCAAAGTAGAAGGAGTTGGAGAAGTGATAGAAAGGGAGCTTGAAGGTCCCTCCTCAAATTGAATAGTCATATCAATGAAAAACTCATGTGTAGTAGGGTGGAGCAATTGATAAGCCTTCACACCATCAGGATAACCTACAAATATGCAAGATCTGCTCTGTGGATCCAAGGCCTTGTGTTTATCTATAGGAGTGTGGGCCCATGTAGGAGAACCAAAAACTTGAAAGTGCTTAACTGATGGTTTTTGACCATTCCAAGCTTCAAAAGGAGTAACTTCTTTCAAGGATCGGTGAGGAATATAGTTTTGGATATAATAAGAATAGTTAATGGCCTCTACCCAATACTATAGTGCAAGAGATATAGAGTGAATCATACAGTTTTCCATTTCCTTCAAGGATCTATTCTTCTATTTTGAAACATTGTTTTGCTAAGGATTTTATGGAACTGAATGTTGTAAATCAATCCCCTCTGATTTGCAAAATCTTTTAAATAGATGGTTGACATACTTTGATGGATTCTTGGGATTGCTTGTCTTGCAAAACTTTGATGGCTTCTCGGGATTTCTTCTCTACAAAAGTTTTGAAGTCTTGAAAATGATCAAATACCTCTAATGTCTATTTGAGAAAGTAAACCCAACTATATTGAGAAAATCCATCAATAAATGTAAGGACATATTAGGCCCTGTTGAAAGAAGGATGTTGAAATGGACCAGTCAAATCATTGTGAACTAACTCTAGTATTTGTGAAGCTCTCCATGCCTTACTTTTGTCAAACTTTTCCTTAGGATGCTTACAAAGAATTCAACCTTGGCAAACATCACCTAAGAAATAAACTAAAGGAAACCCTATGACCATGCTCTTCTTGTTGAGCTAATGCATGTAGTAGAAGTTAAGATGGCCAAACCACTCATGCCATAATTTACTCACATCATTAGAGTGAGTGAGAAAAATAGTCAAAAGAGGATTAGGAACAAAGTGAGAAAATAGATAGAGTCGTGACTGATGATTAGCTCTCCCAATTGCAACTATAGAATCATTGTGCAACTCACATATCTCAACTAAATTAGGAGTAAACTCAACCCACTTTCCTAATCCTGTATGAGTGATCTAGTATATCAATAGGAGATTAGTTGACAATAAGGGTACACAAAGAACATCATGATGTGTGCCATCCCCCACATAAATAGACCCTCTCCCACACACCTCAATAGGAGTGTCATCATCCATCAAAATAGAAGGCATAGTACACAACTCTAGGGATGCAAGTTCTTCCTTAGATGAAGCCATGTGGTACAAAGCACCTAAATCAAGAACCCAAGTAGATGGTGAGTAAGCAACTACAAAAAGGCCTATGCCCTTTCCTTTCACTTTGTTGTTTTCTTTTGCCTTGTTAGACCCTTCATTTGAACTTTTTTTGATAGACTTAGGAACACTAATATTATTCTTCTCAAGAATGTGTATCAAGTGATCAATTTGTTTCTTCAAACATTTATGTTCATCATGACTAGGTCTTTTACAATAGGCACATTGGACCTTTTCTTTCTTAGGCTTATCACCCTTGGAAGATGGTGTATCAATAATTTCTTTTGAAGCAACTGGTATTTAATCCTTCTTCTCCTTTCTATTCTTTTTTTTCTTATCCTTACTATTTTTGTTATTATTTTGTACTTTTTGTTCTTTTGCGCCTTGGTTGGTAGCTAAGGCATGTGACTTATAGGACTTAAGAGTGCCCATCTAAATTATCTAGTCCTATTCTTGAGTGAGATTGATAGCAAAATCATTTAAAGATGGCATGGTGAATTGAGTACCGAGTGCACCCTTAGTAGCATAGAAGGTAGAGACAAACATAGAATATTCTAAACTTAGCTTAGAGAGAATACTAAGAATCAATTATTCATGTGGCTTTTCAAATCCACATTGCTTTAATTGCAACCTTAGTGTCTTCAATTTAGTGAAGAAATCTTGGATTGTGTTGAAATTTTTTGGACTTAAACTAATTAGTTCATTTTCCAACATATGACCCCTCATTGAATCTTGTGTGCCAAATAGTGTTTCTAACTTTAACCATATTTCATTTGGTGTATCCAAAGATTCAATGTGAAATAGAAAATTAGGGGAAAGTGAAAAACACAATGCTCCATATGCCTCATCACATTTGTTAAACCACTTAAGCTTATCTTCATCTTTATTAAGTTCAATTTCAAGTCCCATAGTTATCCTATTTAATCCAACTTTCCTTAAGATAATTGTCATGTGTGATTTCCACTCAAAGTAAATGTATGGAGTTAGGATGGGCATATTTGTTTGATCTATGATGAAGAAATGCCAAAAAAAAAATAGCCATGACAATGTCCCCCATTTTTATTGAATCAAAGAATCCCCCCTCAAAGAAATATTATTTGGCACTTTATTTTAGTGTGTTTACAACTACCACTAGCAAGATATACTAAGTGATCTTGATTTTAATGCATTACAAAACCCTCATTAAGAGCATATGTTGAAAGTAAAAATTCAGCACAACAATCAAAGAAACAAATAGTACCACTATGATCTACTCAAAAAATCATGCACTTTCAAAAAATGAATTGCCTCAATACGAGGTCATGTGAGAAAGTTATGATCCTTCAAAGTTTCCAAAATGATAACTATGCACAATCATGACCAAGAATTTGCAATTTTTGAAGAATTTATGGATGAAAATAAAAAAATCAACTCCACTATTGGATAGAGCACAAAAAAATAGCCAAGATCATTATGAGAATCATCAAAATTAGAGTCTGTATGAGCAAGAATGAGGCATTTGAAAATTGCGTTCAATTTTGTGACTGTAACCGAAGAGGGCTATGATAGTAGCTTTCCATGCTTGATTCTAGAAAATATATAGCTTGCATTAAAAAACTAAAAGATACCAAAATAGTTTTTCAATCTTGCAAACAAAACCCATAAAACATTTTTCTTGTTGATGTATAAAAGATCTAGCTATAGTGTAAATGAGACACCTTTAACAATAAAAAATGGGTCCAAAAACAAAGAAATGACCCTAGAAACTAAAAGATGAAATGAAATGTTGAATTAGCTTCCTAAGTCCTTCAATGGAATGTTAAAACCTACAATACTGATTGAAAACTTTAAATATGCATGTTGGTTGTTACATTTGACATTGAAACCCTAGAGATTAAAAATATTTTTGTCAAAACTTTTTTGATTCTCAAGATTATCCAAAGATGCAAGAGAAGGGTATACTTCATTCCTCAAAAAACTACAATAAGATTTATTAGCTCCCCCCCAAATCTCTCAAACAAGGAAACTCAAATATACTCTTGCACATAAAAAACTCCAATAACATGTTAGAATCTGAAAATATTGATAACACAAAAAACTAGTGCAAAGAATAGATATCTAAACTATGAATGCAAATGATACAAAATTAAAATAGTAAGATAGAGTTAGTCTCCAAGAGAGTAATAAAAATGCTAGAAGAAAAATAGAATTAAGAGGATGCAAAAGAAATTGATCACAAATACAAGCTAGTTACCATGCTTATATAGACTAGGAAGAGGGAGGAGATGGCAACACCAACCAATGAGGAGAAAACATCTATTAGACTAAAGATATCAAAGCATCTTCCTAACATAACTAATAGATGCTCACATGTAGGAAGGTGACACCTCATAATCAATTTCTAAATAAGACATGCTTTATTAACCTAAGAAAGATTATTAAAAGTGTATGAAAAACCTAGCAATATAGGGAGAAACAAATAACCCACTAGGAAATTAAAAAAATTACACTAACACATACAATTGGTGAAAAAAAAAAGTTTGAACATAAGGAACATTATGATGATGGTAGTGTGAGATTTGGAAACAATAAACCATGCTGCATAAAGGGAAAAGGTTTTATCTCACTAAGCAATGAACTTATATGTGATAATGCCTGTTAGGTTGAAGGACTAAAGCATAATCTACTGAGTGTGGCACAATTGAATAACGTTGGATTCAAGGTAGAATTCATGAATGGGAAGGCCAAATTGCTAGATGGAAAAGGAAACCTTCTTGGGTTAGGGAAAAAACCAAAAGGTAACCAATCTAGCTAGATCTTAGTGAAATTTCATGTTTTATTGCTCAAGTAGAAAAAAGTTTGTTATGGCATAAAAGGTTATGTCATGTGAACTTTGATAACCTAATCAAGATTAGAAAGAAGAAAGGGGCAACATTTATTCCTAGCCTAAGGAAACCTAATATGGAAATTTGTAAAAATTATGAAATTGATAAGATGGGAAGACAAGTTTCAAAAGCAAGGAAAATCATTCTGAAGAAGGCTTGAAGCTAGTTCATTTAGACTTATGTCAACTTATTGGAATCGAGAGTTATAGTGGAGATAAGTACTTTACTCTTTTTGTTGATGATTATTCTAGAATGATGGCTATAATATATCTAAAAGAAAAGTCTGAAGCATTTCAAAAAATTTAATGGTATCTGGAAAGAGTAGAGAAAGAAATTTGAAAGAAGCTAAAATGTTTGAGCTCAGATAGAGGTGGTGAATTCATGTCTAATGAGTTCAATGAATCATGCATTGAAAGATGAATTAAAAGACAAGTATCAACCTCTGGTACACCACAACAAAATGGTATACCTAAAAAAAGGAACAGATCCATCATGGATTATGCAAGAACTTTATTGATAGAAAAGAGTATTGCAATCAAATACTTGAAGGACGTAATCAATAATATAGTGCATACCTTGAATAGAGTATAGTTGAAAAAAGACTCAAATCAAACTCTTTATGAACTATGATATGGCTACAAACCTAATTTAAGTTACTTGAAAGAATTTGGTAGAAAATGTTGTTAGTGTAAATAATTAATTATTATTACACTTTACTTAAGTTTACTTAGGTTAATGCATTATTTTATTATTTATTAGATTAGACACCTAGGAGTATGCATACTCATATGAGTTGTCTTGTTGACAATGCAAGAGTTAGCAACTCATTTTAGCACATGGTGTCTACAAGACATTTGTTTCATAATCAACTAAGTTGTCATGTAGACATAATAGTTATTTGCACTCTAATTAAGCACATGGTGTCTACAACACTTTTTACGTCACACACCCATGTAAGCTTATCCTCTCATTATTGCACTAAATGATGTGCTCAATAGAGGATAATCCACTCTTGGTGGACATGTTCTTAGTTGCGAGGCTTATCATTTTACTAACTCCTAGTTAGTCTAGAGGCATTTATATTCATGCACTCCTACTATGTATGTACATCAATTCATCCTCATATTGTTATTCTAATCATACTTTATTGGTCCATATTGTGCTAGTGCTTGAGCTTCTTGATCTTGGGTGATTTTTCCCTAAGGAAAATTCTTACATGGTATTAGAGTTGAGGGAGCTTCTCTTCACATAGTCATTTGAGACCATTTTTTACTTCACCTCTTAGAGGACCTTGATTTAGATCTAAGTTTCATAGTTATTGGGAGCATCTCGAGTCAAAGCATACCTCACCATTGCATCTAAAGAATCGATTCAATGAATTATGATCATAAATTTTCCTACCCTAGGCCATAGCCAAATCTAAGGTGAATTTTTTTTGCAAACTGGAACTCAAAGGCCCAATTTGTGAAATTAGTGTGATCTCTTTAGATCTATGAAATTAATTTTTTTAGATTTGAATATTTTCGTGTCTGCATTTTTTCTATTCAGATTTACATTTTATTTCTAAAATTCTAGGGAAAAAATGGCCTTTTAGGCTAGTAGGAGAGATTTTTTTGCAAGACAAAATTGGACCTTGCTGGTGCAAATTAGATATTGGCATCATATTCAGAAGGTCAAAAAACCACCAATTCACCTTTTTTTTCATCAAAATTGGACATCTAAGCTGAAATCTAGAGTCAATTGAATTTTGGAGGGGTGACAATGGCAATTTAGAAAAAATAATTACAGAGGTGATTTTCAAATAGCGATATCTCCCTCATACAGCTCCTTTTTTCGAGCATTTTTTTAAAATTTTGGGGTAGAAATTCATGATCTACACATTGGTGCAAGATGTTAGAGATCTCTATTCTTAAATTTTTTTGCAAATCACAAATCTCAATTTTTGCAACTTCAAAGGCTTAGTTCAGGCTTATTTTGACACATATTTAGGTTCCATCTTTTTTGAAAGTGCATATTTTTTCATCTACTTTCTAGATTTGCAATCATATTATAGGCTTTTGTGGAGAGAAATGCCACTTTTAGAAATAGGTCCCTTTTTTACATTGTATTGCTTTGATGACACTTCAAAATTGTTGAATATCTAAGCTACATTATTGAGTACCAAATTTGAATGCCAAAAGGAGATTGTAAATAGAAAAATCAAAAGCCCACTTTTGTCCATTTTGACAAGTGGCCTATTGTAAACACACTAAATATAAAGTACCAAAAGCATCATTTTTGGGGGGATTCTTTTGATTGAGTGAATAGGGGGGTGTGTCTTTTGTTCTTGTTTCTCTCTTTCTCTCTTGTGCTTTTTTAATTTTTTGCATGATGGGTTCACCCAAAGCTCCTCTTTTAGCTTCACACAATTATACTACATGGAAAGATATTGTATGGAGTAGACTAATGGGAAAAGGTTTAAATCTATATGTTGATGGTACAATTGTAAAACCCACTGATACTATTGCACAAGTTGATTGGCAAGTTAAAGACAACCAACCTTTAGGAAATATTAGGAGTTGTGTTCATAGAGATCTCTTCTTCCACATTTCCATCTTTAAGGATGGCAAGGGTGCTTGGGAGAAACTTGAAGGGTTGTATGGTAAGGTTTCTGAGGAAGAGGGATTCCAAATTGAGGATGATCTACTTCTATTGGATCCTAAGAATTTTGACACAATTCAAGACTATGTCAACAAAGCCAATGAATTGAGAGCATTACTTAAGGATTGTGGTAATCCCATGAGGGATGATAGATTTATTCATCAAATATTCAAGAGGCTACCTTTAGAGTATTCATCTATTGTTTCAAGTTACAATAGTCACAGGTTGACCATGGGAAGTGCCTTCGCTAACCCTACATTTTATGCATTTGCAAAAATGTTGATGTTGGAACAATCCAAGTTGATAGATATGGGAATTATTAAGTCATCCAAGTCTATAAAATTGCTGACTAGTAATGAGAACCAATCAAATCAAGGAAGAAAAAGTTTCACAAACAAGAAGAAAAAGAAGTGGAAGCAAAAATCACAATCAGAGACACAACAATCTTCCTCCTCAAAACAAGGCAATTCTTCTTCCAACAAGAAGGATAAATTATTTTGTGCATATTGGAAGAAACCAAATCATGATGAGATTAATTGTAAAACTAAGAGAATAGATGAGTTGGAAAACTTACTTAGGAAGAATAAAATTAATGTGCCAAATGCT
Organism: Cupressus sempervirens; assembly: GCA_028749045.1. NCBI lineage: Eukaryota > Viridiplantae > Streptophyta > Pinopsida > Cupressales > Cupressaceae > Cupressus > Cupressus sempervirens. Next base: position 398,752,217 of record CM053786.1, read on the forward strand.
TCCAAGGAGTCAAATCCATCCACTTCAAAGGGAATAGGGAAAGCATTTATGGCAAGTTCAAACTCTTCAAGGGAATGGATTCTTGACTCAAGTGCCTCATATCATATGGATTCTTCATAAGGGAACTTTTATTCATTGAAGTAGTCTAAGGTCCCTCACATCTTTGTAGGGAATGATACACAAGTGGAAATTGAAGGAAAAGGACAAGTTGAGATGGAAAATAAAGAGTTCAAAGGTGTTCTCTATGTTCCTAACCTTAGCACTAATATCATTTCAATTTACCAAATCACTCACTATGGAGGTGGCAATAAAGTTGAGTTCCTCCCTGATTTAGTAATGGTGTGAAATCTTAAGGATGATTCATTGGTTGCAGTGGGTAAAATCAATCACAACACTAGGCTTTATTCTTTCTTCCACTTTGTGCCTAAGTTTCCTTCACATGCCTTGTTCACACAATCATATTCACATAGTAAATTATGGCATGAGTAGTATGGAAATATTACCTTTCACTATCTTCATCAACTTAGCTCAAAAAAATGGTCAAATGTCTATCTACAATCAACTTTTTTATAGGTGAATGTTCAAATTGTTTAAAGGATATGCATCTAGAAGATAAGTTTGACAAAAGGAAGTCTTGGAGAGCATCAATTATTCTTGAGTTGGTTCAAAACCATTATAATAGGCCCTTTTTTAGTGACAATAGTTAGCAAGGGTCGCTATATCCTCACTTTCATTGATGACCTTTTATGATACACATGGGTCTACTTTCTTAATCACAAGAATGAAGTGTTTGATAAGTTTATAGCCTTCAAGAGTCATGTTTAGAAGCAATCAAGTAAAGCCATCAAGGTTCTTTATATGGATAATGAAAGTAGATATGTGAACTCAAGACTTAGAGACTTTTGTGAACTTGAGGGTATTGATCTTCAAAATCAAGTAGCGTTTAGTTCATAAAAGACAAGTGTTGCAGCAATAAGGATTAGAACTCTTAAGTCAATGGCAAGTTGCATGATTCAAGCTAAGTCTCTTGATCCATCACTTGAAGTCAAAGCTATAAGTAATGCCAATCACATCCTTAATAGGTCTCCTCATAATGTCTAAGATGGAATGACTCCTTTTGAGGCATGGTGTGGAAGAAAACTAGTTGTGAAAAACTTTAGAGTTTTTGGTTTTCCAGCATGGGCACACATTTATTCAAGGGAATGCAAGGCACCACTACCCACTAGTAAATTTGAGCTCATTTTTTGACGAATGTTGGTCAAAATTTCAACCAAGCCATTCGTGGTAATTTTCCTCACAAAAATTTGTTGTCTTGCATAGAGGTGACCTTAACAACTACCTTCATCATGTTAACCTTCTATTATCTATATGAAATGCTAAAATGATTTAGAAATTTTTTGTAGTATCAGGTCCTTAAAATAAATCTCCTTCTATTAAGTTATATTACAACAACTAGATATAAGGGATGCAAAAAGGACTAATGGTTGGTTGTAATGGACCAAAGTTGTCCAAGTTTCAATAATGTTCTTAATAAGGTTTCTATGAGTCTAAGATAGGTTGGGGATGATTCTAGGACTTTAGGAAACAATCAGGAAAAAGTCACATTTTCAGATAAAGCCATTTATGGTTTTTTAAAAATTCAAATTTTCAAGTAATAATCGCTATCTCAAGGAACTATTGTTTTGTTATGTTTTTGTTTAAACATTCAAATCAATGCTAAGAGTTGGTTGGATTAGTTTTGGGAGTTATATTGGATTATTTTTAATAGAAAATGGTCTCTGTTACAAGATAGGAGTGAAGGTATTGAAATTAGTGTATATTGTTTTGGGTGAACAACAAGCAATAAACTATTCAAACTTTGCAATTTCCTTGATCTAGTAGTTCTGAATTTCATTGATTGAATTTAAAATGCATTTACAAGGTTCTTAAATCATTTTATTTTACTTTGGATCTGCTTCCAAACATTGCAGTGACTCACTATCACACTAGTAATTGTTAACTAGTTGTTTGTGTTTGAAGTTTGTTGTTGCAATAAGGTTTAGGGATAATTTAGAGTCATTCCATGAATACATGGGCCTAATTCATGGAATAAAAACTATTAATTTTTATTATAAATGACTGACCAAGAATTTGTAGATTTGGATTGAGTAGAAGTGGTCACAATGAAGAACGGTGAAGGAAAAATAATGAAAATGATGGATTAGGGGTATAGAAATGGCTAATTTGGTCATACAAGGAGTGTTTTTTTTTAATGCTTGGGAACATTATGTGATGTTCATTAGATAGTGAATTCATCTTCAATTTGTTGCAGGAGAGTGTAGAACTAGGAGATTGTGGAAGCCCTAGATAACAAGGGTTTTAGGGCATAAATTGGGGGTTTTTGATATTGTAGACCCTTTCAAGTTAATTTCTTTTTCATATGGCCATTTTAAGGCATAACTAGTTTTTTTCCAGTAGTTGGGTTTGATAGGATGTCATTTTTTGATACTTCCTATGGAAAATTAGTCATTTCCATGCATTGAAAATAGGGGTATAGTCATATATAGGTATTAACCCAAAACAAGCATATGAAATTTTTTGATATGTCATAGAACATTGAAAAGGGTATCCATAAATACCATCACCTTGTCAGGTGTCTTGGAAGAAGTCTAAGTTATTTGGATTTTTGTTCTACTACCAATCTACTAAACAACCTACTAGGTTTTTTTAATAGTTTGAGGAGGAGTTGTGTAGATTCAGGGTATTGGAATTTAACTGGAACCTTAGAAGCCTTGAGTCCAAGTGTTTTAAGGTTTATAAAACCAAACCATTCATTTAGGAGTCTTGAAGATAGTCTTAACAAATCAAACCCTTGAAGTATTTGATATGATTGATAGGCTAGAGTGCCTAAACCTCTAAAATTTCCAACTTTCATTATGTTTTGAATACCACCACCCTACTCAATTGCATCAAGAAATGTTGAACGATAACAAAGAAGGATATATAGATGAGAACTGGAGTAACTGTAGCTGATTCAAATTGTGGACATTAAGCTTAAACTACACATTACAAATATTATGAGACCTTATTTACATTAATATTTTTCATTTGAAAAAAGAAATATTTGACTATAGATAAATACCATTGTATGATAGTGAGGGTAGATCATGAAGATATTAATATCATTTGTCTATCTCCTTTTAATAGTGTTTTCTCTTTTTTAAGGGAACCCCAATAAAATAGATAGTGTTAAAAGGCATATTATGGCCTCAAACAAGAAGATTAGATAGAGAAGTTGAGGAAAATTTTAGTATGCAATAGTAGATTGATCATGTTGTCAGTTGGTTGGACTGGGTCCTAATCAATATATAGGTAGACCTGACAATCTCTAAACCAATATATACTATGATGGGCTCATGAGCAGAAATAAACTAGGTATGACCCACCCAATTCTAGTTTCTATAGACTAAGATGAATTTTTGGCAAATAGGTATATATATCAGTAGACCTCACAATCTTCAAACCAATATACTATGATATGCTTATTATAAAAAATACACTAGTTATAATCCACCCAAATCTAATTCCTAGAGACTAATATGGATTTTGGATAAATAGATAAATAAAGAAGTTGACCTCACAATCTCCAAACCAATATACCATATGCTGATGATTAAAAAAAAGGTACACTAATTATGGCCCACCCAATTCTAGTTTGTGTAAACTTGTGTATTTTGGGCAAATAGGTAAACCATTCAAAGAAACTTGGACCTTCTCATGTTTCTTCTCCATGTCCAAAAACCCAAGAATGACAATTGGTTTAAAGATAACCTTAAATGATGTGTGACATAGAAATAGAGGCAAAAGAGGTGGAGGCCTTTCTATTGGAGGATTCTAAAGAAGAGCTACGTCAAAAGGGAACTAAGAAGGGAAGAACTCACATCATGGTACCAATCCCACCAAATAGATCCCTACCCATCAATAGTACCAATGTCACTTGTGAAAATGAATATGTGAAGAAAAATATTAGAAGTATAATAAACTAACCAAATGCATATAGAAACTTTGAACTAATGGCCTCCACAACCATCTAATAGTAGCACCTTTTGATAGTTGATGCTCATTCTAAGTAAGATGGTAAATAAAGCATGAATAAAGATAAGATTTCATGATCTAGAATTTAGGATCATGCTTTAGAAAGTACATCCCCACCTATTATTACAACATCTATCACATTGAATGTAGTTATAAGGGCACTATGAAATCAAAAATCATAGAAAATGAACATGAATTATGTTCAAGTATGACCATTCTATTGAATTATATAAACATATATGCAAAGCTAGAAAGGTATTTAAAATTAGATACAAAAGTGACAAATAAAACTAAACATACCCCAGCAATGTTACCAAATGAAGGCTACATTTAAACATTGCATACTCACACACTACTTTCTTTGCTATCACCTTTGAATAGTAATACCAATTCTGAGCACTAAAAGAGATAGAGGAGAAATTAGTTTAATAAATTTGGAGTATGGAGATAAGTTTACAAGTCTTTCCATGGTATACAAAAGAAAAGTAAATGGGTTACTTTGATATGGAAACAATAATGAAGGTTGCTCCAGTAGTCCTCATCCACTATGGTTTGCAAATTTCTTATGGGGTTGAGGTTGTTCAAAGAAACTATCAAATGAATACTGAAAACTAGAACACTAAGGGCTACAATTACCTAATTACAAAATAGCTAAGACTAAAGACAAACATCTATTCAAAATAAGGACTATTTGTATGGTGGCTTGTGGACTGCAACACCATCTATTGTCACATGGGAGTTATGGTAGGAGAGAAATAGACACATTTTTCAAAATAAAAGGACATGATAGGAACAACTTATCGATAAGATGGAAGCTACCATTATCAAGATTGTGAATAAAAAAATATTAAAAGTGAAAAAGGTGGCAAAAAAGATGACTTATTGGGATGAGAAGATAAGATGTAGATGGATTTATGTTTTGTGATTCCTTGGTATGTTAGTTTGAGCTTCACTTGGTTTCAAGAATACTATAATATTCTCTAGTTAACAAGGCCAACCACATGAAGGTGGAAGCTCAACTGGCCTCCCCCCTTAATTTCAATCAAAATTACCCATTATCATCTAATTACATATTGTATTCATTCATTCATCCATTTATGAACTATAAAATTCAATCAATACAATCACATAACATTCATTAATATGATATAATGCTTGCAGGTAAACAAAAATAGGGGTGAGTCAAGGTTTGAATGTTTGAGTCAAGTAGTTGATGACTACTTCTCATGATTGGTAGGTCAAAATTTCATGAATTTTCTCTATGTTAATCTAACAAGGAGAAGCTAGTGATCTCTCATGAAGAAGAAAAATGAGTAAATGGGCACTTCACATCTACAAAAAGTGTTGCATAGTGAGTTGTAAAGATTTGGATTACACCACATTGAGTAATCTTGTACCACATCAAGTTGCAAAGGTCTAGTTCTCAAGACTTGAAAATCAAAGTATTTCTTATAATCAAGAATGACTATGTATGTAACTGATGTTGATCTGATCCTTGTCCCATTCTACCAACCAAAGGAAGCCATGTACATGACCATGCAAATGCCTTTTAATATTCATTGTCATGTGATGTGTTTAATAGTTAGTTGAGAGGTAGTTTTCATTAGTTTTTTTTTGGATCTGCTAGTTACAACAACTTTCCAAAAAAAATCATGTTGAATGCATGGAATGTTATCAACCAAAATAATATTTGGTAATCATTCATTTAGTATGAAAGAACAATTTTTTTACAAGGTTGCACCCTTTATAACACAATTCATTATTGTGCTATTGAAAATATTATGAATCTCTAAAATACTAAAATGTAATCAATCTTGGAGAATTTGAATGAGATATATTTTTTGTTTTTTTTACTAGCGCTATGTTTTTTGTAACTATTTGAGCTTATCTTGTGTTTGCTATTGCATTTTCAAAATCTACGTAGAATTTGATGTCACTTTTCTAGTTGATGAGACTTTTGGGTTAAACCACTTGCCTCTTCCCTCAACTTTCTCTCCTCCATCAATAGGGCACAAATTAAATGGGCTCCAAGCTCCAAAGGGGAATTTAGACTAAACTTTAAATGGAACTACAAGAGGCAACTTATGACATTTGTGTGTTGGTAGTGTTATCAGGGACAACCACAATACAATAATAAAGGTAGCTTTCGAGAAACACCCCACCTAGAACAAACTACAAAAGAGAGACAAATACTCTTCTCCATGTTCTCCTTTTGGCTAAATCATGTATCATTCAAAAAATTTGTATTGAAAGAAACTGATTATTATCATCCTTTATATGCACAAAAGGCATTCAATAAGTTGGAGGCTTAATAAAATTATGGGAAAATCTTGGAGCCCATTGCTACATGAAGATAACAAGGTGGTAGAACTTTTATCTAACATTCATATCAATGAAAGAGGATCTAATTACTAATGAAAACATGTAGTGTTAGTCTCACTAATTTTTTTTCCATTCATTGAATCAGAGTTTAGATGGTTAGCATTCTTAGAGACAATATGGGGGCATCAAGGCAACATTAAAGGAATTGATTAGAAAGAGAGTGAATATAGAGAACTTCATTAAGGATTTTGGTGATAAGCTGAAAAAATCCACTAAGGCCATCAAGTTCCTATGTTATAGGATTAACTAGCCAAGTTGGAGAATGGAGAAAATATCACCTCCTTCTTTAGTTCAGATAGCATAATTACAACGTTGAAACTTTTGAAACTTTTGTTACTTATTAGTTGTGGAAGATATGCACTCAACCTCTTCAATACACATGGGCACACAACAAATAGAATTACTCACTTTGATTACCTAAACTAGCATCAATTTTGAAGAAATAAGACCCAATTTGCTGCATGGAGTTAGAAGAAAAATATGAGTCCTTCCATTTGATTCTCAATAGTTTACATTATGAAACCAGAGAAGACTTCACCCTCTTAGAAGTTATGAACATTCCTTCTTTAACATTTAGACTAGTAAGGTAATTTTGTATGACAATGGCAATACAATTCATCTAATCTTCTGGTAAGGTCTATGAAAATTGAATGTAATGCTTTGGAGTGCCTTGTTATATTAACTATTTTCATTCCTTGTCTTCAAATAGACAAAGAAAAACTAAAATTCTCAAAGATTATCTTCCTTTTAGTTTGGATCAAGATTTACCACTGAAGTTGTTGTTGTATTAAGAATATTCAATTCATCTTTGCCACCATGCAATTCTTATTTAGGAGAATTTAAGAGCAAATTGCAAATTGTCACACCATTAGAAATAGTGACAAAAAACTAGTTTTGGCCTAGAAACTCTATAAACTTTGCCTTATTGAATTTTTCCATCAAATTCACACCAGGATTGGCCAATGCTAGTTGAAACCCATATAAGCTCAACTAAGGAGAATAAGGACATACTTCTCCTATGAAAACATTGTCTCTTTTGAAAAACCTTATTTATCAACTTTAAAATCAATTGTATGTTTCTTATGTAATTCCATGAACCTTGAATGTTTATAAATTGAAGTTAAAAACTAAATATGATCTATCACCTGAAGATGCTTGTTATCAAGGACCCTCTTAAGCTCTTGCAACATTCTAATTCTACCAATGTCAATGTTGGCTACAACTTCAAGAATGAAAACAAAGGAGTGCATCATTTAAATGTAGTTCAAAATCAATGTGCTAGAATTCAGAGTATGTAGAATTTATTAGATCATCTAAAATCCCCATCAAAAGGTAGATCATGTTGAAAAAGTTAACATATTTTCATATGAACTATTTAAACATATATTGATTTGTGCAAGTAGATCATTTAGAATCACATAAAATGGTAGATGAAGCTTAAAAAGTTAATATAATTTTTTATGAACTACATAAACAAGTCAATTAAATTTGACCCATGTGACTCTAAATATCAAATTAGGGAATTAATTCATCTGAAGGTAACCTCTGTCATGGGGTGATAACAAATAATGATATTTATGCAAGTACAAGAAATGGGTGGATTTCACAACTTACAAGAAATGTCCAGAATAATATACTATAAAATAATGTATTTAACCTGAAGATCCTTTTTATCCTCTATCCATCTTATTAGCCTGTGTTCAATGGAAAATCACGACATGTAAATGTGTGTGATATGGTAATTTTTTCTATAAATATACTTTATAAAGATGAAATGTGTAGGATCATGTACTATGTTTTATTGGAATCTTGTGGGTGTCAATCATTACTATGAATGATTGAAAAATTACTTGAAATGAATTGATTGTTCAAGATGTTATTTACAATTTTTAATTGATAAATAGATAACAAACCTTTCTCTTAAGTAGCTTGAGTTGGCAAAATATATTGGAGAATCTATGCATAGAATGATAATTCCTAGAACTCTTATGGCATCGGTATACTAGTTAGTATCTCTGTATATTGTGGTGTTTGGGATATTTCAAAGAGCTATAGTATGAGGCCTTGAAACGGTCATTATCAATATTAGTATAGAAATGACTACCTACAATGAAAGGATGTAAACTTTTTTGAGTAAAGCAAGCACCTCATTACTTATTTTACCAATTTATTTTAAGAGCTACTAAATTCAAAATTTACACTGTCGAAACAAATGTAATGTATACTTCTTTTTACATGGGTCCCTGGCAATGAAATAATAAGAATTATCAACATACCACTATGATAAGAGCCATCTCAATATCTCCAAAGACCACTCCAAAAAAAGCTACCATGCAGACTAAGAAATCAATTTTGTCCACCTACTAGAGATAATAAGCTCCACAGATATCAATTAAGCCAAGAATGGCTGTAATTATAATGGAAGAGAGGACTACAAGGGTAGTGTTGTGAAAGAGTAGAGTCAATTAGAGGAGATTTAACATCACTCCAATGGCCATCACAATGTTTGATACTACTATCTTGCAGCCAGCATTGAAGTTTATAGTTGAACTTGAAAAGACACCTAAACAAACCTCATGTATAGTAAAGCAAGGCTATTCATTACTAAAACACAAAAACTTTAGTGCCATACTAAGTTCAAAACCTAAAGCTTAAGGAGTCCAAATAAATAAGAAGCCCAAAGACTTACCTATTGTGAGGTAGCAAGAGAAACATGGACCTATAATGTTCATCATGCCAATGGAAATCATCTCCTTATTTACATCAATATGATAGTTCTTAATGAGCCCAAAACTTCTACCAATTGTTATTCCTTCCTATTTTTTATGTCACCTAGATCAGCCTAAATGAATATAACATATGAAAGTATCATGAGAAATAACCTTGAAGGAAACACTGACCTAATAAGGGAAACATCCTTCATCTACCTTCCATAGTATAGCCAAATTGGGGCCCTACTTGGCTATATCTTCCCTAGTCTTTGCAATATGAGTGTTCATGTGAAGCACCGAACTTTCTCAGCCACATAGAGATAGGGCACCCAAGAAGGGACTAGGCTAGACACTTACTGAGAATCAATCGGTAGCATGGGCATTTAATTGTTTATCATGGCCAAGCTCTAAACCATCAAAATTATAGGAAGATCCCCCTACTACTTCTTATTGCCAATTATCATTCAAACTCTTCAATTGGTGTGAAATCTACTATGAAGACTTTTTTTAGGGCTTCTTTCAATATAGAGTTTGGAAATAAAACATAACATATATCGCAAGAGGATATGGACTTTATTATTAAGCCTATTATTTAACTAGATCTTATATGTACAAATACTTTCAATAATTTAGATGAGAGCTTAGTAAATGTTTCAGTTAGTATGGTTCCTGGGCTAAAGAGCATAACAAAGTCATTATGGAGAAATTGATAAAAGCATCCAACTACTTCCCACTTCATAGCTATGGCATGAAATCTCACAAGAAAAAATGGTCAAAATCACCAGAGCTAATGCAAAATCCTATGAAATCACTAGAGTTCATCCTCCTATGAAATCACCAAATGTAATGAAAAATTTATTAAACTCAAATGCATGTTCAAGAATCTTTATCAAAATTTTTACTTTGGATATTTTCAACTTGGGCAAACTCATGTTGTTGGTCAAAATTTTGACCAAAGCAGGAAATTTTTTTTTTACAACCAACATGGAATGAAAACAAAAAACAATGAGGATTCATAGCTTTGGTTGAAATTTTTGGTAGAAAATTGGGTGCAAATGTACTAGTGACCAAGGCCTTGTACTTTCATTGGATATGGTCGCAATGTTAAGGTATATAGACTTATGGATCCTAAGACTCATGAGATATTCATAAAGAGGAATGTTCAATTTGAGGAAAGTTCACCTAGCTTATCCTCTAATCCTCTCCATACTTCATACATTGTGGAAATTGATAGTGACAATAGTGATAGTGATTCAATAGGTTCAGATATTGGGGATCCTATTGACAGATGCAGAACAAGGTCATAGCACCAAAAAATTCCACATACATGAATTGCTACAATGATAGGTGCATGTAATTTAGTACAATTGGGTACACCTTATCTTCTGGTTCCAAAATTAGGGGATGACTACACGACAAAATTTTTAGTTTTTTTTGTTGAGTCCTACATAGAAAATTTGGGAGACATTATTGATTATACACATTTACTCTTTGATGAAGAAGATCCTTCTTTAGTTGTTGCAAATGATCAGTCTTACTAGGTTGATATGATTGTGGATCCTTATGTACAATAGTTGTAGGAGGTCTCTTTATCATTCGAGGAGATAGTTGGTTCTTTGGGATATGTTTTGCATCCATACTTGCTAGATCCAAATTTTCTCTTTTCAATAGTGTTGGAAGGGATGATCACTAGTAATCACACAGGGATAGTTGAGTAGTTTTTAGAGACACCATTCATCTTCAGGATTCTTTGTACAAATTGGGGAAGCATCTCATATGTACCTATGACTTTGTTTCTTCCTAAGGGAGGAACATTATTCAACATTCATGGATCAACTTCTACATTCATCTTGGAGCAGCTATCATTGATCAACATTCTACATTTGGGGGGGAACTACCCTGCCTCCTTTCTTCTCATATTCTTCTCTCTTATGGAGGGACATTCTCCTCTTATGGGGTTTTTTCCTTCTCATAATTCTCTATTGTATATACAAGATGTATGGTTTGATGGGGGGGGGGGGCTCTTTATTACTCCATCCATCCATGGATCTTGCTTTTTCATCTCTCTTTTTGGGAGAGATTTTTTTCCATGAGGTTTTCCCTCTTTCTCCATTTTCAAAGAGATTGCAGTGCATTTGTACATGGGTACCTAACATGGCCTAGGAGCCAGGACCCATCATGCATTGTCATTATAGCTTGTGTGAGCTTAAGTGCATTCCCGTAAGTTGCATTAAAGGGGGGGTGTTAGTGTAATTAATTAATTATTATTAAACTTTACTTAAGTTTACTTAGGTTAATGCATTATTTTATTATTTATTAGATTAGACACCTAGGAGTATGCATACTTATATGAGTTGTCATGTAGACAACATAGCTATTTCCACTCTAATTAAGCACATGGTGTCTATAACATCTTTTTATGTGACACATCCATGTAAGCTTATCCTCTCATCATTGCACTAACTTGTGTGCTCAATGGAGGGTAATCCACTCTTGGTGGAGATGTGCTTAGTTGTGAGGGTTATCATTTTACTAACTCCTAGTCAGTCCAGAGGCCTTTATATTTAGGCACTCCTAGTGTTTATTTACATAAATTCATTCTCATATTGTTATTCTAATCATACTTTATTGGTCCATATTGTGCTAGTGCTTGAGCTTCTTGATCTTGGGTGATTTTTCCCTAAGGTAAATTCTTACAAATGTTATATCTTGAAAGAATCTAGGAAAGGTAAATTTTATGTCAAAGGTGATGAAGGCATATTCCTAAGATACTCCTATGGAAGTAAAGCTTACAAATTTTTGAATTTGCCAACTCATAAGATCCTAGAAAGTGCACATGTGAGAATTGATGAGTTTGTAGAAAAGAGTGAAGAAGAAAGTAACAAAGAACCTAAGGATTACATAAAGTTTGTCTACTATGAACCCAATACATTGCCAAATAAAATTAGAAGTCAACAAACTTCACCTCCTGAGTCCCCAAAATCTCCAAAAGCTACTAAGTTGCAACTAGTGCAACTTGAGTCGCATTCTAAAGGACTCAAGTCATAGTGAGAAGCTATCAAGTTGTTGCCAAAACAAACTAAGTCTAACAAACCTGAGCCACATACAATGGGACCCAAAATTGATACAAAAGATCATGGTGAGGTTAGTGGAACAAATTTTAAATCCAAAGAATTTGTGTTAGCAAGATATGTCAAAATGCACCATGCACCTAATCAGATCATTGGAAACAAATCATATGGAACAATGACAAGAAACAAATTAAAAGGTACATGTTTTCTTTCTAAATTTAAACTTAGATCAGTCAAAGATGATTTGGATAATGAAAGTTGGATTGAAGCTATGAATGAAGGAATAGAATAGATAGAGAGGAATAAGACTTGGACTCTTGTTTCTAGAACCAAGGATAAAAATGTATTTGGCACAAAATGGGTTTTTAGAAATAAGTTGAATGAAGATGGAGAAGTTTTCAAATATAAACCAAGGTTAGTTTGTAAAGGCTATTCTCAAACAAAAGGTATTGACTATGGTGAAATTTTTGCTCTTGTTGCAAGATTAGAACGTGTTATAACTTTACTTGCTTATGTTGCACATTTAAAGGATTTAAGGTTAATCAAAAGGATATAAAATCTTCATTCTTGAAGAGGAAGTTTACATAGAATAACATGAAGGTTTTGTGGATCCTAGAAAATAGGATATGGTCTATAAATTACACAAAGAATTGTATAGTTTCAAGAAATATCCCAAAGATTGGTATGAGAGACTTCATAACTACTTGATAATGATTAGTTTTCAAAGAACAAATGATAATAGTTCATAATTTGTACATCAAAGAAGGACCAGACAAGAAAATTTTGTTGGCTGAAATCTTTGTTAATGAAAATTTATTTAAAGAAATGATGACTTATGCAAGGCATTTTTAGAAGAGATGACTAAAGAATTCGAGATGTCCATGTTTGCAGAGATAAAATTATTTATTGGATTGTAGATCTAGCAAAGGAAAGATGGTATCTACATTACTCAGTCCAAATATATCAAGGAGATACTAAAGAAGTTTGGAATTGAAGATTCAAAATCAATTGGAACACGTATGTCTACTAGACATAATCTTTTCAAAAATGATGATTCCAAAGAGGTAGATCAAACCACATACAAATCAATGATTGGAAAATTTCAATGTGTAGTGCACATAAGGCTTGATATATAAGTAGAAGTTGGTGTGGTGGCAAGATTCTTAACAAATCCTAAAGAAAATCACATTATGGAAATCAAGAGAATCATGAGGTATTTAAATGGTACTAAAGACTATGAATTATGGTACACAAAGAGAGGAAATTAGAATTTTGAAAGCATTCACATATGCTGATTGGGAAGTGTTAATGACAAAAAGAGCACTAGTGGTGGAGCGTTCTTTCCTTGTAAAAAACTAGTGTCTTGGACAATCAACAAGAATAATTGTATTTCTCAGTCCATAGTAGAGGTGGAACATGTGACAATAGTAGTTAATTATTCCAATATTGTTTGGTTCAAGAAATTGATGGTAGGTATGAAGATAGAAATCAAGGATCCATTGGTTATATTCTGTGATAACACCAGTTCAATTAATATATCAAAGAATCATGTGATGCATACGAAAACCAAGCACATTGCTATAAATTATATTTTTTTCAGAGAATTTGTAAAAGATAAATAGGTAAGATTTGAATACATGAACAATAAAGAAAAAATTTAAGTCATAATCACTAAGTCATTGCCTAAGGATTCATTTTTGTACCTAAGAGGTAAGCTAGGGGTCATTCCCCTATCTAAAGCACATTAAATGAAATTTAGCAATTCATTAACCAGAGCATGTTGAAGATCAATCAATTGATATAGTATTGAAAAGGAAACATTGCATAGAAATCATTACATAAGGTACACTAATATTATCTAAGTATTGTCTTTTGCATGAGATGTCAAAGAGGGAGAAGTTTTTTGTCATATCTCATAGAAATTTTATAAAGAGGGAGAGTATATATTTCATAGAAATTTTATTACTTCTAAAAATGTCAAAGAGGGAGAACTTGATTTGATATCAAAGAAGGAAAGTTTTTTATTAGAAGAAGATGTTGAAGGTAGAGTTTTGTAGTTAGAGGGAGAAATTGTAGGCAAAAGGATTTGACACTAATAAAGGGAGTTCTCATGGATAAAAATAAGAATGAAACTAAGGATATGTTCCTAAATTTATTCTTGCTTTGAAATTTCATTATATTATGACATGTTGTGTTGTAATCAATGCTAAAGAGGGAGATTGTTGACAACAATTGATTAATTGTGTATTGTCTTTGATGTTACACAAAATTTCATATCATTTCCAATCAAGATATGCTAATCTCACTCAGGATATGAAGACATTTTTTTGTGTCTAACAAGCATTTTAGAGTTTTCCAAGTTTAGAGATAGTGTCTACCAAGTTCACCTAGCTGTCAAAGGAAAGTTTATAGAATATGAGTGTTAACACAGCTCACTTAGTTAATGAAGGAAATGCTTGATGGAACTAGTGTTAATTGAGCTCAGTCAATTAGTGAAGGAACTTTGTGAAGATGAAGTGTTAAACAAGTTCACTTGGTTAACATAGGAAAATTGTTTCTGACTTAATATATATGGAGTAGCATCAACTAATGAAGGATTTTCTTGTTTTGGCATATTGACAAAATTGATTTTATTGTTGGTTCTAGTTGACAAAGGAGATGAATATTAAGTATTCTAAGTTGTATTCAAGCTGACTTGACCATGTGTGAGATATAAATATAAGGTCAAGTTCAGGATTGAATGTGTAGAACATAATAGAAGATTTAGAGATGCTTAGAGAAAGTGAATTAGAAGGATAGGCAAAATATCCTTGTTGAGCTACAAAGATACATTTGATTTGGAAGTATCAAGAATACAAGCCAAATTTGAGATCTGTAATAAAAAATTTAGTTACATCAGAAATCAAGTCATCTCATTGTTACTCTTTAAACCATTGTAACAATGATCTAAATCTCTTAATAGAGTTGGCTTAGCAACTATTTGTAAATCCTCTAACAAGGTGACATTTCTAGATTAAAGTATCTAAAGACCTCTAACAAGGCCACTCCTAATAGGGTGATTAAATCCTCTAATAGGGTCATGCCAAATAGTGTATTTTGTAAGATTTAATAGAGTTGATTCCTAACATGACTCACTTTAGAAGAGTGAAAAATAGTAACTAGTTGCAATTGGTGGTTTTTCTCAAATTGGGTTTCTACTTTAAATCTTGGTATCACTTGTGTTCATGTTGTTTCTTTTATGTGTATGCAACTAAGTTAAATAAGTCTAATCACAAAAACTCTCTTATGATTTGTATTTGTTGAGTTACTACTGCTATTTCAGTGTTTGTTGAGTTACAACATTTGCTAGTGTAAACCGAGTGCATGTGTGTTTGCAAAGTAATAACAGAATATAGTTTAGTTTCAGTTTATGTTTTGATTTTTATTGACATCTAAGGGATTATGCATTTATTTTAGTGGTAATCAATTCACCCCTCCCCTCTCATTTATTCCTCTTATATTTCCAACATACACTAGTATCAAAACTTGCAGACAAGAATGTAATATGAATAAAGTTCATTTTTTAAGGAATAAGTTGAATGAAAATGGAAAATTGGTAAGAATTAAAGAAGGAATAGAAAATGGTGAGACTTTTGTACCAATGGAAAGATTGTAAGGAATAAGAACATTGTTGTCCTTTTCTACTTACCATAAATTCATATTTTATCATATGGATGTCAAAATCACATTCTTCAATGGAATACATGAAGAAGAAGTCTACATAGAACAACTAGAAGGATTTTTTGAAATTGATTAGAATAACCTAGTTTGCAAGTTGAACAAGGAATTATATGCACTAAAGAAAGAATTGGGAGAATGGTATGAAAGGTTACATTCTTATTTGATTGAAATTGGATTTTCTTGAAATAAAAAGATCAAATAATTTTGTGATGCATGCAAGAAAAATCATATATCAATCAAGTATCACTACTTGAGGGAGAAAGAACAAGATAAAAATATTTAGGTTTGAATATGTAAAGTCAAGGGAGAAAATTGAAGTCACATTTAGTAATTGATTGCCTAAAAATGTTTTTGGGTATCTATGAGGTAAACTAGGGTCCTTCTCTTATCCAAAACTTACTAAGTGAAGATGGATATTGCATCAGTACATAGATGAAAAAAATCTTTATTGATTAGGTGATGTAAGAGTTCACACTTTAGGACTAGTTTTGAGGTTGTGACAATAATTGGAGTGAAACAGATGTAAGAAGTACATGAAAGCTACAAGGTATAACTGTTGGAAATTTATTCAACATTCCCATTGGGATTTGTGACAAGGGTTTAACTTCCTTCTATGTACTATAATTTGACTAATTGTAGCAGGAATTAATAGATTGGGGTCTTTTTGTTCAATGACAACCCCACTCTAACAAGTAGTATCAAAGCTTGGTCATAGGTTCGAATCCTAAGACCATTGGGTAATGATGAGGGGGATATTGTTGCAAATTTATTAAGTGCTCCCCTCAGGATTTTTGACAAGGGATTAGCTATCTCATGTTTACTATAAGTTGAGTTGTTATACTGAGCATATATGATCAAACTTTTGGTGCAATGTCAACCCCACTCTAACAATAACTATAATGTTTGATAAGTTTTGCATTAGAACTTATAGTTACGATGAAGGATAGTTAGAAAAAAGGGGGAGATGAATATTACAAAAAGTTGAAGAGAATCAAAATTGAGCAGTGATGATATTGTTGAAGAGTGAACAAAAAGAGACATATTCTAAGGGGGTCAAATGTTGAAAATTGTTGATAATGAAGATACAAACCAAGTAAACCTGAGCTTAAGATTTATTGTAGAGAACCTGGATGAATTCAAAATTTTCAAAATTATATTTTTGTCAATCCATACATTTGGTTAACTTATTTAATGTAAAATTATTTATGCGTTTCATCAATGCCAAAGGGGAATATTGTTAGCCACAAATGATGATGTAACTAAGAATGCTATGAATATTTGTGAAAGAGTCATATTATTTGTTATGTTTTCATTGATGTTGAAGTTCTAGTTGGCTAAACATTATGCAAATTTAGTAGAGTTCCATATCATTTGATTGAGGAAGAATATTCAATTGATGAAGAGGATTTGAATAAATTATGATGATGACAAAGTTGATAAGTGTAGTTTTCAAAGGGCCCTAGAATAAGTTTGATACTGATAATATAATATTGGTTTGATTATTTTGCAATCATGTAATTGTATAATGTAATGATGAATTTTATATATTCACTAAGCTATACAAGCTACATCGAGTGACAAGGTGAATAAGAGGTATAGTATTAATTAAACATTTGGAAAAGACAAGTTGAAGTTCAACGTTAACCAAGTAATTCATATGTTAACCAAGTGTTGTATTGAGTGAGAAAAATGTAATGTTCACCAAGTATGAGATGGAAGAACAAGTTTATAAAGGTGGAATCTAATGGAAAATAATGGTGAAAAGAATGAATGTATGAGAAATTCAAAGGCTAAATTCAAAGTTTTTTACAAGATGCCTAACAAGAAAAATACAATGAATATCTTATGACAGATATTCAAGAGAGATAAGGATAAGCACAAATCTCAATGCAAATTCTATTTTCTAAGTGACTAGACTCAATATATTTGGCATGAATCTAAGATCAATAGATGTAATTAAGTAGCAAAAGCTAGAATAATTTGGAAGGAAAGAGTTTATTATTTTATAAAAAAATTTTGAAGCAAGTTGTTTGATGCTAGTAGGTATTGATTGATATTTTTAAATTGAATATTGTGTGAAACAAGAGAAAGAAAATAAGTATGGAGAATCAAGTAGAGAAGAAGGAAGATCAAGCATATTTAGAGAAAAGTGAAAGTGTGAAGAAGTGAATTATCCAAAAAAAGAGACAAGAAAGAAGAAGATAGAGCCAAACCAAGATTTGGAAAAGTAAGGTAGTGCTTAAACTTATATATTATTTCACTATACATTTCTTACCATTGTAGAAAGAAATATCTTAATCAAGTGGGCCCAAAAAGTCTATGAAATCCTTTATGGCAACATCAATCAATGATGATTGTATGTCTTTTAGAGTAGGCTACTCTTTATACAAGATCAAGGAGTGACAAAGTCTAGATGATCTTTATGTTATAACCTTCTAACCAAGTCAAACTAAAAATGTGCATGTAAACCTTTAACAAGGTTTGCTCCTAGGAGATCTCACTTTAGAAGAGTGAAATTATTTGGGTTATTGGCCCCATGTAGGTTTTCCCTTTATAGGTTTTCCACATTAAATCATGGTTTCAAATTATTGAATTTTTTTTATGTTGCAAGTTGATTTTCATGGTATTGACTTAATATTACAACTAGCTAAATGATAGGTAATAGTAAACTGAAAGATAGTTATATTTCTAATAGGTAATAATAACAAAAATAGTGTGATAATAGTTTGAAGTAGATTGATTATAGGATTGAGTTGTGAAGTTGAATGAGACCACCTAGTTATTTCTATTGAAGTTGATGAAGTTGAATTGGTACTAAAGTGTTTAAAAGGCCTATAGGATAATTGGACATAATTGATTCATCCCCCCTCACCCCTCTCTCTTAGCTATCTAATAGGGTAGATTACAAATTTGGATATGTATGTTTCAAGAAGTTGAGATGCACGAAGATTAAACTATAAGAGGATAGTTTGGTTGAATATCAGACACTATTGTTGGAATAAGAAGTTGTGGTAGATCTAAGATAGAAGATGAGATTATATGGAGAATTATGAATACTTTGACACCATATTTTCATAACAGGGCACAAATTATTGACCAAGTTATTCCTTAAATACCTAACTTTATAAAGAATTATTGAAAGACTATAGTCATTTGCACCGTGGATGAAAACAAATGAAGAGATACATAGAGTGAAAATATGTTTTAGAATATAGAAGGATAGATTTGTATCATAAGAAGTGCAAGTACAAGTGGAGATTATGCTAGTAGAAACCAAGAAAAATATGTAGAAGATAAGAATATTGTAGAAAGAATTTCCCTACTTGTGAAGAGAGAACCTAATGGTAAGAAAACTCTTGTTTATTCCACATGTAAAGAACTAGGTCGTTATTCTTCTGAGTATTCTAAAAGAGAAAATAATTTTGAACCTAGTAAGTGCTACAGGTCAAGAATACCTAAGAGTTTCTCCTATGTTGATGAGGATGGTTAAGTTGATTTTAAGATGGTAAATTTATTAGATGATAGTGATAACGAGGATGGTGAAATTTAATTTGTTTCTATTATGGAAGAAAGCCCTAAGAAAGAAGAAATTAAAGAAGAAAAGGTATTAGTATTACAAATTGAGAAGAAAAGGTTTGATTGAATTATAAATAGTGGTTTTTGGCACTATATGATTAGAGATATCAAAAAAATTGTTGAATTCGATAATTATTATGGAAGATTAGTTTAAGTTGGAAATAATGCAACATGTCATATTAAAGGAAAGTGATCTATTAATCTTTATGGAAAGACCAATGCTAAGAATTTTTACTATGTGGATGGTTTCAAACATAATTTTTGAGTGTTGGAAAACTTTTTGGGAGGGAATATCAGGTGCAATTTATATAAATGACTTGCATTATTAAGGATAAAAATGGTACAATGGTAGGTACTAGTACAAGGAAAAGAGATAATGTATTTTAGTTCATCCCTACTAGATTGACATGCTAAGTTGATAAAGTGGATGATAGTTTCTTATGACATAAGAGATGTTGTCATATCAATTTTGATAACATTGTAGGTGTTGGATACAATTGTTCAATTGTGTGTTGTCTTTGATGTCACACAAATGTCATATCAGTCATCAGATAGAGTGCACCGAGCTCAGAAGGTTAGCAAGGCACAGGACAAAGTCTACCAAACTTAGATTGTCAACAAGGCAAAAGAATAGAATTTACCAAGCTCAAAAGGTTAGTAAAGATAACTTGCAGTAGCTACCGAGTAAACAGTTCTTACTGAGCTCACTCGGTCATCAAAGGAAATGTGCCAGAAGTAGTTCTTACTGAGCTCTCATGAAGAAATTTAGTTCTTACTGAGTAAACTTGGCACCCAAAGGATTTTAAGGATATTGCAATGTTAATCGAGTCAAGAAGGTTAACTCAGGAAATGTATGGAAGTAGTATTTGCCGAGCAGGGTCGGCAAATAAAGGATTTTACTATTTTATGAAATAACATTTATTTGTTTAGAATTTTTAGCTGATTAATGTATGGTTTATTGGTAAATGTAACTTGTAAATGGGCTGACTTGAGAATCTGAATGGTATAATTAAGAGGTCAAGTTGTGAATTCTAAGTGTGTGTAAGATGGAAGTGTGGAATTAATGAGATATGAGGACTGATTATTGTGGAAGTGAATTTGAAGGATGATCAGAGATCATTGAGGAGCAGTAGAGCCATATTTGATCAAGGAGGATCTAATGATGCTAAACAGAGATCTGTAGTCACTAAATTTAGTTGCATCTTGTTTAGGTCAATTCATTGTTTCTTTCTAACCATTGTAGCAATGATTTTAAATCTCTTAACAGAGTTGGTTTAACAGCCATTTTGTAAATCCTCTAACAAGGTGACAATTTAGTTGAATTATTCTAAAGACCTCTAGCAAGGTCACTCCTAACAGGGTGATTAAATCCTCTAATAGGGTCACACCTAACAGTGTGTATTGTAACCTTTAACAGGGTTGGCTCCTAACAGTGCTCACTTCAGAAGAGTGAAAAATTGGTGACTAGTTATGTGGTGGTTTTTCTCATATCGAGTTTCCACATTAAATTTGGTGTCTCTTATGTTCATTTTGTTTTCAGTTACATGCATGAATGCTTGAAAATAAGTAATAGTTTAATTTTTTGAGTTACAATATTTGTTTACCAAGTAGCAATAGTAACTAGATCTTTAAGACATCTAAGGGATTTGTGGATTAATTTTTGTAAGTAACTGATTCACCCCCCCTCTCAATTACTCTATCTTTATCCCAAGAATTGGTGTTAGAGCTTTTGGTGGTTACAGGAAAAGATTTCAAGGATCTAAGCTAAATATCAAGATGTCTTACAAAAGGGAAATTCCAAGACTTAATAAGGACAACTTCTTAGCATGGCAAGGATTGATGAGGCTTCATCTGGCTTCTATTGGTGATAGAGGGCTAAAGTACCTTGATGAAAAATATGAAGAACCTTATGGTACATTATCTGTCAATCATATTGCTGAAAAGAAGACTCACAACAACATCATGATAGATATAGCATCTGCTCTAAGTTATGAAGAATTTGATGACATCAAGGATTGCAAAACTACCTCTGAAATGTGGAACAAGCTAAAAGAAATCTATGGAGGAGATGATGATGTGAGAAGAGCCAAAGCAAAAAGTTGGAGAGGAAAATTTGATCAAATGAGGATGAGAGAGGATGAAAACATTGCAAAGTATGTTGAAAGAGTTAAAGCATGTGTTAGTGTAATCAAAGCATCTAGAGGAGACATCAATGAGGAGACAGTTATAAGTAAAGTTCTTTGAACTCTACTTCCCATTTATGCAATGAGAGTCTCTAAAATTCAAGAAAGAAGATGTGAGGAAAATCATAAATAAATTTAGCGGCCATAGTTGGAAGATTGACTGCATTTGAGCTAGACAACTATGACAATTATGTTTTAGCTGCCAAGAATGTTGAATCAGCATTTGAAGCCAAGATTTCACTCAAAGAAAAAAGGAAAAAGATGAAGGATCCACAATCAGATAGTGATGAAGAATTAGAACAAATTTTAGACAGTGATCTTAAAGTGGTTGAAGCTCTACTAGCAAGAAAATATTCAAGAGGCAAAGGGAAATACAAAGGTAAGGTTCCTCTAATCTAGTTTTCTTGTGAAGAAATTGGACATATTGCTGCTAGGTGCCCAAATAAATAGAACAAGGATGAGAAGAAAGGTCACAAGTACAATGGCAAGAAAGACTTCAAATCATTCAAGGATAAAGCTAAGGAAACATGTTTCATGGCTAAAGATTCTAATGATTCTAATGATGAAGAAGAAGATGAAATTGTCTACATTGCTATGAAAGATGAATCTAATAATGATGAAAAAATGGCACTCATTTCTCATATGAGAAGAAATGATACATGGATCATAGATAGTGGTTGTTCTCATCACATGACTGGTGATAAAATGAAGTTTGAATACTTTGAAGACTATGATGGTGGAAGTGTAAGATTTGGTAACAATAAACCTTGTTGTATAAGAGGAAAAGGGAGAATCTCACTAACCAAGGAACTTGTATGTGATAATGCATATTGGGTAGAAGGACTAATGCATAATTTGTTGAGTGTGGCATAGCTACTCAATAATGGATTCAAAGTAAAATTTATGTATGGAAAAGCAATATTGTTAGATTGCAAAGGAAAACTAATTGGATTAGGAACTCAAACAAACGGTAACTTATTTTATCTTGAACTTGGTGAATGTTCATGTTTCATTGCTCAAATTGAAGAAAATTAGTTATGGCATAGGAGGTTATGTCATGTAAACTTTGACAACTTAATAAAGATCAGTAAATTTACGAAAGTAAGAGGTATTCCTAACATAAAGAAACCTGAGGTTGGTCTATGCAAGAATTATCAAATTGGTAAAATGGGCAAGACTAGTTTTAAAAGAAAGAACTATCAGACTGAAGAAGTTCTAAAAATTATGCATAATGATTTGTGTGGACCTATTGGCATTGAAAGTTATATGGATGAAAAAAATTTCATTTTGTTTGTTGATGATTATTCAAGAATGATTTTGTCATGTACCTAAGAGAGAAATCAAGAGCATTTGAAAAGTTCAAATGGTATTTGACTAGAGTAGAAAAGGAAATAGGAAAAAGATTGAAATGCTTAAGGTTTGACAGAGGTAGTGAATTCATTTCACATGAGTTCAATAACTTTTGCATTGAAAGGGGAATCAAAAGATAGGTTTCAGCACCTAGAACTCCTGAACAGAATGGAATAGTAGAAAGAAGAAATAGATCTATCATGGATTGTGCAAGAACCTTAATGATTGAGAAAGGCATTGCTATCAAACACTAAAAGGAAGCTATCAAAACTACACTTCATACCTTGAACCAAGTATAGCTGAAAAAGGACTCATTCAAAACACCCTATGAGTTGTGGTATGGCTACAAACCCAATGTAAGTTATCTAAAAGTATTTGAAAGCAAATGTTACATTTTAAAAGAATCTAGAAAAGGTAAATTTGATGCAAAAAGTGATGAAGGAATATTTTTGGAATACTCTTGCAAAAGCAAAGCATATAGATGTTTGAACTTATCTACTCACAAAGTCATAGAAAGTGCACATGTGAAAGTTGATGAGTTTGTAGAAAGAATAGAAGAAGAAGAAAAAAAGGAACCTAAAGACTACAGAAGATTTGTTTACATTGAACCTGATAGAATGCCAAGTATACCTATTAATCAAGAATCCTCAACTCCAAATTCTTTATTAATCGAGTCACAAGAAGTTCAAACTAAGTCAGTACCTACCGAGTTGCAAGAACCTGAGTTGCAAATAGAAGCTACTGAGTTAGCATCTATTGAGCCTGAGAAACCAAAATTAGAACCAGAAGTTGAGACATAGAAGGATAACAATGCAAGTCATTCAAAATGAAAGGAGCTCATGTTGGCCAAGTATGTCAGAAAACATCATGCACCAGATCAGATCATTGGAGATAAATCAGAAGGAACAATGACAAGAAGTAACTTGAAAGGAACTTGTTTACTTGCTGATTTTGAATCTAGAAATGTCAAAGATGCACTAGACAATGAAAGTTGGATTGAAGCTATGAATGAACAGATAGAATAGATAGAGAAAAATAAAATATGGACTCTTGTACCAAGAACCAAAGACAAAAATGTGATTGGAACAAAGTGGGTATTCATAAACAAACTAAATGAAGATGGTAAGGTATCAAGGAACAAAGCTAGACTAGTGTGCAAAGGATACTCTCAAGAAGAAGGTGTAGACTATGGAGAAAATTTTGCTCCTATTGCAAGATTGAAAGCTATTAGAACCTTACTTGCATATGCTACATTCAAAGGATTCAAAGTTGATCAGATGGATGTCAAGTTAGCATTTCTCAATGGCATATTGGATGAAGAGGTTTACATTGAATAGAAGGTTTTGTTGATCCAAACAAGAAGGACATGGTCTGCAAATTTCATAAAGCATTATATGATTTGAAACAAGCCCCTAGAGCATGGTATGAAAGATTACATAACTATCTTATTTAGATTGGTTTTCAAAGATATAATGACAACAACAATTTGTACATAAAGGAAGGATCATATAATAAGATTGTTTTGGAAGAAATATTTGTGGATGATACTTTGTTCATAGGAAATGATGATCTTTGTGAAGAATTTTTAGAACAAATGAACAAAGAATTTGAAATGTCAATGTTTGGTGAAATCAAATTCTTTGTTGGTATTCAAATTCAACAGAATAAGAATGGCATCTACATCACTCAATCTAAATACATCAAAGAGATACTGAAAATGTTTGGTATGGAAGACAACAAACTAGTTGGGACTCCTATGTGTACTGGATTAAAACTTATCAAGGATGATGAATCAAAGGAAGTGGATTAGACATTGTATATATCTATGATTGGAAAGCTGCAATATGTAGTGCACACAAGACTAGACATTGCCCTTGTAGTAGGAATTGTAGCAATATTCTTAGCAAAACCAAAAGAAAATCATATGATGGCAATCAAAAGGATCATGAGATACTTAAAAGGAACTGAAGAATATGGATTATGGTCTAAACTTGGAGGAAATATATATTTAAAGATATTCACTAATGTAGATTGGGCAGGAAATATTGATGATAGAAAGAGCACAATTGGAGGAGCTTTCTTTCTTGGAAAAAGGTTGGTTTCTTGGACAAGCAAAAAGCAGAGTTGTACATCTCATTCCACAGCAGAGGCAGAATATGTTGCAGCAGCAACAAATTGCTCAAACATTGTGTGGTTTAAATAATTATTGGAAGGTATGAAGCAGGAAATCAAAGAACCTGTTGTTATGTTTTGTGATAACACAAGTACAATTAACATCTCCAAGAATCCAATGATGCATTCAAAAACCAATCATATTGCCATAAAGTATCATTTTGTTAGAGAATTGGTGCAAGAAAAAGAAATAAAATTGGAATATGTCCATACAAAGGAACAAATTGCTGACATATTCACAAAGCCTTTACCTAAGGATGCATTCTTGTATCTAAGAGGTAAGTTAGGGGTCATTCCCTTATCTAAAGGTCACTAAAATATAGTTTTAGTGATGCATCAATAGGAACAAAATTGAAGATCTATCAGTTGAAAAAGAAAATCAATGAAGACATTGCATATGAATCAATACATTAGGTACAATGATATTCAGTTTTTTTGAGTTGTCTTTGGCATGTCTTGTCAAAGAGGGTGAGTATACTGTCATATCTTTCTAAAATTTTCAAAATAATAAGAGTTTGTGTAAGAGGGAGAGATTTTTATGAAAGAGGGAGCTTGCTGTATTTGAAAAAGAAAGTGAAGTATTCTATCATTAAAAGACTTGTTTTCAAATTTCATTCTACTATGACATGTTGTGTTGCCATCAATGTCAAAGAGGGAGATTTTTGGATACAATTGTTCAATTGTGTGTTGTCTTTGATTTCAAACAAATGTCATATCAATCATTAGATAGAGTCTACCAAGCTCAAAAGGTTAGCAAGACAAAGGATAGATTCTACTAAGCTTAGATGGTTAGCAAGGCAAAATAATAGAATCTATCAAGCCTAGAAGGTTAGTAAAGATAACTTGTAGTATCTACAGAGTAAACAGTTCTTACCAAGCTCACACGATCATCAAACGAAATGTGGCTGAAGCAGATCTTATTGAACTCTCATGAAGGAATTCAATTCTTACCAAGTAAACTTGGCAGCCAAAGGATTTTAAGGATATTGCAATGTTAACCGAGTCAAGAAGTCTAACTTAGGAAATTTTTGGAAGCAGTATTTACCAAGTAGAGTTGGCCAGTAAATGATTTCATTATTTTATGAAATAATGTTTATTTTTTTAGAATTTGCAGCTGACTGATGTATGGTTTATTGGTAAATGTAACTTGTAAATGGGCTGACTTCACAATCTGAATGGTATAATTAAAAGGTCAAGTTGCAAATTCTAAGTGTGTGTAAGATAGGAGTGTGGAATTAATGAGATATGAGGATTGATTATTATTTGAAGTGAATTTGAAGGATGATCAGAGATCATTGAGGAGCACCGGGGCCATATTTGATCAAGGAGGATCTAATGATTTTGAACAAAGATCTGTAGTCAGCAAATTCAGTTGCATCTTTTTCAGGTCAATTTATTGTTGCTTTCTAACCATTGTAGTAGTGATTTCAAATCTCTTAACAGAGTTAGTGTAATAGCCATTTTGTAAATCCTCTAACAAGGTGATAGTTCAGTTGAATTGTTCTAAAGACCTCTAGCAAGGCCACTCCTAATAGGGTGATTAAATCCTCTAATAAGGTCACACCTAATATTGTGTATTGTAACTTTTAACAGGGTTGGCTCCTAATAGGGCTCACTTTAGAAGAGTGAAAAATTGGTGACCAGTTACTTGGTGGTTTTTCTCATACTGGGTTTCCACGTTAAATCTAATGTGTCTTGTGCTCACTTTTTTTTCAGTTACATGCATGAATGCTTGAAAATAAGTAATAGTTTAATTTACCAAGTTACAACATTTGTTTATTGAGTATCAGTAGTAACTAGATCTTTAGGATTAATTTTTGTAAGTAATTGATTCACCCCCCCTCTTAGTTACTCTATCTATATCCCAACAGTAGGTCAGTACTACATTTTCAATTAAAGATTTTCCTAAGATTGTGAAACCTACTAACATAATTTGCAAAGAATTATAATGTTAAAAAATAAGAAAAGTTCATTTTCAAGAAAGAAATTTACTACTTTAGCAAATTTGGAGATTGTATGTACAAATATGTGTTGTCTTACAACAACAAGAGCTTTTTATGGTGAATTGTATTTCATGCTTCTTATTGATGATTTCAGTAGAATTATGTAGGTTGCATTTCTTTGAAATAAATATGAAGATTTTGAGAAATTCAAGACATTTAAGAATAGAGTTGAGAATGAACTTGGCTCAAAGATTAAATGCTTGGTATCTAATATAGGAGGATAATTTATTTCATATGAGTTTAACAAGTTATGTTACGATAATGGTACAAAGAGGTAATTTTCAACCTTTAAAATTATGCAACAAAATGGAATAATAGAAAGAAGGAAAAAATTAGTAATAGAATCTACTAGAGTAATGACCCTTTGAATCTTCTACCCATTATCAAAAAACTCATCACAACCATCTAGGCTATCGATCGACATAGCATTGGCTAGGAAATCATCGATGTTGCTTATGGTGCTTGAGTCCAAAGAGGGTGTAGATTTGGGGTATGAGAAATGGAACTAATAATTATATTGGTATTTATCTCAAGCTAGATCTACCTTTATCCACAGGAAAAGAGCTCACCTTGGCTGCAATGGAACCCTTCCCTTTTTTCACCACCATGGTCCATTCATCTTTCTAGTGGTCATAGTGGGCTTAGCTTACAAAGTATGGGGGTCGATTATAGTCCAAAAAGGGACAATACCTAATCTTATGCTTGATTGACTAGCATAGATAGAAATTTTTTGGAAGGTTAAGGTAAAGCACCTTTAGAGTAAAGGTGGTACCACCTATCTAGATTTCTATTATATCTTTGAGGTTTCTATATAGGTTTACCTCAACACAAACCTTACACTACCATCAAGCATTAAAAAACTTGTCTGGTTTAAGGTACACAACCTTGCCAATAGTTTGCACAATAGTGGCTAAAAAACATTAGCAAGGAATGTGAAGCCCAAGGAACTCTACCCAAATGGGAAACTTAAGCTTCTAATCATCAAGAAAAAAAAATCTCATGACCAACATTGAAAAACCAAGAGGAAGGACCTAATAGTCTAGGGGCCTTGAACAAAAACATGTTAAGCTTGGCTTGCATTGCCAAAGAGAAAAATATAAAAGCCTTTGGTAAGTCTTTAGATGCCTTCAAGGAAAACACCCTAAGGTTTCCAAACCTTGGAAATCTATTCCCACAACATGCTTTTAGAAAGAGTGCGACACATTAAAGAATACCCAATGAGAGTTTACTATTCTAGCCATGTGTGTGTGCTATCAAAATCCTTGACATTCAAAATAATATCAAGAGAGGGATTACATTGTTAAAAACCTTGGCTATGGACTTTCATGAGTGCTTGGCTGGTGAAGCCATTCTCTCCATTAGCAATAGCAAATCTAGCACGAACATCAACTACTAGGCTAGAGAAGGTCGAGCTCATTATAAATAAAAAATGATTCCCACAATAAATGTGGAATGATAGACAATAGAAACTAGTGAGGATTTAGATGGAAGCTACACAAGCCCTAGCCAACAACTATTCAAGAAAAGTAATAATTCAAAAATTATAAATCATAATATATTTTAATATCCTAGAACATGATATTGTTTGAAATAATATTCCATCAAAATAACTATGGGGGGTGTGTGAATTAGTTATCCAATAATTATCAACCTTAAATAATTGTAACCATTCAATCAAAGTAAAGAGAAAACATACTAAGATGCACATACACAATTACACAATATTTGTTAACTAGGGAAACCCTTGATCAAAGAGAAAACCCTAGTGGGAATGATGCCCACAAGATGATGTACCAATATAAATATTCCTTGTTAGAGGATGGACCCTATTAGGAGTCTATTACAACATTTAGTACATATGAGTCCTTGTTAGGAGACTGTTGGCCTGAATTTTTGTATAATAGGTTATGTCTTGCCCAGATAAAATTTCAGGTTGTGATCCTTTAGTGATGATTAGGTTTCCAACTAAGTTTGTGTTTTTCTTGGGCTAGTCCCTTTTTCCTTTTAAATTTTCCTTGGCACAAAAATTTTTTAAAAAGGGGGGGGAAGGAAGTTACGCGGATGTTTTTTATTCACCTATGTTGATTTTGTTGTTTTAATCCTTGTGAAAGTTTTTTACCTCACCGTCGAATTTCTTTTAAATCTATGGTTGTCATTGACTTGTAAACAAAAGTGCTTGAAAGCAAAGCATAGCAAGTTGGCGACGTGATGACACATGTCTGTGGTAATCGAGAATAATAGCCCTGGCATCCAAATTACTCTGGCAAGTTGCTAAGTCGCTATCAGAATATACAAGTGATTTGCCAATAGTGACATAGCGAGGATGAAATCATCGCTAAAGGCGGTCTTCTTTTATGACTAGAGATTATTTGGAAAGTCTCGAAAAAATTCTTTGCAAGCTATGCTACTTTTCCTGGTACTGGTTTTTCGGTGGGTTGTTGCATCGCTAGCCGGATATTATTGTGTTTTGCTGGTAGCGACATAACGACTGACCCAAAAGTCAAAAAACATGGTAGAACCTAAGATAAAGGATGATTAAAATATATATGTGTATTCCAGCACATTACGCCAGCTTAGCAATAGTGGTACCATGGACCCACTTCCCAGGAATGCAATTCAAGGTTTTCTGATTGTGAGATTGGGCCAAGATCAAGGGTTGTTGTTAGCTCGCTATGTAGAAGTGCTCAGAAGTTAAGCATAGCGAGTTAGCAAATGATGGCCCACCATTGATTCCTTGAAAAGTCATTTCAAATGTATGCCACATGATTGACATAAGATCAAAGGTTATCGCTAGCTCACCATGGAAAGATGCTTGAGGTATAAGTATAGCGAGTTAGCGACGTGATGACATGTGTCCATGGTCATTCGTGGGCCCAGTCTAAAGTGCTAGCATTGAAGGAAAGGTGCAGGTGGAGCTATCCTATTGGTTTGATTGCAAATATGTTAGTAAGGAAATGAGCCAGCTTAGTTGTCATTACCAGATCGCAAGTTTTTCCAAGAATTGACGGTACAAGTTTTAAAAAGAAAAGAGGAAGTGTGGTGACATTTTGTCCCGCGCATTTATGATGAATGGAGACTTCACATGTGAGAAAAAAGTAGAGTATAATCTGTAAGATTTTCTTTTATTATTCATTACAGTCCACTCCAGCAAAGATTACATTTTCTCTTAGGATAGGCACCCGTCCATCACGTTGTGATTAAGCATTGGTGAAGATGTGAAAACAGTTTCATATCTATTCAGTTGCAAAAGATCAAAAGAGGATAATTTCGGCAAAATCAAGTAAGTACTTGATCATAACCTCTGTAACATTCTAATTCCCATTGTTACAATCAAGATGCCTCCTAAGAAATCATTCTCTGGGCAAGTTAATTATATGAATAGGAATATCCACGATGATTTCCTAGAGTTACTCCCAGGATCCACTACAAAGTCTGCACAGGTCAAAAGATTAATTTCATTAAGTCCTAGGCTTAAAATTGCCAATGGCTTGTATGACAAGGGGAACTGGGTAAGGGATGCAGTAACCAATCAGACTGGCCTTGTTTTGTTTAAAAAGTGATTTTCAAAGAGGAATCTGTTTGCCCCTCATGCTAATATATGGAATTTTGACTTGGGAAAGTTAGTAGTTCCTAGTGTTTTCATGGACTATGACTTGCTAGAATATATTGCCAAAAACTATGACCAAGCCATTAGGGTTGTGAGAAGAAATGATGGTGTGCCTCTAGTGTCAATTAGCCCTAAAGAAATTAGAGAGGTTTTTTACTTAGAACCATTATCAGATTTCCATGTGCCAATCAATTTGCTAGAATTAGAAAAGGAATACAAAGTGAAAAGAGATATAATTAGGGGAGGTGCATTAAGGGCACACATTGGTACCATAGGAACTCTGCCAGTAATAACTGCAACCTCTAAAGAACCTTTTAAGAAGAGCCTTTTCACTTCCCGGGCTATAGAGATATACAGGACCCTATGCCATGTTCTTGGTGAGGATGAGTAGGATTTCATGCCCATTGACCTTATGTATATGATGATTCAAATTGCCTCTTTCAGTGTAGATGTCATTTTTTATTTTTCCTCCTTTCTAGTGGAAGAAATTCACATCGGTTTGGTTGGAATTGCAAGAGGTAAGGTGGAGAAAACTTTTGGCCACTATTCCTTATTAATGCATATGTTCTTGTTCAAAGGGGTAACATATTTTGGAAATGAGATGAAATTGAACAGAGAAGAAAATGGGGAAACATTACCAGTCTAGTTGTGGAGTGCAGATATGACTTGGGATGCAAATAAAGCTAGTTTTGTCAAATTTGATAGATATTTTGCCTCTAAGTTGAGATGTCTATTTTTGAGTGATAATCCCAGGATCCCTAAAGTATTAATGAATCTTGTGAGAACTATGAATAGCCCCCATAATTTGAAAGTTTCACACAATTGGGGAGATATTATTCCATACCCTATTTCTACAGTTTTCAAAATTTATGGTTTTAAAGGGAGCCCTCATGTCTTTCCTTACCAAGTGCCCCTAAAGATAGGGATGGCAGAAGTCTTATGGCAACTAGGAGGAGTAGAGGAAATTTTCTTGTCAAAGAGGCAACTAGGGTCGATTTTCCCTACCTGTATAGTGGTCGATCAGTTTGTGATTACTAAAGGAGGATGGCTCTTTTTGTACAAAATTTTGGATCAGTATATGATGGTTGTCTCCCACCCCCATTTTTGTGATTCTGAGGGATTTTTCAATCAGACTCTGAGGCATAGGATCAAGCTAGGACCGGTAAAGCATGATTCATATTACCCAGAAGACATTATAAGAAATGAATTTTCTTTACAAGAACAAGAAACTAAAAAAGAAAAGTGGGGAGTTTACACTCGGGTGCTAGAATTTATTCATTGTTTTGATCAAAATTATAGTCCTTTAGACAATGCTAATATAGAGGCTGACAGGATAAATAAGCTCATAAATAACTTCCCTACAATAATGGAAACCATGAATGAGAAGAAACTATTTTTTATTAATTCTTCTAGTGATAAGGCCAGAGAAGCCATGAAGAGGTTAGCTTTCACTCCTAATATAGGGGTTGGTCAAATAATTGTACAGAAAAAGCCTGGTTACACTATAATTCAGAATAAAAAAGCTCTTATAGATAAGGGAAAAGAAATAATGGGATCCACCAATATAGTTTTGGAGGAGAGACTTGATGAGACTAGCCCAAAGAGGCAGAAGGTAATAAGAGAAGAGAGATCTCAAGCCGAGGAATATTCACCCACCCAATCTCCTTTGAGAATTGGAGAAAAGCAGCTCACGAGTGAGCAAGTTGAAGAGATTGGATCACAAGGAGGTGTTTTTATTACCCAAGCAGAATTGGATGAAGGTAACCTTCTAGAGCCTCCTTTCCCAAGTTTGGATCTAACAAGAGCTGATTATAGAGGCAGGGAATTGGACCCTGTATTAGAACAAGCAAGTCATCAATTTTTGACTAATGACAATTTTGTAAAATCAAGAGCTTTTCAGCAATTTGCATGGAGAACAAACATGAACATCTTTGAGGAGAAATGTAAAAGGATGAAGATAGAGCATCCAGAAATGGATGAAACTTCCATACAAAACCAGATTAAAGAAGAAATGATGAAGGAATTCCAAAACATTACTCCTGAAGAAGGAAGGCAAATGGTAAAAACCTCTAACATACTATTGTTGCCTAATTGGGATATTGCAGATGCCTTAATTTTCAATTATTTTTCAAGTAAATTGGAATTGCAAAACCCAAATAAAAAGGATTTCCAAGGAACTATATTCATTGAGGATCAATCTGCTTTGGTCAGTTGGTCATTGAAAAAAGGATCTAGAGCCACATCCTCACAACCAGATGAGTTTGAACTGATGGGCAACATACTTGTAAGAAGGGTTGCTGACACCTCCCATGCATAGGCAGCCTATTGGAATGTGGATTCTTCCCAGTTTCTTTTGGCCACTGCTAAGAAGGAGGAACATGTTATGTTTGAGTTACAAAGCAAGTATGAGACAATGGTCGATGCATACAACAAAGGGGTAAAGAAGAGGACTGAGCTTGAAAATAAGCTATTGGAATAATCCACTAGGACTAGAATAACTTACCCTTGTCCCCCTATAGAACCTTTTAAGTCTACCCCCCTCATTGAAATGCCAGATACGCCCTAGGGGCCACAATATTACACTGCTGAGGAAATTGAAGAAGAAAAGGCTAAACTATGGATCTTACATATAGAGTTGGAATCTAAGTATGAAGATAAACTAAGAAAAGATCTTACATATCTGGGAGACAAAGTTGAATGGCCATTAATCCATCATCAATTGGTCAAGGTGATTAACATTTGGGAGAAATTAAAAGGAACTGATGAGGCTCTAAAGCCTATTGTGGATAAGTGGGTAAGAAGGAAAAAAGCAGTAACCTTATTGTGTTTATCTGTTATAGATACTTCCCATGATCAGATTGAAAAAATCTTTGATATTGTTTCTGACCTTGCTGACTTTGATAATAAAAGGACACATTTACAGAAGATAATAATAAATCACTTGGACAAGTATAGGAGTCAAAATTTCAAATTATTTCCTCATGCCCTGGATAAGAAAAATAATTTAAAAAGCAAAGAGGAATGGACGAAAGAACTTGATGATGCATTCTATTTAAGAATGAATCAAGCAGTAAATGAAACTGGGCATGCATGGTGGGCCACCACAACAGAGGAGATGGTGAAAGCCAAAATATTCTTTGATTCTTTAAAACAAGATTTCATTGATATTAATAATGTGGCTGATTATGTAATAAAAAAATAGAAGGTCATTTTGCAAATCAACTGGCTAGATGATGCATTATTTGACAAGTGGATGGCAAAAATGGCTTCTAGTGAATAGTTGGATGTAGATGAAATTGACAGTGATAACTTGCAGGATGAGGAATTCCAAACTACTGATACAATCATTTCTCAAAACCAATAAGAAGAAGAAGACAAGAGAAACCTATCATTTTCAGTTACAAACCCAAGACCATAGGATGCTGATAAGGCTAGAGAAGAGGACAAGCTAGAAGTTGTTCCAACCACCTGAGATAAAGACGAAGAAAGCCTACAAGTGGAAGTTAATATGCCATCATCAAAAAAAGCTTCATCGTTGGCTAATTTGGCAGTTACTTATACAGAGAAAATAGATCAATAACCAATCAGCAACACAAAATCATATAACAAAAGCTGACTCACTTAAAAGAATGTTTTGATCTGGACATCTTCTGTTACCCACATTTTATCTTTTTGTGGTAGGTGTATGTAAATATTCTTTGTAAAGGAAACTTGTCATTTCTTTTAGCCTAAAGCTTGTTGCATCTCACACTATTTAAGTGAGATTCCAAGGCAAAAGAAGGGTCCAAATTCTATTTTTCTAAGTACTATGCTTAGTCTGTTTTTGGTCCAAATTTTGAAAGCAAGTTTATAATGTATTTTTTCTGTCAATTCTCTGAGAATACATGAATATAGAATGAGTTGTGTTTCTTTTTAAAGGTCATTATGAGTCTATTGTAAAGGATATACCATTTTCAAAGAAAATGAATACAAATTGTGAACTGTCCCCTTATTAGTTCTTTTTGAATCTTGTCTCCTTTCAATTACATGGTTGTCTTGGTATTGTATAAGTAAAGGCTTGTGCAATTGAACGCAATCTAGTTAGGTTTTATATCTATTTATCACTGTTGTTAATTCAATGGATTAAATAAAAGCTTTGATGAATGTGATAAGGTTTCTTTAGTAGTGGAAAGGGTTTTGAATGATGAATTCTAATAAGAATTGCTGATAGAATTTGTTGTAAGGCAACAAACTAGATCTGAGAACTTGCTATAGACTCTGAACTCCAATGGATTAGGCACTGATCAAGTTGATACAACTGAAGGAGAAATATATCATTAATGATTATCAAAATGCAGCATCAAATCAAATTTTACTTTTATTTCATGTAGATCTTCAAAGCTGCCCAGCAGTTGTCTGCATGGAATGTTTTAGCTTCAATTAGCCACTATTGTTAAGAACATCAGTAGATCTATAGAAGTTTTCTTGGCCATATTTGTTTTATTGGATGTGTTTATCAAGTTAGTAAGAATTATGTATATGTTTGAGGATCTTGAAATGAGAATCATAATGAAACTAAGAATAATCCTCATATAGTTTTTCCAGTTTTGAATCATCCCTGGGTATACCCACCCTGGTTTTGCAGAGCCAAAAGAGTAGAAAACCAACTTTGGTTTTGTTGAAGTTGGGTCCAAATACTTTGCATATACAATTGTTAATAAGAATTGGCTAGTCTTTAGATTGTGTATGTACTGTCATTCTGGTATTAAGCATTTTGTCGCTTAGTAGTTTTAGTACATTCTAAAACACCAACAAAGACTTTGAATCACTGTTAGGAAATTCCAACCCTATTAGGAGTTGTGCCAACCCTATTAGATGTTGTGGAAGGGAAAGGACCCACTGTCCAAACAACTTCAAGGGCAAGACTACTAAACTCACTTTCCAACTAATGTTTCAACTATTCCTTGTAGAATAATTGTCTATACTATACTTTAATCTCATTCCTCTATCCTATCAACTAGACCAATCACTATTAGACCTTATAGATTGGGTCACGAACCTTGCATCCAAATATCAAACTTTGAATCTCATAATAAAAGCTCAGAATGAAGTTTTCTTCACCTTCCCTTTTCTCTTCTTATCTTTGAATTCTACTCTTCATGCTTCTTAAAATAATTCATACATCCCATACATGATAAAGGAAAATGTCTACTACTGTAAATGGGTGCTTAGTATTTACAATTTACTTAAGTTTACTTAGGTTAGTGCATTATTTTATTATTTTTCTTTATGAGACACTTAAGAGTTTGCACATCATCTAGAGTTATCATGTTGACAACATACAAGTATGCAATTCTAACTATGCACATGGTGTCTACAACATAGGAGTTTGCATCATTCACTGAGTTGTTATGTAGACAACACAGTTATTTGCACTCCTAATTAAGCACATGTTGTCTACAACATTTTTTTGCGTGTCACACCAATGTAGCCTTATCCTCTCATCATTGCACTTATTTTCATGCGTAATGGTCGACATGTGCCTAGTTGTAGGACTTATCATGATGTTGATTTTGAGGCATTCTAGATGCATCTTAAAGGCCTTTATATTGAGGCATTCCTAGTGTAGTTGTACATTGTATTGAATACTATACAATTATTCTAATCATACTTTGGTCTAATTTGTTCTTGTGTTTTGAGTTTCTTGGTCTTAGGTGAATTCTACCCTAAGGCAGATTCTTACATGGTATCAAAGTTCAGGGAGATACTCCTCACATAGCCATTGGAGACCTTGTTGCTTTATCTCTCTAAGGGACCCAATTCAAATCCAGAGCATCAACTATAATTGGGAGAATCTAGAGCCAAAGTAGACCTTGCCATTGCATCTGGAGTGACAATTCAATGAAGATTGACTATAAATTTTCCTATTTTAGGGCACAGTACTGGGAGGCAAAAAAATTGCACAGGAATTTCTTTTTTGCAAATCAGAACCCAAAGGCCTGATCTGCAAATCCAAGTATGGTAATTATTTTATTTGCAATTTAATTTTGTATTTTCTTGCAACTTTTGGAATTATTTTTTTGATTATTTGCCTAGTGGGGCATGTAGAGAAAGGGAGGGGAAAAAGTTTTAGTGCATAGGTACTGGGCTGTCAGCTCTTAGCCCTGAACATTGAATATTCTACAGGAAATACTTTTTTTGCAGGTGGCATAATCTATTTGAAAATATGGACTACCATTTACAAGTCAAACAATCCATTTATGAATATTCCATTAGTGGTCAGCATTTATAGTCAATTTCCAATAGGTTTCACACAAACTGGCAAAGACCATCCACAACTGGAGGCCATTTTTCTCACTGCCTACGGTCAGTTACATTACACTTGTAGGGTCTACCTTTAAAAGAGTGCAAAGACCTATCATTTTATTGATGTGAGACTAAAAAGTTAGTCCCCACCATTTTTTGAAACTCCAGCCACGTTGTTGAGAGTTTCGGCCTGCGAAAGGTTTTTCGGCCACCTATTGTTTCCAAGGCTTTCTTGCCCATGTAGAGTGACCACCAACATAGCCCTATCAGTTGCTGCCAAGCGAAAATCTTCAATTTGTTAGGACTTGCCATGGAAACTTCCACAAACACCACACAATCATTTCTTTTTGATCTAGCTTGTTGCCATTAAGGATAGGTTCCCCGTATGCCATGTCATTAGGAAGAAATCCACATGGTTATGGACACATCAGGCTAACCACAACACCTACCAACTCATCCACATGGGAAACATGTTAGCTCACCCATAAACCATGTTCTCAGTACTATCAGTCACCACCTATACCTACCATATGCTAAATCATCCCTACATGTCTTCAAATTCCATACCATCTGTACAATATGGACATGCCTGTCACACCACTGGCATCATCATCTATATAGGGTGACATCATCACAAGCTTGCATAGATGTTGACGTTAGAAAAATCATGGGCCTAAATTTGATGGTCATTTGATCATCATTCTAGGGAATTTTTGAGCTGCTGTGATAGTCATTTGACTGTCTAATTTAACACAGTGTTTTCCTCAATAGACCCATCTTCAGATGTAGTTTTGATTTGGCAACCCAACTTCAAACGGCCATAACTCGGCCATCCTGACTCCAAATCAAGTGCATTTTTTTTTTGGGTAAAATTTCCTATATTTTTTAGTGTTGTAGATATTTCTAGTTTTGGTTCACAAATTTGCTAGTATAAGTGTTTTTTGGTGACTATACCTACCTAATCCTTCTTTTTGCAACTTCAAATGCATTGTATGGGCTCATTTGGACTCCTTTTTAGGTTTTGTTTTTTTTGAAAGTGTATTTTTTTGGTCTATTTTTTAGATCTATAGTCAAATTGTAGTCTTTTAGAAAAAAGTATCACTTTCAGAGATAAGTCCTGTTTTGCATTGTATTGCTTCACAATTGATGTAATTTTGAGCTACATTGCAATAGTCTAGATTTGTACTCTATACAGAGGTTGTAATGAGCAAAATTAGAAAGTCCACTTTGTCCATTTTGGCAAGTGGCCCATTATAAATGCACTATATATAAAGTGCCAAAATCATTTATTTGTGGGGGTGGGCGGGGTGGTTGGATATTTTGATTGAGTGAAAAGGGGGGGGGGGGGGGGGGGTGTGTACTGTGTACTATGTCTCCTTGATCTTGTGTTCTTGCATTATGGGTTCTTTTTCAAAGTTAACTCCACATAATTATGCTACTTGGAAAGAAAGCATTAAAGAACCATTGGTAGAAAAAGGTTTATTGCATTATGTCATTGGTGCTGCAAAGAAACCTCTTGCTAATGTTGATGAAGCTCAGAAAGAAGATTGGGAATCCAAACAAGAGATGGCCCTAGGAACCTTGTTGAAAAATATCTCTGATCCTATCAAATTTCACATTAGGAAGCTTATAGATCCAATAGAGGTTTGGACAAAACTTGAAGCTTTGTATGGGATAGTAATGAAGACATGGCTTACACTATAGAGGATGAACTTCTCAAGTTGGATCCTAGAAATTTTG
The DNA here is from genome assembly GCA_028749045.1 of Cupressus sempervirens. Taxonomy (NCBI): domain Eukaryota; kingdom Viridiplantae; phylum Streptophyta; class Pinopsida; order Cupressales; family Cupressaceae; genus Cupressus; species Cupressus sempervirens. The sequence continues at coordinate 398,791,091 of CM053786.1, forward strand.
ACACTATTAAGGACTATCTTACCCAAGTAGAAATGTATAGGACATAACTAAAGGATTGTGGTGAACCTATTAAGGATGGCAAGATGATCAAACACATCATGACTCATCTTCCACCTGAATAGGCTCCTTTTATTTCTAGCTTTAATACACACAAATTAACAATGGGTAGTACCTATGTTAAGCCTTCATTTGAGAAATTCTCTGAAATGTTGATCTTAGAACATGACAATCTAGTGGGTATGGGAATTATAAAGTCTTCCAAAACCAAAGCATTGGTAGCAAATGAAGGTAATTCAAGTGGCAAAATCTCCAACAATAAGAAGAAGCAATGGAAGGCTAAGCAATAAGACAACACACAATAGTCCTCCTCAAAACAAAAATCTTCCTCAAATCAATCTTCTTCCACTCAACATTATTCTTCACAATAAGGAAAGTCTTCATCTAAGAATAATCAAAAGGGGAACAATTCCAATAAAAAGGAGAAGAAAACATGTTTCTATTGTAAGAGGAATGGTCATGATGAACATGAGTGCAATGATAAGCAGATGGATGAATTGGTCAATATTATGAGGAAACACAAAATTGATGTTCCAAATGTATACAAGTACAAGGGTTCTTCATCCACTTCAAAGGGAAAGGGACAAGCTTTAGTTGCAAGTACAAACAATGCAGAGGAATGGGTTCATGATTTAGGAGCAACACATCATATGGGTGCTTCAAGGGAGCAATTTTCCTCTTTGAAACCATAAAATGTACGTTACATCTATGTGGGTAATGATACTCAAGTTGAAGTAGAAGGTAAAGGAAATGTTGAGTTAGAGAATGGCATCTTCAAGGATGTACTTCATGTTCCTAATCTTAGCACGAAACTTCTTTCCATCTATCAAATCACTTACTATGGATGTGGCAACAAAGTAGAGTTCCTTCCTAACACAGTAGTGGTGAAAAATCTCAAAGATGATTCAATGGTGATAGTTGGAAAGGAAAACCATGAGACTAGACTTTATTCTTTCTCACATTTTGTGCCTAAGTCTACTTCTCTTGCCTTGTTGACTCATTCAAACACATAAAGTAAACTATGGCATGAAAGATTTGGACAACTTAATTATTGATACCCTCAACAACTAAGTAGCAAGGAAATGGTCATTGGTCTACCTCAAGTCAAGTTTTTCAGAGGGTGTATGTCTAGGTTGTGAAGCAAGTAAGCATCCTGAAGAGAAATATGACAAGGGGAAGTCTTGGAAGGCAACTATTGTTCTAAAATTGGTTCATAGTGATGTAGCTGGCCCTTTTCTAGTACCATCATTTGGTAAGGCTTACTATGTTCTCACATTTATTTATGACTTTACAAGGTACACTTGGGTCTTTTTTCTTGTTCATAAGAGTGAAGTCATTGACAACTTTACCAACTTCAAAGCTCAAGTTGAGAAAAAATTAGGGAAAGCCATCAAAATCCTAAGGACAAATAATGGTAGAGAATATGTCAGCTCTAGACTTAGAGTCTTTTGCACAAATGAGGGGATAGATCTTGAACATTTAGTTGCATATATGCCACAACAGAATGGTGTAGCTGAAAGAAAGAAAAAAATCCTTAAAGAAATGACTACTTGCATGCTTCAACACAAGTCTCTAGATCAAGTGTTTTGGGCTGAAGCCATGTGTTGTGCCAACTACATCCAAAACAGAAGTCTGCATAAGGCCTTAGATGGAATAACACCTTTTGAGGCATGGTGTGGCAGGAAACCAAGTGTTAAACACTTCAAAGGTTTTGGTTTTCTAGCATGGGCAAGGATACCTCCACAAAAGCATAAGGCATTAGAACCACAAAGAAAACCATGCATATTTGTTGGATATCATGATTATCTCAAGGCACACAAAGTAATCAATCCAGAGACTCATGAAATATTTTATGAGAGGAGTGTTCATTTTGAAGAGACATGTCCAAGTTTGGCTTCTTCAACTCCTCCTTCCTCCTCCTTCGTGGATAGTGATCATAGTGATGAAAGTGACTCGAAAGATGAGATTCCTCCAACTTTGACTCATAGGACACCACCTTCACAAGGTCAAAAAATAGTTGAGGACATTCCTCCTCCATATTCCACTAAACCTCATTGGACACAAAAAATTCTTGATGTAATAGGTTCACTGGTGGGAAATCCTTCAAACACTCAAAGGACTAGGTCACAACACAAGTCATTTCTACATGTATATATAGCCATTACTTCAGATCCATAGTCTTTTAAGGAAGCATCAAAGATTCTAGAATAGGGTAAGGGTATGGAGGAAAAATATAATTTTTTGATGAAAAATAACACATTGGACTTAGTTCCCCTTCCTAAGGGAAGAAAAGTGGTTCGATCTAAGTAGAGCTATCAAACCAAATTTGCAACTAATGGAAGTCTAGATAAACATAAAGCTAGACTTGTTGCCAAAGGTTTCTTGTAGGTTCTAGGTATTGACTATATAGAGAATTTTGTACCAGTTGCCAAGATGAACTCCATTTTCTTGACACTAGCAATTGTTGTTGCTCAAGGTTAGGTTGTACACCAGATAAATGTTAAGAGCAATTTTTTGAATGGTGATCTTCATGAGGAAATTTATATGGAGTAGCCACAGGGGTTCGTATAGGATTCTACTAGGGTTTGTTGATTGAAGAAGTCTATTTATGGTCTAAAGCAGACTCCTCATGCTTGGTATACCAAAATGGATTCCTTTCTCCTCTTATCAGGTTTCACCAGATGTCACTCTAATTTGAATGTCTACATTCTTTAGAAAGATGACTCTCACTTGATATTAGTGCTTTATGTCGATGACTTGATCATTACAGGGAGCACTTCATCCATCATAGCTAGTGTCAAGACCTTGCTACAAGACATATTTGCCATGGCAAGTTCTTGGGTCCGCTACATTACTTCCTTGGCATTGAGATCACATAGTCTTCAATGAGGATATTACTTTCACAACCCAAGTATGCTCTTGACTTACTTTCTCAGTTTCACATGAGTGACTGCAAGCCTACTCCTACTCCCTTCCTATCAAGTGTCAAGTTAGAGGCTAAGTGCACCACTCCACTTGTTGATGCTATACTATATAGATAATTAGTTGGGAGCTTTATCTACTTGACACATATACACCCTGATATTGCTTTTGTAGTTGGTATGGTTTCATGCTTTATGCAAGAACCTCATGAGCTTCATTGAAAGGCTACTAAGCATATTTTGAACTACATCAAGGTTACACATACACATGGGATACATTATGTAGTAGGTACAGGGCTTCAATTGATTGGATACATAGACTCAGACTATGTAGGGGAGTTAGATTCTCGAAAGTCTACTTCTAGGTACATATTTCACCTTGGTTTTAGCCCTATTTTTTTGGCAAAGTAAGAATCAAAACAATGTTTCTCTTTCTTCCACAAAGGCTGAGTATCAAGGATCTATCAATGCAGCTACAAAGGCTCTTTGGTTATAGCACATCCTAGAGGAGTTTGGATTTGATCTACCTAAGCCTACAATTATTCATTTTGACAATCAAAGTACCATTGAAATCTCTAAGAATCTAGTTTAGCATCACCAGAAAAAGTACATCAAGGTTCATATGCACTATATCAGAGAGCTTATACATGAGAAGATCATTGCACTATAATAGTATCCGATAGCAAAGCAAGTAACTAATATATTCACCAAACCCTTTACTAAGGTCAAGTATACTCATTTTTGAGATCTCTTGGGGGTGTGAGATGTTGCAAAAAGGGGAGTCCCTTGACTTCTCTCTTCTTCTTCTTCTGAGAGGAATTTTTTCCTCTTCTGATGTCTTCTTCTTTATTTTACTCATCTCTCTTTTTGGAGGAGGGTTTTTCCCATTAGGTTTTCCCTCTTTCTCTTCTTTGTGAGAGATTGCATTGCATCATTCTATAGCACTATTTTTGTACATGGGTACCTAACATGGGCTTGTTGTCAGGACCCATTTTGCATTAGTGAGCTTAAGTGCATTCCCCTAAGTTGCACTTAAGGGGGGGTGTTGGTGTATATAGGTATTTACTATTTATACTTTACTTAAGTTTATTTAGGTTAGTGTAGTATTTTATTATTTCTCTTTATGAGACACTTAGGAGTTTGCACATCCTCTAGAGTTGTCATGTTGAAAACATAGAAGTACACAACTCTAACTATGTACACAGTGTCTACAACATAGGAGTTTGCATCATTCACTGAGTTGTCATGTAGACAACACAATTATTCACACTCCTAATTTAACACATGTTGTCTACAACATTGTTTTGTGTGTCACACTATTGTAGGCTTATCCTCTCACCATTGCACTTACTTCCATGCTTAATGGAGGATAATCCATATCTGGTGGACATGTGCCTAGTTGTAGGACTTATAATGATGCTGATTCTAAGGCATTCTAGATGCATGTCAGAGGCCTTTATATTGAGGCACTCCTAGTGTACTTGTACATTGCATTGAATACTATATAGTTATTCTAATCATACTCGAGTCTAATTTGTATTTGTGTTTTGAGTTCCTTGGTCTTGGGTGAATTCTACCCCAAGAAAGATTCTTACAATGTCCTTCCTTTATACCAAATCCATAAAAATAATTCCATGAGTTGGCTATTACACATTCTTAATTAATTATTATATGATCTGATTAAGAACATTTAACACTTAGTGATAACATTAATCGTTTGCCTTGTAACTTGAATAATTTTCTATACATGTGACATTATGATGAGTGAGTTTATCTATGTCATCTCTAGAATGTCTTCTTTAAATCTTTAACTTTGGCTTCTCAGAATAACAACTTTTCTAAGAGATATAACAAGTTTACTAGAACATGCTTCTGTAAACTCTATCTCTGAATAGTCTTCATAAAAACTTGCATAACTTCTTCTAGACTTAATATCTTATGCTTCTGAGGTTAGATGCATATATTAGACACTTAATAGTATCTCCCATTAAACTTGCTTACTAAAAATGCTCAACTATCTATCCATTCCAACTTGATCTTTATTGTGATTCTTTTTTTAGATACCACAAAAAAATGCTATGTTGACATCAATGAAAAATAAAGTCATGAATGTAACATATCATCACAATAATGATCTAATCATGTTTCTACAATACTGCCCCATAGAAGTATCATCATCATTCATGCTTCCAACAATCTCCTCCTTTGGCATTGATTACAACATAGATGAAAAACATCTAGTTCAAAAAATACCAACATTAAAACATTGTTATCCTTTCTTTTGAAATCCTCTTCATCAATCATTCTGCCCCACTGACATACCTCAATGTGATCTATATTGGCTACAATACCTCCCTTCAATGTACTCTATATCAAACTATTTTTCATGCTATAATTTCTCCCCCATTGACATCAATGTCAAAGGTTTGAACAATCATCAATCTCTACAACAACTGTCTCTAACTTTCTCAAGTGTCCAAAGACACTGCTCAAAATAATATCCAACAAGAGTTCTAGATGACTCTGTCCATCATACATACTCCCCCATATAGGAAGCATCAATATTCAGTCTAGAAAAATAATAGTGCTCTATTACACTGGACTGATGCACTCTTGCATCATCTATTCTTATGTTGGAAGGGGCATAACCCCTAGCATACTTCACAAATACTCAAAAGTATCTTTGGGAAGTGGCTTGGTGAAATTATCTATAGTCTGGTCTTTAGTGCTTACATACTCCAATTTAATTACCTTTTCTACAACTTTCTCTCTCAACATGTGATTTTTGATAGAAATGTGATTAGTCTTAGAATGCAACACTGGATTCTTAGACATATTCATTGTGCTTGTCTTATCGCAATGTATGACAACAAGTTTATTGAATTCTATCGTAATATCCTTCAGCATCCACTTCATCCAAACAACTTGATTACAATTATTTGTTGTGGAAACATATTCTACTTCTATTGGACTTTGTGACGTACAGTCCTAGTTCTTGAATAACCAAGATACCAATCTTATTTCAAGAAAGAAGGATCCATCATTGGTGCTCTTTCTGTCATCCATACTACCTTCCTAATTAACATCAATATAAGCATATAAAGTGAGATCATTAGATCTGTTATACCACAATCTAAACTCCAATGTTCCTTTAAGGTATCTAAATATCATTTTAACTATTGCATAATGTGCTTCTTTGGGATTAGCTTGAAATATTGCAATAATTCCAATTGCATTTTCTATATCTAGCCTTGTGTGAGTGAAATATTGCAACCCTCCAATCATAGCTTTGTACTTCTTCTACTCAATAGTAGGTGTCTCATCCTTTGTAGATAACTTGTGTGTAGTTACCAGATGTGTTTTGACTGGTTTACATATTTCCAGAACATACCTTTTCAGTAGATCTTTCAAATACTTAGTTTGAGAAATAAAGATTCCTTCTTTATCCTTCACAATCTCTAATCCTAGGAAGTATTTCATTTCTCATGTCATGCTCATTTCAAATTCCTTCTTCATTTTTTCTACAAACTTGTCGCTTTCATCTTCATTTCCTCCAAATATGATATAATCAACAAATATTACCAAAATCATCAATTCATCATCTATTTCTTTTTAGTATATATTATTGTTTACCATACCTTTGCTAAATCTAAGCTTTGTTAAATGGTTGTCCAACCTTGCATACCAAGTTATGGGTGCTTTCTTCAACCCATATAATGTTTTCTTCATTCTGCATGCTATGTCCTTATCATCTGTTAGAGGAAAACCTTCAAGTTGTTCTATGTATACCTCTTCCTTAAGTTCTCCATTAAAAAATGTTGACTTGACATCCATTTGATACACTTTGAATTTCTTATGTGCTGCATAGGCTAAGAGTAGCCTTACTATTTCTATTCTTTCCACATGAGCATAGGTTTTGTCATAGTCTATTCCTTCTTACTATGAGTAACCTTTAGATACCAATCTTTCTTTGTTCCTTACAACTTCACCTTGTTCATTCATCTTGTTCCTAAATACCCATTCTGTTGCTATCACATTATTTTCTACTAGTTTGTGGACAAATTCCCATGTCTCATTGTTCACTATGTAATCTAATTCTTCTTTCATAGCTTTCTTCCAATAGTCATCTTTACATGTTTTACATGCATTCTTTGGTTCAACTTGACATATCAAAATAGTTCTTCATTGATTTTGCTTCTTGTCATCACACCTTTATCTCTTCTTCCAATGATCTACTTTGGTGGATGATTCTTTATCATATTCTTACTAGAAGTAGGAGTTGTTATCTCAACTCTTAGCTTTGTTGAAGGCTCTAAGAATTTTTCATGTCTTTTCTCTCCTTCATTCTACAAATCATTGTTAGTATCAAAGAATACTTCATCATTCCTTGGTTTAGTAACAACACTATCATCATTAGAATTGTAATCAACTACTCTTTCTTATATCTTGAATTTCTCATCAACACTTACATTTGTACTTTCCACAATAGTCTTAGTTCTCAAATTATAACATCTATATGCTCTACTTTTCAATGAATAACCAAGAAACATACCTTCATCACTTCTAGCATCAAACTTACCAATATCATCATCTATTTTGATGTAACATTTGCTACCAAAAAAATAAAAATACTTAACTATAGGTGAGTGACCAAGCCATAGTTCATAAGGGGGTTTTGTTTGTGTCTTTCTTGACTTGCACTCTATTCATAGTGTAAACTATTGTATTCATAGCTTCCTTCCAAAACATCTTGGATACATCATTCTTGGCTAACATAGCTCTTGTTGCTTCTATTATTGACTTGTATCTTCTCTTTGCAATGCCATTTTGTTCAAGGGTTCTCAGAGCTGATAAATGTCTTTTGATTCCATTAGCTTCACAAAAGATGTCTTTTGAAGTAAACTCTTCTCCTCTATCTGATCTTAAACATTTAATTTTCACACCTGATTCATTCTCAACTCTATTCTTAAATATTTTGAACTTATCAAATGCCTTAGCTTTTTCTTTAAGAAATGCAACACACATCATTCTAAAAAAGTCATCAACTACAATCATGAAATACCTTTCACCATAGAATTATTTAGTCTTCATAGGATCACTAAGATCTATATGTACAATTTCCAATTTTTTTGTAGTACTAAACTTCTTGTTGGGACAAGAAGTTCTCGTATGCTTTGCCAATAGACACTACTTGCAAATTGTGTTAGTACGCTTAACAATATTAGGAAAATCTCTAACAAAAAACATACTACTATTTTTCACAATGTTGTTGAAGTTTATATGAAAAAATCTCTTATGCCACAACCAATTGTCACACCATAGCAGCCAAACATGTCATTTCAGTTAGATTTAGCTAAAATCCATTACCTCTAGATCTGATTCCTGTTCTAACTACTTTTCCATCTTTGTCTTTGATCATGCACATCTTCTCTATTAACTGTAACTAACAATCTTTATCTACTTATTGTCCAACACTCAAAAGATTATGTTTCAAACCATCAACAAAATATACATTCTTGGTGTTAGTGAAGATTACCATCAAGAGTTATAGATCCAATACCTTTAACATGGCACACTACATTGTTTCCAACTCTAACAATGCCTCCATCATGACTTTTGAAGTCAAAAAACTTGTTCATATAACCAGTCATATGATGTGAACAACCATTATCAATTATCCAATTATATTTATTTTCAACCTATGATACCAAAAAAAAATTCTCTAGACTTTCTTCTTTAATAGCTCCAAATCCTATTTCATCATCACTAGCACTTACTACTTGTTCATCAGAATCATCTTCTTCATTTTTGTACAAACACTCTCTATCTCTTCTAGGTTTGAACTTTCCTTTATAATTTTTCTCTCTTTTCGGACACTTAGATGCATAATGACCAGACTCATTATAAGTCAAACATTTTTCAATTTTCTTACCATCCTTTTCCCTTCTTACTAGAAGGGCTACTCCTTCTATCTTTCTGTCCTCATCAATTCTACTACTACTAGCAAAGTCTTCTCTAGCACTTGTGCTGCTTGATAAACTAGGTCGAATATTTAGGGCATTGAAATCTATTTCTATTTAGGTCAATTATCCAAACTGTCTAAGCGCATTGTCAACTACTTCAAGTCTCCCAAGTAATGTTTTCTTGATGAAATTTTTGATAAAAGAGATCAGCAACTATATCATTTGAACTACTTGCTTAAATGGTGGCATTAAGCTCTTCAATATCTTTTAGATCACCTCATCATCATACTTGGTTCCTCCTTGAGATTTGACACCTACAGTAATTTCTGATATCGTACCTACACATGTTCTTATAGATTTATCTTCCATCATTTTAGTATCTTGAAATGCACAAATCTAGCTTTGTAGCCTCAATTTCTTAAAATGTTAATCACCTTCAAAACAATTTTCCCAAGCTTTCCAAATCTCATGAGAAGTATTAAGTAATTTTATATGGTTGTACTCAATTTTAGGAAGTGCAGACAATAGTGCTTCTCTATCTCACATGTTGCACATAAAAGTTCTCTCTCTTCCTCGATACAAGTTTCCAAAGTACTTTTAGTAATAATTTTATTTTCTGATTTTGTTAAGATCCAATATCCTAGACCCATACACGATGTATCTTCATCTTTTTCTTCCAGCTTTCATAATTTGTTTCATCCAACTTCGGACTATCCTTTCTAAATATGTTTGCCATGGATTTCCAAAAGTTGTTAAACTTTATCTTCAAGAACTTGGCTCTGATACTAATTGTTAGAAACAATAGTCTACCAAGATAACTGAGAGGGGGTGGCAAGTGTGAATCAGTTATTCACTAATTATCAACCTTAAATAATCTTAACGATTCAATGAAAGTAAAAAAAAACCATACTAAGATACACATACACAATTAATTCAGATTTGTTAACTAGGGAAACCCTTGATTAGAGGGAAAACCCTAGTGGGAATGATTCCCACAAGATGATGTACTAATATAAATATTCCTTATAAGAGGATGGACTCTGCTAGGAGTCTATTACAACATTTAGTACATTTGAGTTCCTGTTAGGAGACTTTGAATCCCTATTAGGAGATTTCAACCTTATTAGGAGTTGTAGAAGGTAGAAGGACCTACTGTCCAAATAGTTTCTAGGGAAAGACCACTGAACTTACTATCCAACTAATCTCTCAACTATTCCTTGCAGAATAATTATTTGTACTATATTTTGACCTCCTTCCTTTGTTTTGTAAACTAGACCAACCACTGGCAGACCTTGTAGACTAGGTCACAAACCTCAGATCCAAATATAAAACTTTGGATCTCATAATAAAACCTTTGCAGTAAAGTTTTCTTCACCTTCACTTTACTCTATTTATCTTCGCATTCTGCTCTTTGTGCTTCTTGCAATCATTTATACATCTCATACATGATAAAGGAAAATGTTCTTCCTTTATATTGAATCCATAAAATAATTTCCTGAGTCAGCTATCACACCTTCTCAATTAATTATTTTAGGACCTCATTAAGAACACATTACACTTAGTGATAACATTAATCTTTGTCCTTCTGACTCGAATAACTTTCCATATGTGTGACATTATAATGAGCGATCTTAGCTACGCCATCTCCAGAATGTCTTCTTCAAACTTTAACTTTGGATTCTCAGAATAAAAAATTGTCAAGAGATATAACAAGTTTACCAGAACATGCTTCTATAAACTCTATCTCAAATTAGTCTTCACCGAAACTTGCATAATTTCTTCTAAACCTAATATTTAGTGCTTTCGAGGTTAGCTACATATACTAGACACTAAGTAGTATCTCCCATTAACCTTGCTTAGTTAAAATGCTCAACTATGTGTCCATAACAACTTGATCTTTACCATTGTTCTTCTGTCATATACCACAGAAAATTGCTATGTTGACATCAATGACAAACACAATCATGAATGTAACATATCATCATGATAATTATCTAATCATGTTTCTACAAAACCCCCCATTGAAGTATCATCAACATTCATGCTTTCAAGAGATACATATTTACATATATAACTTTGAATGAAAGTATAATTATAATACTATTGTAAAAATATTCTAATCATAATCTTAATACCATTTTTTTAATTTATAAAACTATTAAAACCAAAAATTGTAGTTATATATCATTTTAAATTATTAATGTCCACTTTAAATATAACTAACAGCATCTCCCAATTTTTAAATTTTTTTCTTTACAAAAAACAATAAGTTCTAGTTGGAAAAAGATACATATTTTTACTATTTGTTCTTCAACTCTTTTTATTTATATTTATGAAAAATAACTTAAAATTTGATTTAAAAATAATATTTAAGACATTGGGCATCAAACATTACCATTTATGCCCAAATATTACCATTTATAGGATCACTAGCCCTAGAAATTGTACCACAGAAATCTGAGGAAGATATGCACGTGGCTTGCCTTAATTTGTTAAAGTCAAATGGAGAAAAAGCAAATTATCGGAGCAAATAATTTCTTTTCCTGGACAAACATCAATGCACGTTGAACATATAAAGGTACTTTTCAAAACTTTATGAACTGCAGTACCGAACTATCATGTGAATGCTGAATCTCACAATAATAACAATGACAGTAATAAGGATCTAGCATTGAAAATGTGCCTCACTGGAAAAAGACAACAAAGAGCATCTTTGTGATGAAAGAAATCAATCCACAGTTGAATTTGTTGAGAGTTGAGAGATATATTTAAAGAGATCTGTGGGGACATACAGAGATGAATTTGCACTTCATTAGATTTTCAATCTGTTCTTGAAACATTTGAAGAATGGAGGAAATGTTGTACTGGGTTGTAATGGGAGTAGTATTGTGTGTGACATTGTTTGTATGGAAAATATTATCAAGAAACGGCAATGGCCAGGAAATATCACTGCCACGTGGATCCAGTGGATGGCCAGTCATTGGAGAATCCATCAGTTTCTATCGAGGTCTCAGATCTGCTCAACCACGCCAATTCATTCAAGATCATGAAAATAGGTAATTGTATCTGCTTCCTTTTATATTATCCCTCTTGATGTGTTAAATCTGTCTCAGTGCTGATTTCCATAACCGTGGGCATTAAAACTCTTTTCTAACTCTGTTGGAAATGTTCGTTATAAACGCAATTTCATTTTGGTTAAGTTAAACGGGAATAAGAGTTCAGTGGATTAAGAGTTCAGTGAATATGTTTTGTCAAATGAGAGCAAGTTGTTTCGAACCAGTTATCCGTAGTCCTTGAAAGATTTTGTTGGGAAATAGCTAAGTGGGCTTAATTGTAGAGAAATTATATGGTTAAGTGTATTTGAATTAGAGTAGTACTAAAATGGGGATGTTGACTGAAGGTTTAATGTTTGGATGGCTAAAACATCACACATCAAGACTTGATTCCTAAGCTAAAAGTGTCAAATAGTCAGTTTTAACTTTCTATGCTGTTTAACAGTCTGATTCTCAATGTCTGACCTCTATGAACATCATCTTGTTACAATAGGTGCTATGTGTATTGTTCATTCTCATTCTCATCGAAAATGAGTTTTAATGAACCACTATTGATGAAACATGCATCAATGAATATTACTTGAAAATTACATTATTGAAATGGATTCTTTAAGTTTCTATGTTAGTTGGCAATGAAAGAATTGAGATGATTTATAATGCAGGTATGGACCAATTTTTCGCACAAACTTGTTTGGAAGAACACGCATGGTTATATCAGTAGATCCAGAGTTCAGTAAATATGTCTTGCAAAATGAAGGCAGGTTGTTCCAAGCCAATTACCCCAAGTCTTTTAAAGATCTTGTTGGGAAATATGGTATACTCAATGTCCATGGTGATCTTCAAAGGAAACTCCACGGAACTGCTGTCAATTTGCTCAAGAATGAGAATCTTATGTCAGGTTTCATGGATGATTTACAAAATGTCTTCACATCAGCAATGGAGAAATGGGAAAATAAGGGTGTCATTCATCTTCAGAAGGAATGTCATAAGGTATATGTTTCATCTCTTTAAGTAATTTCTTTTTATAAATTATAGAAATAAATTAGAATATATATAAATGTCATTTTTCCTATATATATAGTATATAATTATTTGAGTCAACATGTACTTCAATTTAACTCCTCAACCGATTCAAATATTTCCTTTCATTGTTCTTTTTATTTAGTACTAATAAAGAACACAAATATTTAAAGAAACAAGAGTGAGATTAAATATAGTTCTAATATATATATAGAAATTCCAAGCATGTGGAAGGAACAAGTCTCAAGAAATCTGAAATTTTGTCTCGATTAAGTTCTCTAATTGATGTGCCAAAATATTTATGTCTATTATAGTATAATTATTATAATATGTTTGACATTGAATATATCTTCTTCTTAGGTTCTCTTGAACATAATGGGCAAAAAGTTGTTGGACTTACCTCCTTATGAAGATTCAAAAGAAATTTATGAGGCTTTTGAGGCATATGTGTTAGCTATCCTTCAAATACCCATCAAAATCCCAGGATCTAATTATGCAAAAGGAATTAAGGTATTCAATTTAATTTTATTAATATTTGATCAATTAAAAATTGTTTCAATAATATTCTTAATATTTTTTGATGAGTAATGCAGGGAAGGGAAACATTCCTAAGAAAGGTTGAAGAGTGTATAGAGGAAAGAAGACATCATCCTGAAGTGATTCGTAATGATCTTTTGACAAGAATTTTGAAAGAAGAGTCATGGTCAAATGAAATTATTGGAGATTTTTTATTATTTATGATGTTTGCTGGTTATGAAACTTCATCCACAACCATGGCATTTGCTATTAAATTTCTCACAGATAACCCAAAAGCAATGGAGGAGCTCACGGTGAGTATTTAACTATAGTTGAAAATTAAAATAATAGATTATTTATTGATAAATCTTATTTGAAATTAGCACATGAGTAGTATACTGGGGTGGAAAGCAATATCAAATGTGATTAATAAGATGTGTGTTGTGCATTCACTTGTGAAAAGGACAATTTGGATTCTTTTAATAAAAATAACTTAGTAAAGGGTTCCTTGAAATTCAAGGCTAAAGGTTAAAATATGGAAGCAGTAAGAGTTAAAATTATGTGATGTGCATCTAAATATGGCAATTTTTAAGTTGGTAGATAGGAGGAAAATAAACTAAATTCTCAAAATGATATATATAGAGAAAGAAAGAGAGTGAAGTACATACAACTTATCAATCTTAAGTCATGTCTTATGGTTGTGATAAATTTATTGTAGACATTTTTGTAAAATACCTAACTTATATTTTCATTAAGCAGGCTGAGCATGATTCTCTATTAAAGGACAATGGAAATAGGAAGCTAACATGGGACAACTATCAAGATATGAAATTCACTCATTGTGTGAGTACAAAATCTAATTTTAAAGATCTATATTTTTTACCCATATTATATAATATTAGTATTAATATCTCTTTTTCAGTTCACAACTTGGTTTAGATCGTTAAATACAAATTGGCATTGATTTCCTGATTTGATTTTACTAGGTGATAAAAGAATCTCTTCGATTGGGTAGTGCAGGCCAAGGGGTTTATAGAGAAGCAACACAAAATATTAAGTATAAAGGTTCTATTTTATGAAATCTTCAATTTGATAGTGTATAAGGAAAGGAAGTCTATAAGTCTAATGTTACACTATTTAAAACTAACTAAGTGCAAATGCAGATTTTGTTATTCCCAAAGGATGGACAGTGTTTGTAATCCTAGTTGCCATGCATTTAGATGAAAAATACTACCCTAATCCATTCACTTTCAACCCATGGCGCTGGAAAAATGAGTCTTCCTTAGTATGTAACTTTTTAAATTTAAATATTTAAACTTCTAGAAACTATGAATGGTATTTAATACAACATAATTATAATTTGATTAAACTTATTCTTTTAATTTGTAGGCTCTATCCGAAAATCCATCGTATATGCCATTTGGGAGAGGTGCTAGACTCTGTCCAGGAAACCATTTGGCAAGATTTGAAATTGCTCTCTTCTTGCACAACTTTATTACTAAATTTAGGTGAGTTTATCTATTTTTCTTAAAAGTGCATGCATTATAATATCATATTGGAATGAAATAATGATATTTGAATTAGAAAATAAGATATGGCTAATGTTAATGATTGATGGTATGTGCATGTAGGTGGGAACCAATTGAAGATGACCGGATATGTTACTTTCCTGTCCCTACTCTTCTAAAGGGTTTCCCAATTCACCTATATGCTCGCAAATGACATTGGGCAATTCTGTCCCTAAACTAGAAAATTTTAAATTCAGCTATATGTAAACATATAAAATATTAAGGTATTTAGGGCTTATATGAACATCAAATAAGAGGTTGACTATTATCAAATATGTGATATTAATACTATTTTATATCATAAAATAAGGCTGAATTGAACTATAGATTTTATTTATAATCATTTTGAGATAAAGTATCTCAAAGAATCATAAAATCAATGAAAAACATCTATACACAAACATTGATTATAGAAATTGGAATCTATACTAATAGATTATAGTAACCATAATTTGGTTTGATAGGATTAAAAAATATTTGTGGCAATAATCAAAGTTATATTTTAAAACTATTATAGTTCCTAGGAAAAAATATATGAAGACCAAACATGAACTAGTTAGATCAAAAAGTTAGATTTGTTGATAAACTAAAATTATGGTTTGTATAAATGTGTTTTGCATAAAATAATGATATATATATATATATATATATATATATATATATATATATATATAAAATATTTAACCCTTCTACAAATACCCAATTATGATGTACATAAAATATTCGTTCATAAGAATGTGAGCCCCAATATTTGATAGATGTTCAATTGTGTTATTTTGCCTTTGATTTCTTATTATAATGATGTTTTAAGCATTGGACTTATACAAGTGATCATTAGATAATTAATTGTATAAGTTGAATAGTTTTGAATATTAATATATTTAGGGCCAATTTTTAATCCTTTTTCATGTAAATTGATTATATATAATAAATTAAATTGATTAGAATTTAAATGAACCATTTAATATGTTCTTTATTATTGTTTGGTATAAGTTAAGTGATTTTATTTTATTTTAATTGTAAATTCAAGATACTAGATGATTGATAGTAATAAGTGTCAGGTACCTTGTAAATCCAATCGAAGTCATTCCAAAATTCGTATAAGGTTTTCCAAGATAGTAATAATGTATTTGGAAAGTAATTTGAAATATTTATTTCTCACTATCATTTGTAATCCTTTTTCTAATGTGTGATGGGTATCCTACCATCTTTAAATTTAGGTTGTGAACATAATTATTATTTAATATTATTTTCCTATCTTTTAGACAAGTCTATAAAATAATATATTTGATGACTTACAAAGTGGATAAAATATTTATGTTTGAGCTTCTCCAAAAGGGATATTGGAAGAGGAAACAATGGTATTCCATCATTTCTTAAAGTTAATGTAATGTTTATATTGCAAAAATGAGCACCGATATTAAAGGAAAGTGTTGAGGACAAAATTGATATGGTTAAATTTTCATGGTAGAACTCCAATGGTTTGAGTTGGGGGAATAAAGGGAAATTTTTTTGCTACATATTTATTGATGGTTTTGATGATTTTTCAATTCTATTAAATTATCCTTTTATGTATAGATTTCTATGTAACAATTAAATCTAGATTTATTTGTTGGATTAAAGATAAAGTAGAAAGTATGAGGAGGTTTTCACATGTGCCTAGGTGTTTATATGGTCAAAAAAGAAGCATACTGAAAGTTATTGTGATGCAGGATAACCCACATAATAAACACATGCAATGTCTTTAGGAGGTCTAAGGTTCTATGTGAAAATATAGGTACTAATGACCCATTTTGAAAGGTTAGTAATCTTATCAAATCATTTTAACTTAGTTGGAAACAATTTGGAGGGTTTCTAAAACACTCTAGGCTAGTAGGACCAAAGTTGCAAAATATTGTCGTATTTGACAAATTTTTCTTTTAATCTTTTTATCATCTTTTCTTGGCAAAATTGATGAACTACCCCACTCCAATGATTATATCCTTCTAAAAGTTTACCCTATAATTTGTTCTTCTATCTATGTACATCTTGCATCAAGAACTCCTTTCTAGAGTTACCAATTCATGGCCATCCAATTTTTTAGGGATCAATGCCTTTAAGGATAACACAAGGCCAAAATCAGATCCCCATTTTTCCAATACCACAAAAGACATTCCTCTAGCCTATTGCAAAGTAGGAGAGGAAGGGACTATGTACTCCTTATGTCAGAAGCAATATGTGAGCCCTATTTGGAGTGAGGTATAGTAGGGCATGACTAATGCTAGAAATCTCATTAGCACTCTACATAACTCAAATCCATTTTTCTCTTTTCACTAGAGTTATTGGTCAATACTCTTGGCATGAGAATCGGAAGAAAAGTGTAATCAATGAGATTAGGGGCCAAATGAAGTGATAGGCCTAATTGTAGAAGCAATAACTTCTAGTTGCAAAAGACACATATTTTTACTATTTTTTCCTTTGTTCTTTTTAATTTATATTTATTCACAATAAAAATAACTTAAATTGTAATTGAAAAATAATATTTTTTAAGACACTAGGCATCAAACATTACCATTTATAGGATTACTAGCCCTAGGAATTGAACCACAAAATGCTAAGCACACTTGTTGACTCCCAACAGCTTCTCTCTCACGTGGCATGCCTTATTTTATAACAAAAAGAAAAAGGCAAGAATCAAGGTGGGAGGAAAATTGGGTCAGTGGCTATAGGGAAACATATATGCACTCCTAGCCAATATTAAATGGTTCTTATATGTTACACTATAGACATGCCATTGTTCTCACTTTACTCTTGAAATGATAAAGTCAAATAGGAAAAAAACACATGGTGTGTTTTAAAATAACATTGTTTATAGATTGTCATGTAAATTATCATGGTCTAACCCAAGAAAAAAATATCAGAGAAAATTATTTCTTTCCCTACACAAACATCAGTGCATGTTGAAAATATAAAGCTGCTTTTCAAAACTTTATTTATTTCCACCAAAGTGCACTACCAAACTATCATGTTTATGCTAAATTTTACTCAAATAATAATGATAATAATAAATATCTAGCATTGAAAAAGTACCTCATTAGAACAAGTCAGCAAATAGCGTTCCATATTGTCAATAACAAATGAATTCATTGAGAGTTGAGAGATATATTTAAAGAGATCTGTGCAAACAGAGATGAATTTGCACTTCATTAGATTTTCAGTCTATTCTTGAAAGATTTAAAGAATTGAGGAAATGTTGTATTGGATTGTCTTGGGAGTATTATTTTGTATGACATTGTTTGTATGGAAAATATTATCAAGAAACAATAATGGCCAGGAAATACCACTGCCACGTGGATCCATCAGTTTCTATCGTGGTATCAGATCTATTCAACCATGCCAATTCATTCAAGATCATAAAAATAGGTAATTATATCTGCTTCCTTTTATATTATCCCTCTTTTTGTGTTAAATCTATCTCAGTGCTAATTTCCACAACTATGGGAAGCAAAACTCTTCTTTGATTCTTTTGGGAATGTTGGTTATAAATTCAATTTCATTTTCCTTAAGTGGGATTAATCTTATAAGAGAAGTACTATCAGGTGTATAGAACTGAAGTAGGATTAAGATGGCCATCTTGTGTAAGGCTCAATTCTTTGCCTCTACAAACATCACATTATACAATGTGTATCATTCATTCTAATTTTTAGCATCATTTTCATTCTTCTAAGAAATGTGTTCATGTGATCACTATTTGCAAAACATAAATAAATAAATTTTATTCAAAAACTATATTATTGAAATGTGAGATCTTCTTCTTATCATTATGGTTTCTTGTTGTCATTTAAAATGGATTCTCTAAACTTCTATGTTAGCTAGAGATATGAAAATGAAGATGATTTATAATACACGTATGGATCAGTTTTTCAAACGAGTTTGTCTTGAAGAACATTTGGTTCTATGATTAGATCTAGAGTTTAGTAAATATGTTTTGTCAAATGAGGGCAATTTGTTCCAAGTTACCCCTAGTCTTTGAAAGATTTCGTTGCAAAATAAGCTAAGTGGGCTTAAATATAGAGAAATTCTATGGTTAAGCTTATTTGAGTTGGAGTAATACTAAAGTAGGGATGTTGAGAGAAGGTATAATATTTGGATGACTTAAACATCACACATCAAGGCTTGCTAGGCTAAAAATGTTAAATAGTGAAATGTCACTTACTTTTTCCAAGCTTAATTTTTCCCTTACAATGTGATGTTTAAGGACCTAATCCCCAATGCTCGACCTCTAGGAACATCATTTAGTTACAATAGGTGCTATGTGTATTGTTCATTCTCATTCTCATGAAAATTGAGTTCTTCTGAACCACTACTAATAAAACATACATCAATGAATATTACTTCAAAATTACATTATTGGAATGGATTCTCCAAGTTCCTATGTTAGTTGGCAATGAAAGAATTGAGATTATTTATAACATAGGTATGGACCATTTTTCTACACAAAATTGTTTGGAAGAACATGCATGATTATATCAGTAGATCCAAAGTTTATTAAATATGTTTTGCAAAATGAGGGCAGGGTTTTTTCGCATCATTACACACAATATTTTGATGATCTTGTTGGGCAATATGGTACACTCAATGTCAATGGTGATCTTGAATTGCTACCAATAGGATGAATCTTATGTCACCTCAGCAATGGAGAAATGGGAAAATAAGCGTGTCATTCATCTTTTGAAGGAATGTCATAAGGTTTATGTTTCATGTCTCTACCTTAATTTTAAATTTTTTTTATAGAAATAAATTAGAATATATAAATTTCTATATTTTGATTTACACATAATAGTTTATAATTATTTGAGTCAAAGTGTATTTCAATTCAACTCCCCAACTGGTTGAAATATTTCCTTTGACTATTCTTTTTATTTAGTAGTAATAGAGAACCGAAAATATTTAAAGAAACAAAAGTGAGATTAAATATAGTTCTAATATATATACAGAAATTGTAAGCATGTGGAAGGAATAAGTCTAAAGAAATTAGAAAATTTGTTAATATTGAATTTCTATAATAGATGTGCCATAATATTTATGTACTATAATAGATATTATATTATAATTATTAGCACATGTTTGACATTTAATATCTCTCCCTTTCAGGTTCTGTTAAACATTATGGGAAAAAGTTATTGGACTTACCTCATTATGAAGATTCAAAAGAAATCTATGAGGCTTTTGATGTGTATGTGTTAGCTATACTTTAAATACACATCAAAATCCTAGGATCCAATTATATAAAAGGAATTAAGGTAATTGATATAATTTAATATTTATTAATATTTGATCAATTAACAATTAATTTAATAAAATATTAATGTTTGTTGATGAGGAATGCAATGAAGGGAAACATTCATAAGAAAGTTTGAAGAGTGTATAGAGGAAAGAAGAAAAAATCCTAAAGTGATTCATAATGATGTTTTGTCAAGAGTTTTGAAAGAAGAGTCATGGTCAAATGAGATTATTGGAGATTTTTTATTATTATGATGTTTGTTGATTATGAAACTTCTTCCACAACCATGACTTTTGCTATTGAATTTCTGACACATAACCCAAAAGCATTGGAGGAGCTTATGGTGAGCATTTAGCTATAATTGAAACCTAATTAAATGATATATTATCTATTGGTAAAAGTTATTACAAATTAGCACACGAGTAGTATATGAAGATGGATAGCAATATACAATGTTATTAATAATAAGATGTGTGCTATGACTTTAGTTTCACTTTTGAAAAAGAAAATTTAGATTCTTTTATGTAATATAACTTGGTAAAGGGTTATTTGAAATTGAAGCTCTATGGGTTCAAATTATGGGATGTGGATCTTAAGTTCACAATATGGCAATTTTTAAGTTGGTAGATAAGAGAAAAATTAACTAAATGTTTCAAAAATATATAAATATAAGATATAGATAGATAGATAGATAGGTGGATGGATGGATGTACATACACCTTATCACTATTATGTCATCTCTTATGGTTGTGAATAATAAATTTATTGTGGAAATTTTTGTAAAATACCTAATTTACATTTTGATTAAGCACATTGAGCATGATTCTCTATTGGAAATAGAAACCTAAAATGGAACAATTATCAAGGTATGAAGTTCACTCATTGTGTGAGTACACAATTTTATTTTAAAGATCTATAATGGAAATATAAAGCTAAAATGGGACAACTATCAAGTTATGAAATTCGCTTATTGTGTGAGTAAAAAATATAATTTTAAAGGTCTATATCTTTTTCCAATATTAGATAAGTATTAATATCTATTTTTGAAATCACAACTTGTTTCATTATTATTAAATACAAATTCACATTGCTTTTCTTCATTTGTTTATGACTAGGTGATACAAGAAGTTCAATTGGGTAGTGTAGGCCAAGGGCCTTATAGATAAGCAACATAAAATATTAAATTTAAAGGTTCTATTTTGTGAAATCTTTAATTGAATATTGTGTAAGGAAATTAACAAGTCTAATGTTACACTATTTTAAACTAAGTAAGTGCAAATATGTTATTCCTAAATAATGGAAAATGTATATAATCCTAGTTGCCATTCATTTAGATGAAAAATACTACTGTGATCCATTCACTTTCAACCCATGGCAGTGGAAAAATGAGTCTTTCCTTGCATGTAACTTTGTTTGCTTGAATATAAACTTCAAATGGTATTATGTACAACATAATGATAATTTAATTCAATTTATTTTTTAATTTGTAGGCTTTATCCAAAAATCCATGGTTTATACCATTTGGAAGAGGTGCTAGACTCTATCCAAGAAATCATTTGGCAAGATTTCAAATTGCTCTCTTCTTGCACAACATTAGTACTAAGTTTATGTGAGTTTATCTATCTTTTTCAAAAGTGCAGAAATCATAATATCATTATGGAATGAAATAATGATATTTGAATTAGAAGGTAAGATATGGGTAATTTTAATGATTGATGGTATGTGCATATAGGTAGGAACCAATTGAAGATGACCGGATATGTTACTTTCTTTTCTCTACTCTTGTACAGGGTTTTCCAATATGCCTACTTGCTTGCAAATGATAGTAGGAAATAGTATCCCTAAATTACAAAATGTTTATTTCATCTATGTGTAAACATATAAAATATTAAGATATTTAGGTCTAATATGAACATCAATAAGAAGTTTATTATTATCACATATGTGATATTAATACTATTTTATATTATACAATAAGGTCTTTTTGTAACTATGGGGTGTAGTCCTATAGAGATGTAAAACATGTAATGCCTATATCTAGCTCTCTGAATGTATTCATCATTGTACCAAAGATGCACTATTGATGAAGTCTTCCTCATAGTGATCTATCTCTTTTCGAGTTTTTTTACATGATGGGCTCAAGAATAGAAAAATCTGTATTGGTTCTTCTCTTGGCAAGGACCTTATTCTAGAACCAGAAAACATGTAAAACTGAAAATATTAATATAATATATCAAGTGGAACTAAAAATTTTCTTTTAAAAAGGATCGAATATATATATAGTTATAATTATTTATAATAACTGAGAGGGGGGGTGAATCAGTTATCCAAGGTCCAATGATGTCCAATTAAACTTTTTCTACAAATCCTTAATGACACATAACTAAAATTATCATGTATGCAATTGAACATTAAACAACCATGAAAAGTAAAGATTCATCACAGCATAACACTAAGGATTTGATAACCCAAAAACCCTCCAACAATAAGAAGGTAAATTTGGAGTGGGGATGATGCCCACAAAATAACTGCGCAATTGATTTCAACCACTTCTGATGGTCTGTCTTGTTCAAGGCTTGCCATATTAAAGGCCACAGCACATTGTGAAATGTGACCTTGTTAAAGGATTTAAGAACATTCAACTTGGAATGTCACCCTGTTAAAGGATTTACAAAGAGCTGTTAGGTTCACCCAAGTCCATGGGATTTTCAGTCACCTTCTTAAAAGAATCTTTCATCCCTCTAAGGATCTCCTATCCTCCTCCTAAGGATCTCTTATCCTTTTCCTGGGGATCTTCTATTCTTTTCCTGAGTCTTATCCACCTAGTTGTTAAGCTAACCTAGCAATGTAGGGTTTCAATATCTAATACTATGGTAAGAAAGTATTAGAAGGGTTTTGACCTAATAAAGATTTGCAACCCTCACTGTGTAGATTTTAGATCACTTCTTTCACTTCTCTTCTTTACTTGGCTTTCCTCCTTTACAGTGTAGATAGCTTGTTCACCCTTCAAGACCTGTCTCCTTGAGTTCTTCCACTCATTATGCCAATGCAATCTCTCTGGTCACTAGATCAACTCAGAGTCTTGATGCTCTATTCTTACTCCTCTAAGCTTCTTCAAATGATCAAACTTATGAAAAATTCCCTCTCTTGCATGCGCACTTAATCTCTGACCTGTAACTCCTTATAAAGAAGTTCAATTCTTCATTTCCCACCCAAATCTTAATTCTCTCTTGAGAAAACGGTATTATTTTCCCTCCAAATTGTTTCTTCTACAAACTTCATGATAAATACATTTGCATTCGCTAAAAATGTTTTACATAGTGTTTTGTGGCACTAGCTCGTCCTTCTTATCTTCTATCTAGTTCGCAAAATTCTATATAACTACCATGTTGGCTTAGATCTGGCAAATCTTTGATTTTCAAAATAATGCAGCAACTCGGCATTATTGGTTTACTGATTCTCAACACCTTCTATGTTACTTGACTTCTTAATGTTATATTTACTGGCGCTCAACATCTTAATGTTATATACTGGCGCTCTACACCTGAATACTTACTCGGCATTCATTATCTGTTGCTACTACTTCACACCTGAAGGATTTGGTGTTACTCAGCATCTGAGTAATCACTCAACTTATACTAAAGTTTAACTTGCTCAACTTCAACTGAGAATCTATTTGGCTCTAACTAGCTTACTCGATTCTTTCTATTGAACTTAGTTAATCCTTACATCTTTGATGTATCATAGTGTGTCCATTCTCTTAGAGTATGTCATCAATACATTATTTCATCAATGGCTTAGCCAATCCTTATACTTCATTATATCATCATAACTTCAACCTTTCTCTAGGTACTCTAGTTACATCTTATTGATTGCCACCTCCTTGTCAATCAACCAATTAATAGTTCTTGGATCACTAAAGCAATTGTAATTTTTGCAAGTAGCAAGTTTGACATCAATGGCAAAAAAATGATTGAAAATATTCTTTACTAGTTCCATTTCTCTTCATTCATGATCTTTTCAATCATTTCCAACAATCTTCCTCTTTGGCATTGATGGAAAGCCAAACTGATCAAATGATTAAGCTGATCAACTTAGTTACGACCAAAATCTAAATCCTTTGTTTTTCTTCTCCCTCTGTACTATTGCATCCTTACTCTGTATTCCTGATCCTTTATAGCTGCTTTCTAAATCTTACTTCTTCTAAATCTCTGTCTTTCTTATACATGATTCATATATATTTCCCTCTTACTTTATATTGATTAGTTTCTCATATTTCTCCCTCTGTGACATAAATGCCAAAGATGTAGCATCTTCAACATGCTAAATATAAGCTTTGCATTTTCATGTTTTTCTCCCTCTATCACCATGCTTGTGACTAATCTAGAGTTTTTTCTCTTGTTGTCATCCTCTGCATCACTCTTCTGATATTTCAATGATCTACTCTTGTTGATGCAGGGTAGCTTCTATGTTACTTTAGACTACTTGAGTTAGGGGCATTACCCCCAACTTGCCTCTAAGATATTCATATGCATCCTTGGGCAATGGTTTGGTAAAGATATCTGGAGTTTGTTCCTTTGTGTGAATGTACTCCATCTTTACTTGTTTTTCTTGCACCAATTCTCTAACATAGTGATACTTGATTGCAATGTGCTTGGTTTTTGCATGCATCACTGGATTCTTGGATATGTTTATAGCACTTGTATTGTCACAATATAGTGTCACAAGTTTAGTTACCTCTTCTTTCATTCCTTTCAACACATGTTTAAGCCAAACAATGTTTGTGCAATTGACTACTGCTACCACATATTCTACTTCTGCAGTAGACTAAGATGTGCATGTGTGTTTCTTACTAGTCCAAGTAACTAGCCTTTTTCCTAAAATAATGCTCCTCCACTTGTGTTTTTTCTGTCATCAATGTTTCCTCCCCAATCTACTTTTGTATATACATTGAGCTCAAACTTCTCATTCTTTTTGTAATATAGGCCAAAATCATCAGTTCCTTTGAGATACCTCATTATCCTTTTTACTACCATGAGATAATTTTCCCTAGGATTGGTAGAGAATCTAGCCACTCTTCCAACTACTAGTGCTATGTCTGGTCTGCTATGTACAACATATTGTAGTTTTCTAATCATGGATTTGTATATTGTTTGATTGACTTCAGTAGATTCATTATTTTTAGATAACTTGTGTCATGTTGCCATTGGTGTGTTGTCTGGTTTGGAGTCTTCTAGTCCAAACTTCTTGAGTATCTCCTTGATATATTTTGATTGTGTCACAAATATACCATGTTTTAGTTGATGTACTTGCAATCCTACAAAGAATTTGATTTCTCCAAACATAGTCATTTCAAACTCATGTTTCATTTTTTCAGAAAAAACTTTTGCAAAGAACTTCCTTTCCTCCAAAGACTATATCATCCACAAATATTTTAGATACAAGAATATCCTTACCTTCTTCTGATTTGATGTACATGTCGTTGTTGTCATTAGTTCTCTCAAATCCTATTTGCACTAGATACTTGTGAAGTCTCTCATACCAAGCTCTAGGGGCTTGCTTTAATCTATATAGAGCCTTATGTAGTTTACATACCTTATTTTTGTTCTTTTCATCAACAAAACCTTTTGGTTGCTCTATGTAGACTTCCTCTTCAAGTATACCATTTAGAAATGTGGACTTTACATCCATTTGATAGACTTTAAATCCTTTGAAGGCAGCATATGCCAGTAAGGTCCTTACACCTTCCATTCTGGCAACTGGAGCAAAAGTTTCTGCATAATCTAGTCCTTCTTCTTGTGCATACCCTTTACAAACTAGTCTTGCCTTGTTCCTTGTGATTTCACCATTTTCATCTAACTTGTTTTGAAACATCCCCTTGGTTCCAATCACATTCTTGTTAGCTGGTCTTGAGACTAAGGTCCATGTGTTGTTCATCTCAATTTGTTCTATTTTTTCTTTCATAGCATTATACTAGTCATCATCTGTTATGGCTTCACTTACTATTTTTGGTTCCATTTTGCTGAGAAAACATGTTTCATTTCTGAGTCTATTCCTTGTCATTGGTCCTACCTCTTTATTTCCAATAATTTGATCTATAGGATGATGTCTTTTCACATACATTTCCAATACATGTTCTTTCCTTGTTTGCATGTTGTTTCTTTCAGAATCTGTATCCCCATGCATATTTTCATCAGGTATTTGTTCATTTTTTTCTTGTTGCCTATTCTCAGAGTCTGAATGACCATTTTCTATATTTTGCAGCTCAGCTTCTGAATGTGTCTATTATACGACATTCACTATCTGTGACTCAGCAGATACCAGATTTTGTTGATGATGGTCATTCTGAGTTGCAACTTCACCAATATTATGCATACCTTCATAAAAGTATACAAAGGTCTTGTATTCCTCTACTTTCTTGGTGTTTTCAATACTTTGAACTTCTGCAAGCTCATCAAATTTTACATTTGTACTTTCTACTACTCTGTTAGTGTTAACATTCAAGCACTTATAAGCTTTACTTCTAGTAGAATAACCAAGAAATGTGCCTTCCTCACTCTTTTCATCAAACTTTCCATTTCTAGACTCTTTATATATATAGCATTTGCATCCAAATATTTTGAAATCTTTTACATTAGGAGAATTCCCATACCATAATTCAAAAGGTGTTTCATTTGTACCTTTCTTGACTTGAACTCTATTGAGTTTGTAGACTGCAGTACTTACAGCTTCTCTCTAGTACTTGAGTGCAACATTTTTCTCCATCATTAAGGTCTGGGCAAAGTCAATAACTGATCTATTCCTTCTTTCTGCTATACCATTATGAGGTGGAGTCCTAGGTGTTGATGTCCGCCTTTTGATTCCTCTTTCATTGTAGAACTCTTCAAATTCTCTTGATGTGAATTCACCTTTTCTATTAGATCTAAGACATTTTAGGCTCTTTCCAGTCTCTTTCTCTACTCTAGCCAAGTACCATTTGAACATTTGGAATGCCTCTAATTTTTGTTTTAGGAACATGACTGTCATCATCCTTGAATAGTCATCTACAAATAGCATTATAGATCTGTCACCTTTGTAGCTTTGTACTTTTATAGGACCACACAAGTCAGTATGAACTAGCTCTAATACTTCATTAGAAGTATAAGTCTTGCTTTTGAAAGTTGACTTGGTCATCTTCCCTAATTGGCATTTTTTGGGTTTCTTCAACTTTGGTAGTCCTCTGACTTTCTTCATCTTGTTGATGATTATCAGATTGTCAAAATTTACATGACATAGCCTCTTGTACCATAACCATACATCATTAGTTTGAACAATCAGGCAAGAAGCATCTTCCATGTCAAGGTAAAACAAATTATTCCTAGTCTAATCACCTTTTCCTATTAGACTTCCTTGATAATTATAAATCTTAGCAATTCATTTTTCAAATTCAACCTTACATCCTATGTTGCCTAACTATGAGACACTTAACAAGTTATAATTCAGGCATTCAACATAGTATGCATTATCACATGATATGTTTTCAGTAAGCTTGATACTACCTTTCCCTTTCATCTGACATGGTGCATTGTTACCAAATCTAACACTATTTCCTTCATATTGAGTAAAGAAAATTAACTTACTTTTATCTCCAGTCATGTGATGAGAGCATCTGTTGTCTATGATCCATCTATCATTCTTGTTCATGTAGCTTACTAGGGTAGTTGCTTCTTCTTCATCTGATTCATCCTTCATAGCCACATAGACTACTTCATCATCATTTTCATCAGAATCTTCTTCAACAATGTAGCATCTTTTGCCTTTACCTTTGTAGTCCTTGGTTTCCTCTTTCTTTTTCTTGAAGTTGCCTCCATCTTTGTAATTTTTCTTTTGTGTGCATCTGGCTACAATGTGACCAACTTTATTACAATCGAAACAAATGATTGGTAGCTTACCTTTGAATTTGCCTCTTCCTCTATGAAATCTTCTTGCTAGTAATGCCTCCAATTGGTCTACATCATCTTCATCAGTGTTGTTGTCACTAGATGCATACTTTTCTTTTCCATTCTTCCTCTTTTTTTGCACCTCATCATTGTCTTTTATCGTCATCTTAGCTTTGAATGTAGATTCAAAGTTTTTTGGCTTGTAGTTGTTAAAGTTGGATAACTCAAAGGCAGTGAGTCTTCCAATTATTCCTTTAAATGTCACTATGTTTCCTGGTACACACCTTAGCTCTTGGATGGCTGATACTCTTAGAGCATAGATGGGAAGCAAAGTTCTCAAGTATTTGCTGCATATCATTTCTTCTGCTAACTGTCCTCCTAGGCTTCTTATGGCACTAACTACTTCCTTCATCCTTGCACCGTATTGAGCAGCATTCTCTCCTTCTTCCATTTTCATATCATCAAATTTTCCTCTTAGGCTTTCTCTTTTGGCTCTGTTGACATTTTCATCTCCTCCATAGATTCTTGATAATGTATTCCACATCTGATATGAAGTATCACATCCTTTGATGTCATCATACTTGGCATAGCTTAGTGCTGAAGCAATATCTAACATTGCTTGATTGTGCTCCTTCTTCTTGCTCATGTCATCTGTAGTGAGGGGTCTTGTAGGGTCTACATGGTCAACTGTGATTGAGGTCTGTGCATAGTCACCTATTGATCCGAGGTGTAACTTCATCAAACTTTGCCATGCAAAAAAGTTGTCTTTGTTAAGCTTGGGAACTTCTCTCTTGGACATCTTGATCTTTCTACTGCTAGTACCTTGAAACAAATCAGCAATCTACTCTGACACCAATTTTTAGAATTATTTAGAATAACTGAGAGGGGGGGTGAATCAGTTATCCAAGATCCAATGATGTTCAGTTAAACTTTTTCTACAAATCCTTAATGGCACATAACTAAAATTATCATGTATGCAATTGAACATTAAAAAACCATGAAAAGTAAACATGCATCACACCATAACACTAAGTATGACCCTCCAAGAATAAGAAGGTAAAACTGGAGTGGGGATGATACCCACAAAATAACTACGCAATTGATTTCAACCACTTATGATGGTCTACCCTATTAAAGGCCTGGCTTGTTAAAGGCCACAACACATTGTTAAATGTGACCTTGTTAAAGGATTTAAGAACATTCAACTTGGAATGTCACCCTATTAAAGGATTTACATAGAGCTGTTAGGCTCACCCAAGTCCATGAGATTTTCAATCACCTTCTCAAAAGAATCTTTCATCCCTCTCTAAGGATCTCCTATCCTCCTCCTAAGGATCTCTTATCCTTCTTGTAAGGATCTCTTATCCTTTTCCTGGGGATCTTCTATTCTTTTCTTGAGGCTTATCCACCTAGCTGTTAAGCTAACCTAGCAATGTAGGGTTTCAATATCTAATACAATGGTAAGAAAGTATTAGAAGGGTTTTGACCTGATACATATTTGCAACCCTCATTGTGCAGATTTGAGATCACTTCTTCAGTTCTCTTCTTTGCTTGGCTTTCCTCCTTTGCAGTGTAGACAACTTGTTCACCCTTCAAGACTTGTCTTCTTGAGTTCTTCCATTCATTATGCCAATGCAATCTCTCTAGTTACTTGATCAACTTAGAGTCTTGATGCTCTGTTCTTACTCCTCTGGGCTTCTTTGCATGATCACACTTATGACCAATTCCCTCTCTTGCATGCACACTTGATCTCTAATCTGTAACTCCTTATAAAAAAGTTATGTTCTTCCTTTCCTGCCCAAATCTTAATTTTCTCTTGAAAAAATGGTATTATTTTCCCTCCAAATTGTTTCTTTTGGAAACTTCAAATAAATTAGTTTACATTCACCAAAAATATTTTACATAGTGTTCTATGCCACCAGCTCATCATTCTTATCTTCTATCTGGTTCACAAAATTCTACATAACTACCATGTCAGCTTAGATCTGACAAATCCTTGATTTGCAAAATAATGTAGCAACTCGACATTATTGGTTTACTAATGCTCGGCACCTTCTGTGTTACTCAACTTCTTAATGTTATCTTTACTGGTGTTCGACATCTTAATGTTATTTATTGGTGCTCGTCACCTGAAGGCTTACTCAACTTTCATTATCTTTTGCTACTACTTGGCACTTGAAGGATTCAGTGTCACTCGACATCTGAGTAATTGCTCAACTTAAACTAAAGTTGAACTTGCTCGTCTTCAACTAAGAATCTATATGGCTCTAACTAGCTTACTTGGTTCTTTCTAATGAACTTAGTTAATCCTTACTTTTTTGATGTATCACAGTGTGTCCATCCTCTTAGAGTATATCATCAATACATTATTTCATCAATGGCTTAGCTGATCCGTATACTTCATTATATCATCATAACTTCAACCTTTCTCTAGATACTTTAGTTACATCTTATTGATTTTCACCTCCTTGTCAATCAACCAATTAATAGTACTTGGATCACTAAAGCAATTGTCATTTCTGCAAGTAGCAAGTTTGACATCAATGACAAAACAATGATTGAAAACATTCTTTACCAGTTCCATTATCCTTCATTCATGATCTTTTCAATCATTTCCAACACACACACACACACACACACACACACACACACACACACACACACACACACACACACACACACACAGCTTTTATTAGTTCTTGTCATGCTTTGGTAGAGAACAAAAGTGCCAAAACTTTTTATTAGCTAGTGATTAAAAATTGTTTCGATCAACCAATCATACCATCTGTTTTTCCATTACATAGTTTCAATGGATTTTACTAAATTAAATTTTGTTTTAGAGATATAAAAAAATTGGTGATGGTTGGGTTTGGTTTGTGAATGTAAGCTTTAAGTGTAAATTTAAGATTATTTTAACTCTACATGTTGTAGTGTGTTTTTCTTTGTGATTGCTTTCACTATGCCACATTGGTTCTACTTTGCATTTTTCCTTTTGCCATCCCCTGAACCTAATAATCTTGTACGAATTAGGCTTATAGTTAAAGAGAATATTATAATATTCATTTCCATTTCAAGAAAAAAAGTGTACTGTTGTTGGGCTCAATCAAAATGTACCCATGAGCTAATAGGAATTTTCTCTAGAGTCTAAATCCATGCATGAATAGGATGAAGGAATTGATCTCATTGCTATGAATTGTGGCACAATGATGAGGAGTAACTAGAAGGAGGTCTGTAAAAACCTCATTTTGAGATGGAAAGAAGAATAAATTAGAGAAATTTACAGCAATGTCATGAGATGAATGAAAAAAACTTGAAACATGAACAACACCCTACAATTTGAATCCATTCATTCATGACAAGCACATATGGATGATTCCTTACCAAACATGTGTTTGTTCAACTCATAGCCCATTCCTATAAATGGCCATGGAGAAACTATTGTACACTCCTCCTACCCACTCTCCACCATGCTTAGGCCACTTTACATGGTGTTCATGCAAGTAAGAGGCATTTCTAACCAAATTGACTCTCAAAGGTTTATGTGTGAGTCTGGCTTCCTACAAAAATGACATCCACACATAAAATAAATGTCACTATTATTTTATTCAAAATAAATCAATAAATGTGATATGCATCTCTAAAAAATTTTTCATGTTGAAATATGGAGGCATGCTAGAACATAATAGAAAATAAAATAAAGTAACAGGAAACCACCACAATGCTATTCATTCCATCTATTCAAGGAAAAGTACAAATAACTTCACAATATCACTCAATATTCTTGGCCTTCTTCCCACAGAAAAGAAAAGAAATCATACTTCTAGCCATCGATTTTGGAGAGAATATATAAACAATGTGAAAAAATTAAAATTTATTTTTGGCAACACCCAGACCCATAAAGGCTATTTTTTATCCTTTACTAATGTAAGAGTAAACTATACTCAACAAAAACTTGTGGGCCTAAAATATGCCCTTATTATATATAATAATATCAAAACATTAAAAAACCCCCTCAAAAATAATACCTAAACATTATTCCTATCAAAAACTAAAAATAACTCCCTATATAAAATTAGAAGTCTTCCAAATGCCAAACATCTATACTTGCTCCTGCAGCATACTCCTGAGAATAAATTTTGTCTCAAGTCCTCTTGGAGACCAACTATTGCAAGTCCCCACCTTGCCTCAAAATTTCTTTTTCCATTAAACAAGTGGCTTCAGAATTAGGAAGGCCCTTCCACTTCACCAAATGCTCCATGTACACTTTTTGTCTTGTCTTCATTGCTTCCCAACTGCTTATGATACTTTCCATCTTTGGTGCCTCCTTAGAAGGGAATTAATGAATCTATTGACAATTTCCTAATGAAGATATGTAATTATTTTCATTTATGGCAACACATAATGTAAATGCTTACAGGAAACCTAAAAAATAAAGATACTTAGCATTTGGTACTTAGAAATTGTCTAAATATGAATTTGGTATACATCAGTGTTTTGTTTTGTTTGTAACTTGTTGCTAATGTCATATTATGACTAGAAAAGTTAGAATGAGATAGAATACATGTTCATGATGATATGTATAACCATAGAAGTTTTTACAGACTAAACAGAAAAGAGATATTTATGTTTTACCAATGTAACAAGATAGTGAAATTAAAGGAAAGGGATTATTTTGTTTACAAAATAATTACTTTTCTAATTACGACCAACATCCTAGATGTTTACTCTAAGTTGGAAAAGTGTATTATGGTCTTAGCTGACCTAGTAGTAATTTTTGTAAACACATGGTATTTATGAAAAGAACATTGTGATATCTTGGAGAGATTGTATTGAGTAATTGTATGCAAAATTTTGTGAAAGAAATATATATGAAGTTTGAGAAGCTATTTTGTGATTTGAGATCAAACTGGAAAAGAATCTATATTTGAGAAGTATGATTACTTGCTTGGGCAATGAGCTCTTCCTGTAATTGGAAGTGTATGTTTGGGTAGTGGGATCATCTTTCATCTATAGTACTACAACTCCTAACAGGGATGACACAACTCCTAACAAGGCTGAAATCTTCTAATAGGGATTCAAAGTCTCCTAACAGGGACTCTCACTACTAAATTTTCTCATTAACTCCTAACAGGACCCATCCTCTAACAAGGAAGGTATATATCAATATATTATCTAGTGGCTATCATCCTCACTAGGGTTTTCCTTTGGCTAGGGTTTCCCTAGTTAAAAAAAAATGGTCTTATGAGTTATCTTTATGCATACTTATTGTTATTGTTCAACATCATTGATCCCCACCCCTAGTAATTCCTATTTCTAACAATTAGTATTAGAGATTACTTATAAGAGGCTTAGCAACTTGAGTAAGATCCCTATGGATATGGAATAGTTGATGAAGAACCTTGAAGAGGCACTTGAACAAACTGATCTCTCTACTAAATAGAGAGATAAGCTGAAGGACAAATATGAAGACTCCAAAGTATACATTGGACAATTCAAGGAAAATATTGAAATCTCAAATCCAAGTCTAAATCTACTGAATAAAAAACTAGTGATGATTATCCA
Organism: Cupressus sempervirens; assembly: GCA_028749045.1. Classification (NCBI taxonomy): domain Eukaryota; kingdom Viridiplantae; phylum Streptophyta; class Pinopsida; order Cupressales; family Cupressaceae; genus Cupressus; species Cupressus sempervirens. The sequence continues at coordinate 398,824,933 of CM053786.1, forward strand.
AAGCTAAGGATAGAGTATAAGATTTTGAAGCATGAATTGAAGATTACAAATTTGAAGTTGAGTTTGAGGAATGATCCTAACAAAGTTGAAACTTATTTGATGACATCGAATATAGATCTTAGAGAAAGTCTAGAAAAGAAGGTATTTGAGCTTCACATATTGAAAGAAGATCATGAAGAACTTCATAATACAATACCATTGTGAAAGGTGAATTAACTTAGTGCAAGAAACAACATGAGAAGCTTTATTCTAGTAGAAAAAAAGCTTGATGATTCAATGTCAATATAGAGACTTGCTTATGATAATACTAGTATTGGTTATCTAATTAACATGTCTTCAAAGAAACCTAAGTTTAGATTAGATCTAAAAGAAAAAGTTAAATCTGATAATAAGATTGAATCCAATTAATGTTCTAGTAAACCTAAACAAGACAAGGAAGTTGAAATATTGGATGAACCAAAGCAAGTGGAATCTCCTAAGGAAACTAGGTATGAATATAGAGGTAAGTGTCTTTAATGTAATGAAATAGGTCATATGAAAAGAGATTGTACAAATAAATCATTTAAGAATGTTAAGGACTTTTATTGTCATAATTTTCATGGTATGGGTCATTAAGCAATTGATTGTAGGAAACCTAAAAATGATAATGATAGAAGGAATAGTAGAAAGTCTAGGAATACTAATCCTATGGATAGAAGAAGATCTAATGAAAGAACATCAAGAGAAGGAAGACCTTTATGAAAAAAGAAGATAGATCATGTGTTATAAGTGTAAGAACTTTGGGCAGATTGCTTTGGAATTCTCATGCACATGATGATCAACAAAAATTATAGAAGTATAACACCAGTATGTTAGTTATGCAACAACTTCAAACATATAACAAATTATTACAGAATGGACATAAATTTCAGAGATAGAAGGAACAATGGAAGATACTTCAAAAATATAAGGAATGATGGAAACAATGTCAAAAATAACAAAAGGAACCATGAGAGGAACTCCAAAACTAATAAAGACAATGATGAACAAAGAAATGTAGTCAGTGAACTTTGAGAAGACCTCAACAAGGCATCTATAAAAGGATTAGACATCTTAGAAGAAAATCTAGAAGATGATGAGATAGGAAGATCAAAATTAGTTATCAAGCTTGATCCAATTAAGTTGAATTAACCTTGTTTATAGCACCAGAATTTGAAAACCTCGTCTAGAGATTAAACTAGAGGTAATGAAGTTGGGAAAAGGTGTATCAAGATAATTTTAGATGGTACCTAATCTCACTTGTAATTTAGAGCTTACCTAAACTAGTCACAAAGGAATTAAGAGTTACTATTATTATAGAAAGAATTAATTTTGTAGCAGAAGATGAAGACTAGGTTCTTACTAAATATTTTTTTGAGGATAGAGGTTTTGTGAAGAATTTTCATGATGGGAGGAAGCTATAGCAAATCTTGGTAGCATCCAAAAGTCAAATAGAAGATCTTGAGCATATATTTGATTTTAGAATGCAATTTGAAGGAATAAATAGAGTATAGAATTCATTACCACTTCATTGCAAATACATCTAAAGCATAGAGCTTTCCTAAGTGACTTTTCAAGGGGATTTTGATGAAAACCCTATTTTTGGAAAGGCATTTTATCACTTTTCCATAAAATTTATTTTGATGAAAATTTCATGTTTGATAGAATCATGGATATGTTAGTAGTTCACAATGTTCAGAATGACGAGAGACCAAAATTGAAGGTTGTTTCCATGAAACCCATAGAAGGAAACCCTAAATCAAAATTATTTATTACTCCAAATAATGTAGTGTATTTGGAAGATATAGGAAGTTATTTTACCAATAAATTTAGATCTATTTGGAGTGATTATATGAACAAGGATATGGAATTAGTTTTCCATCATGATATGGCCATAAAACCTAGATTCAAACACTTGAAGGAACTACACCTATTCAAATATCATTTCTACTGAGAATTGGACATAGATGAGTGGACAAAGATCACACTAAGTAGAATACATGATGGGAAACTATGGATGGAAGATAATGTATTAATATTTCAGTTGACTTTGTTCATGAGGTAATTGGTCTTTGTAAACAAGTCAGTTTACATATAGGTGAGAAAATGGTTAAGAAGAAAGTTGAGAGCTACAGAAAGGCAATATACAATGGAAAGGCCATGGTCATCACCACCATTACACAAGATGATGTAAGGTTACCAAGTAGAATAATTTCCTACCCTATATGTGCAAGTTCAAAGATTGATGAATTGTCAGCCAAATTCATCTATGTAGCCTACAAGATGTGTGTTGAGAAGGAACAAGTTAATCACAATGAAATACAAAAAATGAAACTTCTTCAAAACCTATAAAAGATAAAGTGGACTAAGAATGGTGTGTTTATATTTTAGTACAATGGAGAAAATCATAGAAGTGTGTAGAAGACATCCAATAGATAAAATATTGGATAGTGGGAATTTTTTTATGAAAACATTTTAGAATGAAATGAGGTAAAGATTCAGAATTGTACCTAAAATTGTAGATAGATTTAAGGAAGATATTTGTATTATGGATGATACATATTTTACTTATATTCATGTAGTAGAACCTTGGGAATCATTTCTTGATCCCTTAAGTTATGATTGAGTGATGAAACAATCGTTGGATATATTGATTTACTATTGAAATTAGAGAAGGAGAAATTTGAATATAGATTTGGAACTTATGATGAGATTACCTAATTAGCTCATCAGGCATCCTTGGAGAAGGCATCTCACAAGAAGATAGAAACTATAATGAAGAAATCCTTATTAGAGGCTAGTATGACTAAGAGTGAGTCAAAAGCAATTAGGAAAACTATGAAATGAGGTATACTAAATGTGCAACCTTTTTCAATGTCTACTGTAGAGACATCGCCAAAATAGAGAATTCCTTATCTAGTAGTGTCAGATGTTCAAACAAGTGAACCGAAGAGAAAAATCTCAGAGATTAGTGGAAGATGTGATCTCAAAGACTAAAAGGGTCCAACAACAAGCCACTAGATCAGGAAAGAGACAAAAGACATTGTTGACAATTGTTGAGTCTAGTGAAGAAGAATTTAAAAAAAAAAGAGGGTAATAACTTATAAGTAGTCAATATGAAAATCTAGACAACCTTGGAAGCTGAAGATAGAGAAGATAATCTCAACTATTGCTAATGAAGGCAGTTTAGTTTAGATAAACAAAATCTATGATTTCTATAAAAAAAATTAAGAAATATCGTCTAATTGATGTCTCTATTATGACATACATTATATCCAACAATCTGAAACTAAAGGATATTGAAGGCACAATAAACTAGAGAGTCTATGATAGACTGATACAGAATAAGGCACCAACTAGAGAAGAGGACATAGAACTTTGGAAGTCTATGTTAAGAACAATATTCAAGACTGATGATGAAAAAGAAATCAAGAGATTATTGAACAATCTTGCACCTTAGTTGAGAAAAAAATAAGAACATTTTTGTTTATGGTGGGTGAGAAAGATTAGATAATAAGCGAAACTATGGCAGCACCCAGAACCTCAAAAGTGTCAGTAAGTAGTGATACAATGTAGATAGATCAGACCAATGTTACCATTAACAGTGATGATACTAACCCATTTGAAAGTTCCAAACATAATGAACCTCATATTGAATACACTGAAGATAAGTTGAGATAAATTGAAGAAGAGAAGAGGTTACTAGAATAAGAGAAAAATAAAATACAAGAGACCTACCAGAAATTTCTTGAAGATGAGATAAAAAGGAAAGTAGAGGAAGAAAAGAAAAGAGTAGCTAAAGAAGAAATGAATAGGAAAACAAAAGAAGATAAGAACGAGAGATTAGAAGAGGAAGAGAAGAAAGAAAAAGAAAGAAAGGAAAGGGAAGAGAAAGAGGAAGAAGAAAGAAGAGTAAAAGATGCAACTAAAAAGAAGCAAAGGGAAGATGACACTAAACCTTCTAGTTCATCTACTCCACTTTTTCTTGCTAGCTTGGCAACTAATGATGATGATCAAACTAACTTGTTCTCGTGTTTGTCAAAACTCATTCAAAAGAACAAGGTAGTGAAGAGCCTATAGAGAACCTTGATGAAGGTTAATGATAGATTACATAGTACTTTGGTAGTGTAGGACACAAAGGTAGATCCAAAATAGAGGGCACGAGCAGTGCTAAAGTCTTTTGATGAAGAATTCACAAATTTGTTGAATGTTTTAGAATCTAATTCACAAATATCACATGACGCTAACTTGTTTAGTACCATTTGTCAAAATATTAAGAATGATTTGATAAGTCTTGATACTTGTATCAATGAATTTCAGAAGTCTCAACGGGATGGACAAATACTATACATCAATTGTACTCTATATCACAAACTGACTAAGGATATTGATAGTCAGATTAGAGGAAAAATGAGTGAGCTAGAAGCTCTATCTAGCCAATTACAACATCTGGCTAGTAAAATTAATGATTTTGAAGGACAACTAGCCAATATTCAAAGTGATATTAGGAAACTAGAACACTCAAGGCCAAGGACACTTATTCTAACTTTTTATGCTCTGACCTTAATGCTGTTGAAATTGCATCATATTCCTTATGTGAAATTCTCACTTCTGTTAATATATCCAAAGATATGTGGACAAAAGGTATGGAAAATTTGAAAGTAAATTTTGATGATTGCATGAAGATACTATTAGTTTAAGGAAGATGTCTATAGAAATTTTGATAGTAGATGGATAGTTTTTGGATAGTTTTTGACATTTTAACCGTTGTCATTGATATCAAAGGGGAAGAAGTACATAAGAAAATTGCAATTCAGGTAAAAGAAAAAGTATGAAATCATATTGTAAGGGGGAGCATATGTAAGATGGATAAATTGTAATACATATAATGTTAATGTGTTATTTATTTTAAGTTTTTGATACTTAGCCAATTTTCCCTATTTTGTTGCCATCAATGCCAAAGGGGAGATCATTAACAGTTGGCTAATAAAGATATGTAATTTTTTTTATTTATGGAAACATGTGATGTATATGCTTATAGGAAACCTTAGAAATAAGGATACTTAGCTTTTGGTACTCAAAAATTGTCTAAGTATGAATTTGGTATACAACAGTGTATTTTTTTGTTAGTAACTTGTAATTAATGTCATATTATGACTATCAAAGTTAGATGGAGATAGTATACATGTTGATGATGACGTGTATAACCTCAAAATTTTTTACAGCTAGTACGAAAAAGAGATATTTGTGTTTTACCAACATAATAGGATAGTGGAATCAAAGGAAATGAATTATTTTGTTTACAAAATAATTACTTGTCCAATTAGGGATGACATCCTATATGTTTACTCTATGTTGGAAAAGTGTATTATAGTCTTAGCTGACCTATCAACAATTTGTATAAAGGCATTTTATTTATATAAAGGACATCTTGTGAATTCAAGTGTGCTATCTTGGAGAAATTGTGATGACAAATTGTATGAAAACCTTTGTGGAAGTGACATATGCAAAGATTGTAAAGCTATTTTTTGATCCAAGATCAAACTAAGAAATAATATATATTTCAGAAGTCTAATTACTTGTTTGGGTAGTGAGCTCTTCTTGTAATTGGAAGTGCATGTTTGAGCAGTGGACTCATCTTGCATCTATTATACTATAACTCCTAATAGGGTTGGAATCTCCTAATAGGGATTTAAAGTATCCTAACAGGAATTCTCTCCATCAAATTTGTTCATTGACTCCTAATAGGTTCCATCCTCTAACAAGGAACTTATATATCATTATATTATCTAGTGGGTATCATCCCTATTAGGGTTTTCCCTTGGCCAGTGTTTTCCTAGTTAACAAAATATGATGTTATGAATTGTCTTTGTGCACGATTACTATTACTATTCATCATTACCTTATTAATTTGTTATGTATGTTTTAAATAAATAAATAATATTTAGTTGGTGACTAAAGTTTTTAAATTACTAATTCACCCCCCTCTCAGTAATTCCTATTTCTAATAGAATCCACTCATCAGATTCAAGTATTGTTGCTTTTACACCACCTTCTTCATTTGAACCAATATCTAATGTGAGACCCAAGACATGAAATATAGGTGAAATAACTACATCTCTAGGTAATTCTACCTTGTATGCATTTTGTGCATACCTTTCCTAAATTTTATGTATGGCCTAATCTTCTTCATCATCAACTTTGTATGACTGCCTTGTGGTAGTCAATATTTGTTCAAGTGTACCATTACATAATTCCCAATTTGGAAAAATATTTTTCTTATTTTCAAATCTTCTTTAGCCTTCACCTTAAAGCTATTTTGTTGCTTCAAAAAAATCTTCCACATGTCCACTTCTTTTCTCCAAACCATGCATATTCCTAGGTTCAAAAACACCCTTTGGATGTCTCTCATAAACAACTTCAAAAGGACTCATGCCTATGCTACAATTCACTAAGTTGTTGTATGAAAACTCTAATTGAGGGATGATTGCATCCTAACTAACTCTAGTTCCCTTTTCAAACATCTCAAAAGGTATCCCAAGGATCTATTAACCACCTAAATTTTCTCATCTGTTCAAGGATGATAGGTTGAACTAAAAGATAAATTTCTACACAACTTCTTCCATAGGGCTCTACAACAGTGACCCAAAAACTTAAAACCCCTATTAGATACAATGCTCAATGGAAAACCATGAATACAAACTATTTCTTTAGAGAACAACCTTGCAATATAACAAGCATATTTATTGGTTTTACATGGAATAAAGTGATATATTTTGTTGAATCTATCAACAACCACAAATACGTCATCATAACATGTCTTTGTCCTTGGCAACCCCATCACAAAATCTATACTCAAACACTCCCAAGGTCTATTTGATATGGGTAAGGATTGATAAAGTCTAGCATTTTTTGAGACTTCCTTGGCCCTTTAACACACAAGACAAACTTTTACAAACTTCATGATGTCTATTTGCATCTTTGGCCAATAATAGAACCTTTGTACCAATTCCAATGTCTTGTTGAGTCCAAAATGACAACTAAGGCCTCCACAATATTTCTCTTTAATGACATTGTCCCACATAGAGCATTTGTGAATACATAGTTGGTTGCCCTTAAATAGTAGTCCATCTTCCACAATGAATTCAGGAAAATTAGAATGAAAACTATCTTCCAACTTAGTGCAAACCTCATATGCTTCAAAAATATCTACATCGGCAACATACATTCCCTTTAGTGCATCTACACTCATGCTTTAGACTTGTACTTCTTGCACCATTAGCACTCTCTTGCCAAGTGCATCAACCACCTTTTTGACTTATCCTTTCTTATGCTTGATCATAAAGGTTTAAGCCTACAAACTCTCAACCCATTTCATGTGCCTATGGTTGAGTTTTTCCTATTCATTCAATAAACTAAGAGAATGATTGTCAGTATACATAATAAACTCCTTAGATAGAAAATAGTGCCTCCCTTTTTTAATGCCTAGACCATGGTATAAAATTCTAAATCATAAGAAGAATATTTCTTCTTTGCTTCATTTAGCTTCTTGTTGAAAAATGTAATGAGTCTACCTTCTTGACTAAGAGCAACCCCTATTAAGAAGCCATTACCATCGCATTCTATTCTAAAAACTTTATTAAAATCTAGTAAAACAAGAATAGGATACTTTGCTACCTTTTTATTGAGTTCCTCAAACCACTTATTTTCTGCACTATTCCATTCAAACTTCATTTTACCTCCTTTTATTGTGTTTGAAATCGGTGCACAAATGTTGATGAAGTTTCCTATGAACTTCCTGTAAAATGTGGCTAAGCCATGGAAACTTCAAAACTCTCCAATAGCCCTTGGTGTTGGCCGATTAATGATGGCCTCCACTTTAGATGGAACCATTTTTAGATCTCCCTTGGATATCACAAATCCAAGATACACCAAATCTTGTTTCAAAAGGTCACACTTATCAACCCCTTATCAAGTAACTCCTATATTTTCCTAGCAATCTCTTCATTCTACTATAATTTCATCTTATATGTTGGCTTGTTGGGTAGCAATTGTCCTAGAATAAGATCAACCTAGTGACTTATGTCTCTTATCGGTGGTAGAGACTCATGCATTACCTCAACAATGATGTCCTTGTATTGGTTCAACCACTCTTCAACTTCTTTCAGGCCAGCTATTCTATGCTCCTTCTTCCTATCTTCCTTAAGCATCAACACCAATGAAAAGCGTATTCCATCTTCTTCTTCAAGAGTATTAATAAAGCTCTTTCTCACTCACCATCAACACACTTGGTCCAACTTGACCAACCCCTTTCTCTTCTCCTTCAAAATTTAGTTTGTATGTTTCCCCATCCTTTTGGAAGCTATAAGAACTCTTCTCACCTTCATGGCCTTCCTATCTAATTGCCATGGTCTTCCAAGAAAGAGGTGACAAGTTCTCATGGCAAAGATATCACACAATATTTTATCCTTATATATCCCTGTACTGAACTCCACCCAAGCTTTCTCATTCACAACTTCCTACTACCCTTTATTCAATCAACCAACCTTTTGTGGACAATAACATCGAAGTCTCTCCAACTTTAATTTATTTAAACCCTCAAGTGAGATAATATTATCCTTGGAACCTAAATCAATTATCACTTTGCACAACTTGTCTTTCACCTTGCATTGAACTTTAAAAAGAGCCCTCATTTGATTGGTATCTTCTTTTACTAGTTCCTTAAGAAGTATTCTCCTTTTCATGAGACTTTCTCCTTTAGCCTCTATCATAAATTGAACTTTTGGTGAGTTCATACTCACATAATCTTCTTGCACATAAGTGACCCTCCGTTCACCATTTTGAGAAGTGCATACCTTATATGGACATTTATACTTTAGGTGTCCTAACTGACCACAATTGTAGCACTTCATTCCTAAGAACTTGGATCCTCTACTTGATCCACTAGACCATCCTTAATTAGAACCCCTTCCACAATAGCCTCCTTTGGTACTTGAGTCTCCTATTTGTTCCTTGGGGTTGGACTTGCCTTGGGACCTTTTGCCTTGTCCTCTATTGTTAAAGTTCCCCCTACCTTATTCATTCTTTCCACTTCTCCCTCCTTGTTGCTAATCACCCATTCTTTTCAACTTCTCTTCAACTTTAAGAGAAAGTTGAAAACACTTTCCCACTATATCTAGGGTAAGAAGGCTAATATCCTCATGTATGTTCATACTTAGGCCATTGAAGTACCTGGCCACTCTTTTTGGTTCTTCCACTTCTTTCTTTTCCTTAAGAGTTAGCCTATGGAATTTCTTCAAATAGGTATTCACATTCATTTCTCGCTACTTCAAGCTTTGTAGCATCTTTAAAAACTACACCTCATGATGTGCAGGTAGAAATTGTGCCTTGATTTTTTGTCTTCATCACTTCCCATGAAGAAATTAGGCTTTTTTTATTTTGTACCCTTTCTCCTTGACCATAATTCCACCACTAGAGAGTGGATCCTCTAATCTTTCCTTGTTCAATCCTTACCCTATTATTATTTGGAACTTTATTCAACTTGAAGTGATTGGCTATTACTTCACTCCATTTAGTCACTTCCTCACTATTGAGACTACCTCCATATGTAGGTAGCTTATCAATAACATCTCCTCTCATTGACTTTAAAGCATCAATGAATACCTTTTGATATGTAGGCAATTTTGTTGGTGGCTCTTGGTGTTGTTCTCCCTCATCATCTCCACTAGCACCTTCTTCCATCTCATTCTCCTCATCTATGTCACTAGACAACTTCTTGATCTCCTTCAATTTCTCTTCTAGAAGTTCCTCCATCATCTTCTTGATGGCATCTAGAGTCATACTTTTTGGAGGCATGTTGTGAGCCTCAGCTTCAGCCTATGATTCTTCTATAGAAATACACTTCCTAGTAAGACCTTGTCTTGTTCTGATACCAATATGAGGAGGAGTATCTAGACGAAGGTCTTCAACAGCCTCACTATGAGATGAAAAGAAGAATGAGCTGGAGAAATCTATGACAATGTCATGAGATTAATGACATAAACATCAAATCTGAACAACACCCTACCACTTGAATCCTTTCATTCACAGTAAGCACATAGAGATTCTACCTTACCAAACACATGTTTCTTCAACTCAGAGCCCATTTGTGCAAATGCCCATGGAGAAAATATTGTACATTTAGGTTAGGTAGAAGTACAAAGTTGTGTCACCTTTTAGGATGACTTATCAAAACATCTAAATTTGAGTATTTCTATCATAAAATCAATTTTATTCAAACATACATGATCTAGAAAAAATTATTCTAGATAAGTTATATATGTTCTCACACTTTTACAACAGGAAATGTCCATTAAATCCATGTTTTATACTTGCTTGTATCGAATTACTAAAGAAATCAAAATATTTATGAAAACTGAAGTTTTAATAACTCTTACTATTTTTTATGATATTTTTAAAATAACATCTAATGTTCACCATTTTCCATATCTCAAGGTCTATAATTTCTCATATAGAGTTTTTAGATATAGTATATTGTAATTAAAAAATTCTACAAGTACTTATTTTAACACTCAAGAAGATGTCAATTTTGAGAAAGGAAAAATATTAAATCATATGAAAAAAATTAAAATTCACGTAATGTTCTAGAGGAGAGAATTCTCTTCATCAATGTATAATTTTTTTAAAATTAGAATAGATTTATTTTTTAAAATGTGGCTGGAGATGACAATTATCGATTTCAGGTGACTAAAAATTTGAATTATTATAAAATATGCAATATAGATCTAAAAAAAAATTTTATTTTTTATTTTTCTAGCTATATATGTTTTCTATAACATAATCTAAGATTGAATGAAAATAAGATTGTTTCCATATGGTTTTGTGGTGGGAACTAGACCCCTATTTTTTAGCATTTTTTCAGCAAGTGAAAATTTGTCTTTAAAAATTAGGAAAATATATCAATTCTTATTCCAAATAATTATTAAAAATTTAAATCCTAAAGTTCATCCATTTCTACATATTTCATTAGTTTACTTCATTATGAAATTCTAAATAATACTACTAGTTTTATGTCATTGAAGATGAACAGTTATACTTTTGTTAGCCTTTTCTTTTATAAAAGAGTGACACGGGTTTGTGCTTTTACCCTCCTCCTACATGCTCTCCACCATGCTTAGGCCACTTCACATGGCATTTACACAACCAAGAGGCATTTATGCACAAATTGACTCCCAGACATTTTTGTGTGAGTATGGCTTCCTGTAGCAATGTCTTTTACACACAAAATAAATGCCACTACTATTTTATTCAAAAGAAACCAATAGATGTGATATGCATCTCTAAACAATTTTTCATGTTAAAATATTTAGGCACACTAGAATTGAATAGATAATAAACTAAAGTAAATGGAAATGACCATAATGTTATTTATTTCATCTATTCAGGGAAGAGTACAAATAACTTCACAATATCACTCAATATTCTTGGCATTCTTTTGATAGAGAAGAAAAAAATTCCTACTTCTAGTCATCGATTTTGAAGAGAATATACAAACAATCTCAAAAATTAAAAAACTATTTTTGGCAATAACCAGACCCATAAAGGATTTTTTTAATTCTCTACAAATGTGAGATTAAGCTATACTCAACGAAAACTTGTGGGCCCAATATATACCCTTATTATATGTAAAAATATCAAAACATTAAAATACACCTCCAAAACCAATATGTAAACATTATTCCTGTCAAAAACTTTTAAAAACTCCCTGTAGAAAACTAGAAGTCTTCCCAATACCTACCATCTATAGCTACTCCTACAATACACAAGCTATGGTTTTGCAGATATAACTAACCATTCATAACATAAATTAATAAAAACCTATAAAAGTTACATGGTTGGAATAATGGCTTACTAGCTTGTCACTACAAAGTACTCAGCCATTTAATGTCATTACTCTCAATATATTTTTTTAGCAGAAGATCTTATAAAGAGATAATCCACAACAATTTAAGTTATTATGCATAAATAGAAATAAGTATGAAGAACCCATAATATGAAGATGGAGATGCCAATGGGGTATTTTGACGAAAACCCAATCATGAAAAAGGAATGATGAAAAGGGATGATCAGTGCGCCTTGCAATAGAGATAAATCACAAACAACTATACACCTTGGGTTTTAGTTTTAAATTTTCCTTTCTCTATGTCTTGATGCTACAAAGATCACACATTAAAAAATATAGGGCAACTTGTAGTTGTTGGCCAGGTCATCGATGTGTCAATTCATTCTACTCAATAGTTCTTATATTCAATTGATTGCTTCATTTTCTTCACATTAGGGTTTAGATCTAGTTTTTGGATGCTGGTTGGGTTGGGTTGGGTTGTGTTTTGTAAGCAGTTAATTCATTTTCTAATGTTTGGACATAGAAAACACACAATAAAATTTCACCAAGTTTCCTAATAGATGATGTTGGAAGCACACTAGAATACAATATGTTCATATATGAAATGTAAAAACATGGTTTCAACTAGACTGTACAAATGCACAAACAAAAAATTATGTTGATGTCATGGGAATCAAAGTAATAATCAATTTCCCTTACATCAACATAGAAAATATAAATAGTATTTAAATTACAACTTTATTTCATGGTCCATCTCAATTTTCTTTTTGATTTCTAAATATTGTCATCTTGACATCCTCTACTTGAAAAGGAGCTAAACACATCATCAGGATTTATCAATGGAATAATAGAAATTTATTTTACATAAAACCTAATCATTTCATGTGATTTAGTTTGAGCTATGAATTTTGATTTCCAATTTAATTACATTAAGTGTATTTAGTATAAGGGAACACCTTTTTCACATTTAAATTGTAGTATATTTTTATTTTAAATTATTTTACTAGCCAACTCAATCTAACTTATTTGAGAGAACAATAGATCTATTTATAATTAATACTAATTCTTTGTATGTTTGAATTGTGGTTTCAATATTACATGGTGCTGCTAATCTACTTTTTTGTAGAATTGCTAGCTCTTATAACATATTATCCATGCATAGAAATCATAGTTATTATATGGTAGAAAATAATAGTCTTAATCCTTAAATACAATATTTTCTATTTATGTAGCCTATTTTTTCATGGCACAATTCTTTGTTTTCTAGTTAGGTCATTCTTGTTGACAGATTCAGCTGGGAAATGGATGTACACAACAACCAAATAGAACAAAAGATATTTATTAGAAACACTTCATCTTCAAACAATAGCCTCTAATTAGAGAAAACATTAATATATGTCATTCTTAGCTTGGTTGGAAGATATCACTTCATTTTAATGATAACCTTAATTACAATACTGTCCATATTCATTACCATAGCTATGCAGCATGTAGATTTTCAATGACTTTTATGAATTTTAGTGCTCTGCATAAATTTATAATAATACATGAATTTATTCTTGTGTTAAGCTACATGGTATATTGTTAGAAAGCTTGCAAGATGCATGACGGAATTGTAAAGTCTTGATGCAAGGAAATTAAACAAGGCATATAGAATTTCTAGCAAGTCATAGTGATATTTGTATAGAATCACTAAGCATACCATACTCACTAGCTCTAGAAAATTCCATGAGTTAGATTTTATTGAAAGATAGAGCCTCAAAAAATATAGACATAATGAGAGCTTCTATAGCCTAATAAGACAAATCAAAGACAATAAAATAAGGAAAAAAATTGCTTGCAATGAAAGAAAAAGAGAAAAAGAGATAATTAAAAGGAAAAATATAACTTAGTAAAACATGGAAAATGTGTAATGCCATATTTACAATAGCTCATGTTGAATTAGGAGGAACTTGAAATTAATTTGGAGAGGTCGATAATCAATCATTCCTACCTTAATGCATCATATTCCGAAAAGAAAAGGGTCATTCAAAGTAAAATGCTTTTTGAACCATTAATAGTGCCAAAATGATATATATATTTTTAAAACTTTTACATAATCTTCCAACTTGCTCAAGCTCATTGCATTTAATTAGGACATCTAATCTTTTAACTAAGCCTTTTGACCTTCTTTGCTTTAATTTAAAAGTTCCTTCTACTTCATCCAGGTTTCCAACTCCTTGATATGGGATCTTAGTTCCTTTAAGATATGTCAACTTCTAACGCTAATGTTTCTTCATGAATATCCAACATTATCAGTATTATCAGTCCCACATCATTAGTTGGATGTTATATCATTCAAAAATTAAAAAAATTTCTGTCACTATTACATTTTACCACTATTTGTTCCCAAATACTTTTACCAAAAGTCATTTTGGCTTCTCAAATTCATATTTTTTTGTTTATGGTCCCAAACTTAAATTTAGTGTCAAATGTTTGACAAAACCATTTATTTTTACCATTTTTATTATGATCCCTATTTGATAAAATTTTTGATGAACACAGATTATAAACCAAATAAATAGTGAAAAGTGAAACTCATTTTCAATAGCCAAGAAATTTAGAGGCAGGAGGAGGGAATGAGGATCAAACAACAAATGTGTCACAAATTTTTCTAGTAAGTGATGACATCCATGTCTGATCACTTCTATAGCTTTACATGATTTGTGTTCATTGAATCTATAATTAGTAAATAAATTAAATGAGGGCTAGAATTTTCCCATCACCAACATTCTACAAACCCTGACTTGATGTTTTTTACAATGCACTCTATGACCTAACACCCTAGCATTAAACCTCTAAATGAAACATCTAGCTACAACTCTAGAGGTTAGACTGAATTTAAACCCCATATTTTTAATGGTTTTAGGTGTTGGGTAACTTGTGGATTAGGGCTTAAATAAGATGATTCATTCTTTTGGCTTATCCTGAAAATATTTGATGTTGAATAGAAATGTTCTTGCATAACCCATGCCAAGATAAAGGACACCATTAAAGCATTAAACTTCTTGTCACTTATGAGCACCATTTGTGGGAAAGCCTTTGTCTTTTATCTTGTAGAGGATAAGTTGGAATTAACCAGCAAGAAAATTTAACCAAGGACAAATTATGATAATTATATCATTGGTGATGTGGCATCATTGACTATGTAGATCCCTCCAAGTCACTTTTAAAATTAGACTAGCATGGTGACACATGTTAGATGTTTATTTCAAACAAAGCCAAATACAACATGTATTTTTTAATACCTGTTAGTGCATGTATATTATATATACAACCTATAAATAAAAATAAATAGAATTTCATAAGAAGCTAATTAATTTAACAGTTTTGATTTTTAGTCAATATTATGTGTGATTGTTAGCATGGTGTGGGATAAGAAAACATGGGTTTCTTTTTTATTTTCTCCAATCAATCCTTCCCTAACCATTTCCTTTATTTTTGTCTACCAAGTTACAATCACACTCCACATATAAGTCATAAAACTCTTTGTATGGTGAAGGCACTACACTTCATTGGCCTTGTAGTGGTGGACTAGTATATAAATCTTTTAAGAAGCATCTACAACCCATGAAATATTGTAGACTTGATAGTTTCTTATTATCCTTGATGTATACTTATGTTTCATTATTTACATTCCTTGATGTATACTTATGTTTCATTATTTATTTTATGTTGGTTAAAAAGAGGTGAATATTTTGATGGAACTAAATCATTAAGAGATGTTTTATCTTTGAAGATTCATGAAATGTTGTGAAAATATGATGTTCTAGATATTAAGAGAGACAAATTTATTAAGGAACTTTTTGCAATCTTAGATACAATTACTTTGATCAAAGCATCTGATTCATAAGAAAATAAATGATTCTTGTGTGTGTGTATTTGTGTGTCTGTGTGTGTGTGTGTTGGCAATATGACCAATTAGTCAAATAAGGTGAGATATGTGGTTGTCATTTATGGAAACATATGTTTTGCAGTTTAGTTATGATCATTTGTGAAGGAAAATTATCTAAGTATTAGATAGTGTTACAGCAGCATGAAAAGATTTGTTGATAGAAAAATAATCCCTTGGAATATTCTTTTCCTTAGCTAACCCTAGATGTATGACATCATCTTGATCATGCATACTAGTGTAAATGTCTATACAAGCAACCAAGTTCAAGTTATAGAGGAAATACTGATGCAATTATCTGATAGTGCAGAAAACAGGATGTCAGCAAATTCACTTGTGTGACTTACAAAATTGTTTTGATTACTAAATCTTGGTGAGCCAACTCTAAGGATGATGTGTGATCTAACCTGGGAAGAATTTATTAATATGTGCAATTACCGCTTGTATGAAAAAATGACATTCGAAGGAATTGAGAAGTACATAAAGTGATTCAGTGTTGTATGTATATTTATTCTCTTGAAGAACTTAATTATTTAGTTGCATCTTAGGGTAGTGGCCTCTTCTTGCACATATTTTTATATTATCTACCAACTCCTAACATGGTTGAAGTAACTCCTAATAGAATTGAGGCTTCTAACAAGTCCTAGTGTCCTAACAGGGACTCGTGACACTATACGCTCTTCATAGACTCTTAACAGGGTCAATATCCTTAGCTAGATTCTTATATATAGTGAATCATCTTGTGGGCTCCATCCTCACTAGTGTTTTCCCTTGGCAAGGGTTTCCCTAGTTAACAAAGTATGGTATTATGATCTCTCTTTATGTATGTTTTCTTATACTATTCAGTATTGTTGGTTTATTTCCTTATGCATGTATTAAAATAATTAATAATATGCACAAGAGTACCTTCAGTACACTAATTTTTTTTTCATCTTCAATCCAAACATTTAAAATACATAACAAGATAACATATGGCTGCATTATTATCATATAAATCATCATCAATCTATATATCTCTATCATTAAGTCTCGATAATTTAATAATACATGCTTACTATTATGATTTAACTTCTTCTCTTCAAGCAATATGCAAACAATATCAATGCATGTATTCATTAAGTTGCAATGAAGATGCAAACTCCATTGAATATGTTCATGAACAATTGTTTGAACTTAAATAGAGCGGAAAAAAAAAAAAAAAAAACTACCACCTTACCATGTGAAGCTCTGACAACCACCCCTCTATGCTCGGATAACGTAAGGCACTACACCACACACACAAACAAAAAGACATGACACAAAAGGAAAGAGTACTGAAATGGAACCAAAGGAATAATATAAGAAATAATCATGCTTTACTTTAATTTTTGACAATGTTGATGTGAATTCCTTTACATATTTTGCATTCACAATAAGGGTAAAAATAGATTCATTTATACAATATGAGATCAAAAGTTATCTAGCAAACTTCTTGTCTTCAACTATCCCAATAGTGCAAGTATTATATATGTAGTCTTCATAAGGAAATGTAGGGACATCTTGTGAATACTAATCCTAATTTTTTTGACACAAAATGAATAAGGTTTTATTTGTACCACCCACATATGAACTGAATTAATATAAACTTGACATTCAATTTCAATCCACAAAGAATTACACCAAAAAGATTTCTAAGGCTATGGAAGAGATGAAAAAGAGTTGTGAGAAGCTTTGAAAATCAAATTTAATTGAGTTTACATACCTACTATGCCCCAAAATTTGAAAAAATGCATGGGCAAATTCTTCAAGTTAGTTAATTCTAAATGAACTATAATGAAATGATTCTAAATCTAGTCTAAAATTGGTAAGAACTTAATTAATGTTTCTATTGTTCATACTGATTTGATTTCTTATAGATTTTATTGTTTTTTATCCTAAAAATTATATTCACCTCCTTTCTTATATTTGTACTCCTATGCTTCTCTTTTCTCCAACTTTGGAAACCCTTAAAACCTAAAAATAGTGAAATATTTAAGAATGGAACAATTGTGTGATATTTTTAGGGCACAACTACAAATGGGAGCTCACAAGGACATGCATTGAAGGCACAAGTAGTTACAAATTTGTAATCAATTGCAAGTTAGTGTGTTTGGATCAAATGCAAGCATTTTTTTACAATGACACTAGTACAATAAATTATTTAAATTCATCCCATATTAGTATTTACACAAAATGAAACTAGTCCATGGTTTATAATCATATGATGATAATAGAATTATTTTTTTTAAAAATCAAAATGAAAAAAGGTTCATCTTACACATACCTTTTTTTAACAATTTATCAAAACAATTTAGATGTCACCCTTACTGATTAGATTGTAATATTTGATTATTTTCAATTATATACAAGATACTACTAGTTCTTTTATATTTATATTTGATATAATTTTATAACCCAAATATTTTCTTGTGAAGAAAGATCATACTTGACAATATTAACCCAAAAAAAAAAAAGGAGATAATTTCTATATTGTGGTGTCAGTTCGACAAAAAAGGTGATGAAAAATGTTATTGGGTATGCAAACCAAGTTTTGGTGCTGAAAACATGACACAAAGTTTTTTCTTTAATTTTCAAAAGCTCATGTGTGCTATAACATGTATGTGCTATAGCAAAGTAAAAAAAATTATAAATAGGCTACAAATCTATGACCCATTTTATTCTTTTTGCATTTTTCCTTGCATCAAGAACTCCTTTCTAGAGTTACCAATTCATGGCCATCTAATTTTTTAGGGGTCAATGCCTTTAAGGACCACACAAGGCCAAAATCGGATCCCCATTTTTCCAATACCACAAAAGACATTCCTCTAGCTTATTGCAAAGTAGGAGAGGAAGGGACTATGTACTCCTTATGTCAAAAGCAATATGTGAGCCCTATTTGGAGTGAGGTATAGTAGGGCATGACTAATGCTAGAAATATCATTAGCACTCTACATAACTCAAATCCATTTTTCTTTTTTGACTAGAGTTATTGGTCAATACTTTTGGCATGAGCATCGGAAGAAAAGTGTAATCAATGAGATTAGGGGCCAAATGAAGTGATAGGCCTAATTGTAGAAGCAATAACTTCTAGTTGCAAAAAAAATAACTTTTTTACTATTTTTTCCTTTGTTCTTTTTAATTGATATTTATTCACAATAAAAATAACTTAAATTGTAATTGAAATATAATATTTTTTAAGACACTAGGCATCAAACATTATCATTTATAGGATTACTAGCCCTAGGAATTGAACCACAAAATGCTAAGCACACTTGTTGACTCCCAACAACTTCTCTCTCACGTGGCATGCCTTATTTTATAACAAAAACAAAAGGCAAGAATCAAGGTGGGAGGAAAATTGAGTCAGTGGCTATAGGGAAACATATATGCACTCCTAGCCAATATTAAATGGTGCTTATATGTTACACTATAGACATGCCATTGTTCTCACTTTACTCTTGAAATGATAATGTCAAATAGGAAAAAAACACATGGTGTTTTTTAAAATAACATTGTTTAGAGATTGTGATGTAAATTATCATGGTCTAACCCAAGAAAAAAATATTAGAGAAAATTATTTCTTTCCCTACACAAACATCAGTGCATGTTGAAAATATAAAGCTACTTTTCAAAACTTTATTTATTTCCACCGAAGTGCACTACCAAACTATCATGTTTATGCTAAATTTTACATAAATAATAATGATAATAATAAATATCTAGCATTGAAAAAGTACCTCATTAGAATAAGTCAGAAAATAGCATTCCATATTGTCAATAACAAATGAATTCATTGAGAGTTGAGAGATATATTTAAAGAGATCTGTGCAGACAGAGATGAATTTGCACTTCATTAGATTTTCAGTCTATTCTTGAAAGATTTAAAGAATTGAGGAAATGTTTTATTGGATTTTCTTGGGAATAGTATTTTGTATGACATTGTTTGTATGGAAAATATTATCAAGAAACAATAATGGCTAGGAAATACCACTGCCACGTGGATCCATCAGTTTCTATCGTGGTATCAGATCTATTCAACCATGCCAATTCATTCAAGATCATGAAAATATGTAATTATATCTGCTTCCTTTTATATTATCCCTC
The DNA here is from genome assembly GCA_028749045.1 of Cupressus sempervirens. Lineage (NCBI taxonomy): Eukaryota > Viridiplantae > Streptophyta > Pinopsida > Cupressales > Cupressaceae > Cupressus > Cupressus sempervirens. Next base: position 398,844,906 of record CM053786.1, read on the forward strand.
TTGTTGCGTTAAATCTGTCTCAGTGCTAATTTCCACAACTATGGGCAGCAAAACTCTTCTCTGATTCTTTTGGGAATGTTGGTTATAAATTCAATTTCATTTTCCTTAAGTGGGATTAATCTTATAAGAGAAGTACTATTAGGTGTATAGAACTGAAGTAGGATTAAGATGGCCATCTTGTGTAAGGCTCAATTCTTTGCCTCTACAAACATCACATTATACAATGTGTATCATTCATTCTAATTTTTAGTATCATTTTCATTCTTCTAACAAATGTGTTTGTGTGGTCACTATTCGCAAAACATAAATAAATAAATTTTATTCAAAAGCTGTATTATTGAAATGTGAGATCTTCTTCTTATCATTATGGTTTCTTGTTGTCATTTAAAATGGATTCTATAAACTTCTATGTTAGCTAGAGATATGAAAATGAAGATGATTTATGATGCACATATGGATCAGTTTTTCAAACGAGTTTTTCTTGAAGAACATGTGGTTCTATGATTAGATCTAGAGTTTATTAAATATGTTTTGTCAAATGAGGGCAAGTTGTTCCAAGTTACCCCTAGTCTTTGAAAGATTTTGTTGCAAAATAAGCTAAGTGGGCTTAATTATAGAGAAATTCTATGGTTAAGTTTATTTGAGTTGGAGTAGTACTAAAGTAGGGATGTTGAGAGAAGGTATAATATTTGGATGACTTAAAAATCACACATCAAGGCTTGCTAGGCTAAAAATGTTAAATAGTGAAATGTCACTTACTTTTTCCAAGCTTAATTTTTCCCTTACAATGTGATGTTTAAGAACCTAATCCCCAATGCTTTACCTCTAGGAACATCATCTAGTTACAATAGGTGCTATGTGTATTGATCATTCTCATTCTCATGAAAATTGAGTTCTTCTGAACCACTACTAATAAAACATACATCAATGAATATTACTTCAAAATTACATTATTGGAATGGATTCTCCAAGTTCCTATGTTAGTTGGCAATGAAAGAATTGAGATTATTAATAACATAGGTATGGACCATTTTTTTGCACAACATTGTTTGGAAGAACATGCATGATTATATCAGTAGATCCAAAGTTTATTAAATATGTTTTGCAAAATGAGGGTAGGGTTTTTCTGCACCATTACCCACAATATTTTGATGATCTTGTTGGGCAATATGGTACACTCAATGTCCATGGTGATCTTGAATTTCTTCCAATAGGTTGAATCTTATGTCACCTCAGCAATGGAGAAATGGGAAAATAAGCGTGTCATTCATCTTTTGAAGGAATGTCATAAGGTTTATGTTTCATGTCTCTACCTTAATTTTAAATTTTTTTTATAGAAATAAATTAGAATATATAAATTTCTATATTTTGATTTACACATAATAGTTTATAATTATTTGAGTCAAAGTGTATTTCAATTCAACTCCCCAACTTATTGAAATATTTCCTTTGACTATTCTTTTTATTTAGTAGTAATAGAGAACCAAAAATATTTAAAGAAACAAAAGTGAGATTAAAGATAGTTCTAATATATATACAGAAATTGTAAGCATGTGGAAGGAATAAGTCTAAAGAAATTAGAAAATAGGTAATATTGAAGTTCTATAATAGATGTGCCATAATATTTATGTACTATAATAGATATTATATTATAATTATTAGCACATGTTTGACATTTAATATCTCTCCCTTTTAGGTTCTCTTAAACATTATGGGAAAAAGTTGTTGGACTTACCTCATTATGAAGATCCAAAAGAAATCTATGAGGCTTTTGATGCATATGTGTTAGCTGTCCTTTAAATGCCCATCAAAATCCTAGGATCCAATTATACAAAAGGAATTAAGGTAATTGATATAATTTAATATTTATTAATATTTGATCAATAAATAATTAATTTAATAAAATATTAATGTTTGTTGATGAGGAATGCAATGAAGGGAAACATTCATAAGAAAGTTTGAAGAGTGTATAGAGGAAAGAAGAAAAAATCCTAAAGTGATTCATAATGATGTTTTGACAAGAGTTTTGAAAGAAGAGTCATGGTCAAATGAGATTATTGGAGATTTTTTATTATTATGATGTTTCTTGATTATGAAACTTCTTCCACAACCATGACGTTTGCTATTGAATTTTTGACAGATAACCCAAAAGCATTGGAGGAGCTCATGGTGAGCATTTAGCTATACTTGAAACCTAATTAAATGATATATTATCTATTGGTAAAACTTATTATAAATTAGCACACGAGTAGTATATGAAGATGGATAGCAATATACAATGTTATTAATAATAAGATGTGTGATATGACTTTAGTTTCACTTTTGAAAAAGACAATTTAGATTCTTTTATTTAATATAACTTGGTAAAGGGTTATTTGAAATTGAAGCTCTAGGGGTTCAAATTATGGGATGTGGATCTTAAGTTCACAATATGGTAATTTTTAAGTTGGTAGATAAGAGAAAAATTAACTAAATGTTTCAAAAATATATAAATATAAGATATAGATAGATAGATAGATAGGTGGATGGATGGATGTACATACACCTTATCACTCTTATGTCATCTCTTATGGTTGTGAATAATAAATTTATTGTGGACATTTTGTAAAATACCTAATTTACATTTTGATTAAGCACATTTAGCATGATTCTCTATTGGAAATAGAAACCTAAAATGGAACAATTATCAAGGTATGAAGTTCACTCATTGTGTGAGTACAAAATTTTATTTTAAAGATCTATAATGGAAATATAAAGCTAACATGGGACAACTATCAAGTTATGAAATTTTCTTATTGTGTGAGTAAAAAATATAATTTTAAAGGTCTATATTTTTTTCCAATATTAGATAAGTATTAATATCTATTTTTGAAATCACAACTTGTTTCATTATTATTAAATACAAATTCACATTGCTTTTCTTCATTTGTTTCTGACTAGGTGATACAAGAAGTTCAATTGGGTAGTGTAGGCCAAGGGCCTTATGGATAAGAAACATAAAATATTAAATTTAAAGGTTCTATTTTGTGAAATCTTTGATTTAATATTGTAAGGAAATTAACAAGTCTAATGTAACACTATTTTAAACTAAGTAAGTGCAAATATGTTATTCCTAAATAATGGACAATGTATATAATCCTAGTTGCAATGCATTTAGATGAAAAATACTAGCGTGATCCATTCACTTTCAACCCATGGCATTGGAAAAATGAGTCTTTCCTTGCATGTAACTTTGTTTGCTTGAATATAAACTTCAAATGGTATTATGTACAACATAATGATAATTTGATTCAATTTATTCTTTTAATTTGTAGGCTTTATCCAAAAATCCATGGTTTATACCATTTGGAAGAGGTGCTAGACTCTGTCCAAGAAATCATTTGGCAAGATTTCAAATTGCTCTCTTCTTGCGCAACATTAGTACTAAGTTTATGTGAGTTTATGTAACACCCCACCAAGGGATCCAAAGAATTAACCCAAAATTTCACTAAGTTTAGTAACACATTTTATTTATTTTTAATAGTAAACATCACATATAACTTTTACACAATAACGGAAGCAATAGCATTGTCCATCTGAAAAGTAAACATAACATACATAACAAATTACATTCTTTAAAGACCCCTTAACATTGAATTACATACAAGAATCCATCTAGTACAACATCCACATGAAATAATAATGATAAGTCCAATGTTTAAACATTACATTTCCAAATGCTCAATCATCCTCTGTACATGTCACAGGGTATGACGAGCTCAAAGAATATACATATGTAGAATAAGGTACACCATCCAATTCCAATCCATGATACATCAAAGTAGAGATAATCACATGATACATCATCATAGAAGTCATATACATCCATTATAAAGATCAAACAAAATAAACTAAGTGCACAGTTCCTCCCAACCGTTAATAGCATCATTATACCATCGTGGGCCCTATCCATCCCTCCGTGCGTAACATCCCAAATTATTGAAGAGATCATCAGTATTAACATAGTAGGAATGTCACTCCTAACATATACAACATCATATGTAGAAAGTAATCTAACATGCAAATATAGGCATAAGATAACATCATCTAACATATGCTAATCATCAATGAAAGGATAAATACCCACCATCATGAAGGACACATCAGCCACGATGTCTCAATGAATCTCAAATGATAAGAGTGGAAAATACACTACCGCCCGACCGCGTGGTACCTAAGTAGTCCACTCCCACCGTGCTAAGGAGATAATATCAAGTCCCAAACAAGTTGTCAAAATCTCATAGCATAAATCTCTATAGTTCAAGAATCCTAAAAGTATACTAACTCAAAGGTTCCAATCACAAACTAACATCTAATCCCAGAGGCACACAATGACATGTAGGGACCTACTATGCAAGCGGGAAAGTGTCATCGCATTTATCACGTACAAGTTACCCTGGCAATTAGCTAAACTTCACGAGTCCATACTGATCTCATGTGGCCAGTATTATCGTCTCATACTGACAAGGCATACTATTGAATGCAAGGTCACAACCATGCGTCTCACTACACCCATCCTAGCCTGTACAAGTGCTCAAGGCATGGGCGAGAACAAAACACTTATCTTTTTAGGTTCATTCAGTTAGTATTAGGTGTGAATGTTATCACTTATTAATCCAACTTACAATGAGTTACCCTGGCAGCCTCTTAGGGCCCCGGTCCCCATTGCAAGCCACTTCCCCACACTACATGCAAATATACTACCCTAATGCTCATGGACTCAAAAATCTCAAAATTACAAAAGATAATCCATAATAAAATCATCAAATATGCATAAAAGAATCAAATATCCATGAGCAAACATCCATAGAAAATCATGAACACAACAGCTCTCTATTGGCAACTGAAGTATCACTGATAGTCAAAAGTACCCAATGGTTCTCAATAGCCAAAATATATCTCAAACACACTGATCGAAGACTCCAAAAATGGTTGAGTCAAACATGTCACAACATGACATCATCAAGAATAAATCCACATTTCAGTCCCATCATGGCAACTAGAAACTAACCAAGGATAACTGATCGATGACCAAAAATAATGGTTAAGTCTCATAAATAAGAATCTCAACTATAACAATCAGTATTCACATCCAATACACAGAGCATTCCATGACATAACCATGGTTGGGATATAAAGATTGAGATTAAAACATCATCATGGCGTCATAGTCACATAACCCCCGAGCCTCTGGTAGACGTCCTATACTGGTCAACACTAGTCAACCCAAAACCCAAAAAAATAGCATAAGGAATACACAATGTAAACACATGTTTTGGTTTTGCTAGTTTTTTGAATTTTAAAAGTCTCAGTTTATGTTTCCAAGTTTAGAGAAAGAATTAAAGGAACATTTTGTACATTTTTCCATGTATTGTTTTAGGATGGATAAAAAGTTTTCCTTTATAAATCCAATTTCCAATTACAATATTTTATTGAAATCGTTCCCCACCAATCTTTTAATTAAATTTCATATACTTTATATATTTTATAATTTAAAACTATTAATTAAATCTTAATAGTTAAATTATAAAATTATAAATTTATTCATCATTATAAAAGATGAATTCTTAAATCTTTTATCAAATAATTTTAAATCTTTTAATAACATATTTAAGTATTACATATATACATATATATATATATATTTATATTTAAATATATATATACATATATATATATATATATATATAATATATGAATATTTATTATTTTATAAAATTGAATTAATAAAATTTGATTCATACCATATGAAAATTTATAACAATGAAATTTTGATTTCAAGGAATTCGTATAAACATTTTTTTCTTTTTTCCCCCCACCTTATTGCGGTATGCAGTACCTGTGGTCGCAGGCACTACGCCGACAGAAGGTATGTAGTACCCCTGTTGTCGCAAACCTGCGACGGCAGGCCTCTGCCTTCCACAGGGATGAGGTACGAATCCGTGCCAAGGGCAATATTTATATATATATATATATATATATATATATATATATATATATATAATGCGATTTTCAATAATGTTTTTTTATAAAAATGCTCCCATGCGATAACAAATTCATTAATATGAATTTTCTACTACTATTTGATATTCGAAATCCTCAATATATATACATAAGTATATATACAAATTTTGTGTCACAAATAATGCATATATATATATATATATAATATATATATGTATGCAGATTTAAAGATATAAACATATATATTCACAATATATATGAATTCTAATTTTTGGAGTTTTCCTATAAACTTTTAAATCTCAAATTTATTCAATAAATAATCTAATGGTTTGGCTACCATTTAAACCCTAGCCCCGTTTTCCTTTTAGATCTATGCATATAAAATTCTCAAATAAATTTAATTGCCCAAATTGAGAATGCATACAATAAAAATATGAAATTCCTCAGAAGACATATGGAAGACACAAAGAAGACAGGGAATACATGATGCAGAAATAGCATAAGTAAAATCACAAGAATCTACCCGAATTCTGATGCTAATTCACTCTTCCTCAAAAAACCCGCAAAGCAAGCTCCCTTCTTCAGAACTCTCAAATCCTCCAATGCTCCAATTGCACTCCAAACGCTCTCCCTAAGCTTCTATGAATGCCTGAATATAAAGAGCTCTCAAGAAACCTTTGGAATGCTTCTTGAAACCGCTGAAAGGTGTCACCAACTAAGCATGGGTCTTTTCCAACCTTTTTGATGAGTCATAGAATTGTAGACACCTTGTGCTTAATTGATGCACTAACCCCTGTGTTTTTGACACATGTTAATTCCCATGCAAGCTTATAACTCCAATTTACTTTTTAAATAATTTCCATTTAAATTTTATAACTTTCATTTTAATTTTTATAACTTTTATTATTATTATTTTATTTATTACTTTATTATTATTTTATAATTATTATTAATTTTAATTTCTAGTTTTCTTTTATTTCATTCCTTTCCTCAATAATTCACATTTAATTAATTACAATCAAAATATCAAAGATCATGATATTTTATTAATTTTCTCAAATAAATAATTTATTAATTAAATCTATTTGTTAAGACTTAATTAATGGAAAATTCACCATAGACCTCCAAGATTAAATATGAAAACCCATCATACAACAAATCATACAAAATAAATCTAAAGGGTCAAAAATCACGAAATATGTCATCCAACACATTCGGTGGGTATTCAACTTTGATACTTGTCCTAACTCACTAGGAGAAATGGTTTTTAGGTTTGGGATTTGGACTTGAGAATTTATCTCCCTTCTCTTATCATTGAGATATTATAATAGGGTACGCTCATCCTGGAAATTCAGGGAAGTTGATACCCGGTACTTGAATCCTGTAGAAAAACCATGCATGTACATACCATATATAATGCTAAGCTAAACAGACAATGGCAGGAAGTGGTGCATCGTGTAGATCCTGAGTAAGTAGGTGACTACGACTCCCTTCCTTAACCACATCAGAAATGCCATACAATAAGAAAACACGCACACCATACACTTGCAAGTATGGGATAAGTAACCATAATAAAACACATGAGATAATAAACCATCTAACTAATCATCATTAATAACTGAAAACAATGTAATGATCATCATACATACATGAAATGTAAAGTCTAAATGATCTCATCATATATCAACTGAATCCATATCATAATATCTGATAGTGTCAAAACAACACCACTAAACCATCAACATAAAACTAGTCTACATAGTCTGATAATAATAGCAACAATAAGTCTAGAAAAGATGTGAACGAGGGTAGGCACTACAGTTTATCTATCTTTTTCAAAAGTGCACAAATCATAATAACATTATGGAAATGAAATAATGATATTTGAATTAGAAGGTAAGATATGGCTAATTTTAATGATTGATGGTATGTGCATATAGGTACGAACCAATTGAAGATGACCGGATATGTTACTTTCTTGTCTCTACTCTTGTACAGGGTTTTCCAATATGCCTAATTGCTTGCAAATGACAGTAGGAAATAGTATCCCTAAATTAGAAAATGTTGATTTCATCTATGTGTAAACATATAAAATATTAAGATATTTTGGTCTTATATGAACATCAAATAAGAAGTTTATTATTATCACATATGTGATATTAATACTATTTTATATTATACAATAAGGTCTTTTTGTAACTATGGGGTGTAGTCCTATAGAGATGTAAAACATGTAATGCCTATATCTAGCTCTCTGAATGTATTCATCATTGTACCAAAGATGCACTATTTATGAAGTCTTCCTCATAGTGATCTATCTCTTTTCGAGTTTTTTTACATGATGGGCTCAAGAATAGAAAAATATTTACTGGTTCTTCTCTTGGCAAGGACCTTATTTTAGAACTAGAAAACATGTAAAATTCAAAATATTAATATAATATATCAAGTGGCACTAAAACTTTTCTTTAAAAAAGGATCAAATATATATAGTTATAATTATTTATAATAACTTAGAGGGAGGGGGGGTGAATCAGTTATCCAAGTTCCAATGATGTCCAATTAAACTTTTTCTACAAATCCTTAATGGCACATAACTAAAATTATCATGTATGCAATTGAACATTAAACAACCATGAAATGTAAAGATGCATCACACCATAACACTAAGGATTTGATAACCCAGAAACCCTCCAAGAATAAGAAGGTAAAACTGGAGTGGGGATGATACCCACAAAATAACTGCACAATTGATTTCAACCACTTCTGATGGTCTGTCCTATTAAAGGCCTACCATATTAAAGGCCACAACACATTTTTAAATGTGACCTTGTTAAAGGTTTTAAGAATATTCAACTTGGAATGTCACCCTATTAGAGAATTTACAAAGAGCTGTTAGGCTCACCCAAGTCCATGGGATTTTCAGTCACCTTCTCAAAAGAATCTTTCATCCCTCTAAGGATCTCCTATCCTCCTCCTAAGGATCTATTATCCTTCTCCTAAGGATCTCTAGTCCTTTTCCTGGGGATCTTCTATTCTTTTGCTGAGGCTTATCCACCTAGTTGTTAAGCTAACCTATCAATGTAGGGTTTCAATATCTAATACTATGGTAAGAAAGTATTAGAAGGGTTTTCACCTAATACAGATTTACAACCCTGAGTGTGTAGATTTCAGATCACTTCTTTCACTTCTATTCGTTGCTTGGCTTTCCTCCTTTGTAGTGCAGATAGCTTGTTCACCCTTCAAGACCTGTCTCCTTGAGTTCTTCCACTTGTTATGCCAATGCAATCTCTTTGGTCACTTGATCAACTCAGAGTCTTGATGCTCTATTCTTACTCCTCTAGGCTTCTTCGAATGATCAAACTTATGACCAATTCCCTCTCTTACATGCGCACTTGATCTCTGACCTGTAACTCCTTATAAAGAAGTTCAATTCTTCATTTCCCACCCAAATCTTAATTTTCTCTTGAGAAAACGGTATTATTTTCCCTCCAAATTGTTTCTTCTGCAAACTTCATGATAAATACATTTGCATTCACCAAAAATGTTTTAGATAGTGTTTTGTGCCACTAGCTCATCATTCTTATCTTCTATCTAGTTTGCAAAATTCTAGATAACTACAATGTTGGCTTAGATCTGGCAAATCTTTGATTTTCAAAATAATGCAGCAACTCGACATTATTGGTTTACTAATTCTAAGCACCTTCTATGTTACTCGACTTCTTAATGTTATCTTTACTAGCGCTTAGCATCTTAATGTTATTTACTAGCGCTCGACACCTAAATACTTACTCGACATTCATTATCTGTTGCTACTACTCGGCACCTGAAGGATTTGGTGTTACTCAGCATCTGAGTAATCACTCAGCTTATACTAAATTTGAACTTGCTTGGCTTCAACTAAGAATCTATTTGGCTCTAACTAGCTTACTCAGTTCTTTCTAATGAACTTAGTTAATCCTTACATCTTTGATGTATCATAGTGTGTCAATTCTCTTAGAGTATGTCATCAATACATTATTTCATCAATGGCTTAGCTGATCCTTATACTTCATTATATCATCATAACTTCAACCTTTCTCTAGGTACTCTAGTTACATCTTATTGATTGCCACCTCCTTGTCAATCAACCAATTAATAGTACTTGGATCACTAAAGCAATTGTCATTTTTGCAAGTAGCAAGTTTGAAATCAATGACAAAACAATGATTGAAAATATTCTTTACCAATTCCATTTCTCTTCATTCATGATCTTTTCAATCATTTCCAACAATCTCCCTCTTTGGCATTGATGGAAAACCAAACTAATCAAATGATTAAGCTGATCAACTTAGTTACCACCAAAATCTGAATCCTTTGTTTTGCTTCTCCCTCTGTAATGTTTCATCCTTACTCTATATTCCTAATCCTTTATAGCTGATTTCTAAATCTTACTTCTTCTAATCTCTGTCTTTCTTATACATCATTCATATATATTTCCCTCTTACTTTATATTGATCAGTTTCTCATATTTCTCCCTCTGTGACATAAATGCCAACGATGTAGCATCTTCAACATGCTAAATATAAGCTTTGCATTTTCATGTTTTTCTCCCTCTATCACCATGCTTGACTAATCTAGAGTTTTTGCTCTTGTTGTCATCCTCTGGATCACTCTTCTAATATTTCAATGATCTACTCTTGTTGATGCAGGGTAGCTTCTATGTTGCTTTAGACTACTTGAGTTAGGGGCATTACCCCCAACTTGCCTCTAAGATATTCATATGCATCCTTGGGCAATGGTTTGGTGAAGATATCTGGAGTTTGTTCCTTTGTGTGAATGTACTCCATCTTTACTTATTTTTCTTGTACCAATTCCCTAACATAGTGATACTTGATTGTAATGTGCTTGGTTTTTGCATGCATCACTGGATTCTTGGATATGTTTATAACACTTGTATTGTCACAATATAGTGTCACAAGTTTAGTTACCTCTTCTTTCATTCCTTTCAACAGATGTTTAAGCCAAACAATGTTTGTGCAATTGACTACTGCTACCACATATTCTGCTTCTGCAGTGGACTAAGATGTGCATGTGTGTTTCTTACTAGTCCAAGTAACTAGCCTTTTTCCTAAAAATAATGCTCCTCCGCTTGTGTTTTTTCTGTCATCAATGTTTCCTCCCCAATCTACTTTATTATATGCATTGAGCTCAAACTTCTCATTCTTTTTGTAGTATAGGCCAAAATCATTAGTTCCTTTGATATACCTCATTATCCTTTTTACTTCCATGAGATGATTTTCCCTAGGATTGGCAGAGAATCTAGCCACTATTCCAATTGCTAGTGCTATGTCTGGTCTACTATGTACAACATATTGTAGTTTTCTAATCATGGATTTGTACATTGTTTGATTGACTTCAGCAGATTCATTATTTTTAGATAACTTGTGTCATGTTGCCATTGGTGTGTTGTCTGGTTTGGAGTCTTCCAGTCCAAACTTCTTGAGTATCTCCTTGATATATTTTGATTGTGTCACAAATATACCATGTTTTAGTTGATGTACTTGCAATCCTACAAAGAATTTGATTTCTCTAAACATAGACATTTCAAACTCATGTTTCATTTTTTTAGCAAAACTTTTGCAAAGAACTTCCTTTCCTCCAAAGACTTTATCATCCACAAATATTTCAGATACAAGAATATCCTTACCTTCTTCTAATTTGATGTACATGTTTTTGGTGTCATTAGTTCTTTCAAATCCTATTTGCACTAGATACTTGTGAAGTCTCTCATACCAAGATCTAGGGGCTTGCTTTAATCCATATAGAGCCTTATGTAGTTTACATACCTTATTTTTGTTCTTTTCATCAACAAAACCTTTTGGTTTCTCTATGTAGACTTCCTCTTCAAGTATACCATTCAAAAATGTGGACTTTACATCCATTTGATAGACTTTAAATCCTTTGAAGGCTGCATATGCCAGTAAGGTCCTTACACCTTCCATTCTGGCAACTGGAGCAAAAGTTTCTGAATAATCTAGTCCTTCTTCTTGTGCATACCCTTTAGAAACTAGTCTTTCCTTGTTCCTTGTAATTTCACCATTTTCATCTAACTTGTTCCTAAACATCCACTTGGTTCCAATCACATTCTTGTTATCTGGTCTTGAGACTAAGGTCCATGTGTTGTTCTTCTCATTTTGTTATATTTCTTCTTTCATAGCATTATACTAGTCATCATCTGTTATGGCTTCACTTACTATTTTTGGTTCCATTTTGCTGAGCAAACATGTTTCATTTCTGAGTCTATTCCTTGTCATTGATCCTGCCTCTTTATTTCTAATAATTTGATCTATAGGATGATGTCTTTTCACATACTTTTCCAATACATGTTCTTTCCTTGTTTGCATGTTGTCTCTTTCAGAATCTGTATCCTCATTCATATTTTCATCAGGTATTTGTTCATTTTCTTCTTGTTGGCTATTCTCAGCGTCTGAATGAACATTTTTAATATTTTTTAGCTCAGCTTTTGAATGTGTCTATTGTATGACATTCACTATCTGTGACTTAGTAGATACCAGAGTTTGTTGCTGATGGTCATTCTGAGTTGCAACTTCACCATTATTAGGAATACCTTCATAAAAGTATACAAAGGTCTTGTATTCCTCTACTTTCTTAGTGTTTTCAATACTTTTAACTTCTGCAAGATCATCAAATTTTACATTTGTACTTTCTACTAGTCTGTTAGTGTTAACATTCAAGCACTTATAAGCTTTGCTTCTAGTAGAATAACCAAGAAATGTGCCTTCCTCACTCTTTGCATCAAACTTTCCATTTCTAGACTCTTTATATATATAGCATTTGCATCCAAATATTTTGAAATGTTTTACATTAGGAGAATTCCCATACCATAATTCAAAAGGTGTTGCATTTGTACCTTTCTTGACTTGAACTCTATTGAGTGTGTAGACTGCAATACTTATAGCTTCTCTCTAGTACTTGAGTGCAACATTTTTCTCCATCATTAAGGTCTAGGCATAGTCAATAACTAATATATTCCTTGTTTCTACTATACAATTCTGAGGTGGAGTCCTAGGTTCTGATGTCTTCCTTTTGATTCCTCTTTCATTGCAGAACTCTTCAAACTCTCTTGATGTGAATTCACCTTCTCTATCAGATCTAAGACATTTTAGGCTCTTTCCAGTCTCTTTCTCTACTCTGGCCAAGTACTATTGGAACATTTGGAATGCATCTAATTTTTGTTTTAGGAACATGACTGTCATCATCCTTGAATAGTCATCTACAAATAGCATTATAGATATGTCACCTTTGTAGCTTTTTACTTTTATAGGACTACACAAGTCAGTATGAACTAGCTCTAATACTTCATTAGAAGTATAAGTCTTGCTTTTAAAAGTGGACTTGGTCATCTTCCCTAATTGGCATTTTTTACACATGGTGTTATCAGGTTTCTTCAACTTTGGTAGTCCTCTGACTTTCTTCATCTTGATGATGATTATCAGATTGTCAAAATTTACATGACATAGCCTCTTGTGCCATAACCATACATCATTAGTTTGAACAATAAGGCAAGAAGCATCTTCCATGTCAAGGTAAAACAAATTACTCCTAGTCTGATCACCTTTTCCTATTAGACTTCTTTGAGAATTATAAATCTTAGCAATTCGTTTTTCAAATTCAACCTTACATCATATGTTGCCTAACTATGAGACACTTAACAAGTTATAATTCAGGCATTCAACATAGTATGCATTATCACATGATATGTTTTTAGTAAGCTTGATACTACCTTTCCCTTTGATCTAACATGGTGCATTGTTACCAAATCTAACACTATTTCCTTCATATTGAGTAAAGGAAATGAACTTACTTTTATCTCCAGTCATGTGATGAGAGCATCTGTTGTCTATGATCCATCTATCATTCTTGTTCATGCAGGTTACTAGGGCAGTTGCTTCTTCTTCATCTGATTCATCCTTCATAGCCACATAGACTACTTTATCATCATTTTCGTCAAAATATTCTTCAACAATGTAGCATCTTTTGCCTTTACCTTTGTAGTCCTTGGTTTCCTCTTTCTTGTTATTGAAGTTTCCTCCATCTTTTTAACTTTTGTTTTGTGTGCATCTGGCTGCAATGTGACCAACTTCATTACAATTGAAACAAATGATTGGTAGCTTACCTTTGAATTTGCCTCTTCCTCTATGAAATCTTCTTGCTAGTAATGCCTCCAATTGGTGTACATCATCTTCATCAGTGTTTTTGTCACTAGATGCAAACATTTCTTTTCCATTCTTCCTCTTTGTTTGCACCTCATTATTGTCTTTTATCGTAATCTTAGCTTTGAATGTAGATTCAAAGTTTTTTGGCTTGTAGTTGTCAATGTTGGATAACTCAAAGGGAGTCAGTCTTCCAATTATTCCTTTAAATGTCACTATGTTGCCTGGTACACACCTTAGCTCTTGGATGGCTGATACTCTTATAGCATAGATGGGAAGCAAAGTTCTCAAGTATTTCCTGCATATCATTTCTTCTGATAACTATCCTCCTAGGCTTCTTATGGCACTAACTACTTCCTTCATCCTTGCACCATATTGAGCAGCATTCTCTCCTTCTTCCATTTTCATATCATCAAATTTTCCTCTTAGGCTTTCTCTTTTGGCTCTATTGACATTGTCATCTCCTCCATAGATTCTTGATAATGTATTCCACATATGATGTGAAGTATCACATCCTTTGATGTCATCATACTTGGCATAGCTTAGTGCTGAAGCAATATCTAACATTGCTTGATTGTGCTCCTTCTTCTTGCTCATGTCATCTATAGTGAGGGGTCCTATAGGGTCTACATGATTAACTGTGATTGAGGTCTGTGCATAGTCACCTATTGATCCGAGGTGTAACTTCATCAAACTTTGCCATGCAAAAAAGTTGTCTTTGTTAGGCTTGAGAACTTCTCTCTTGGACATCTTGATCTTTCTACTGCTAGTACCTTGAAACAAATTAGCAGTCTACTCTGATACCAATTTTTAGAATTATTTAGAATAACTGAGAGGGGGGGTGAATCAGTTATCCAAGGTCCAATGATGTTCAATTAAACTTTTTCTACAAATCCTTAATGGCACATAACTAAAATTATCGTGTATGCAATTGAACATTAAATAGCCATGAAAAGTAAACATGCATCACACCATAACACTAAGGATGACCCTCCAAGAATAAGAAGGTAAAACTAGAGTGGGAATGATACCCACAAAATAACTGCGCAATTTATTTCAACCACTTATGATGGTCTACCCTATTAAAGGTCTGCCTTGTTAAAGGCCACAACACATTGTTAAACGTGACCTTGTTAAAGGATTTAAGAACGTTCAACTTGGAATGTCACCTTGTTAAAGGATTTACATAGAGCTATTAGGCTCACCCAAGTCCATGGGATTTTGAGTCACCTTCTCAAAAGAATCTTTCATCCCTCTCTAAGGATCTCCTATCCTCCTCCTAAGGATCTCTTATCCTTCTTGTAAGGATCTCTTATCCTTTTCCTGGGGATCTTCTATTCTTTTCTTGAGGCTTATCCACCTAGTTGTTAAGCTAACCTAGCAATGTAGGGTTTCAATATCTAATACAATGGTAAGAAAGTATTAGAAGGGTTTTGACCTGATACAGATTTGCAACCCTCGCTGTGTATATTTAAGATCACTTCTTTAGTTCTCTTCTTTGCTTGGCTTTCCTCCTTTGTAGTGTAGACAACTTGTTCACCCTTCAAGACCTGTCTCCTTGAGTTCTTCCACTCATTATGCCAATGCAATCTCTCTGGTCACTTGATCAACTCAGAGTCTTGATGCTCTATTCTTACTCTTCTGGGCTTCTTTGCATGATCACACTTATGACCAATTCCCTCTCTTGCATGTACACTTGATCTCTAATCTGTAACTCCTTATAAAGAAGTTATGTTCTTCCTTTCCCGCCCAAATCTTAATTTTCTCTTGAGAAAATGGTAATGTTTTCCCTCCAAATTGTTTCTTCTGGAAACTTTATATAAATCCATTTACATTCGCCAAAAATATTTTACATAGTGTTCTATGCCACCAGCTCATCATTCTTATCTTCTATCTGGTTCACAAAATTCTACATAACTACCATGTCGGCTTAGATCTAGAAAATCTTTGATTTCCAAAATAATGCAGCAACTTGACATTATTGGTTTAATAATGCTTGGCACCTTCTGTGTTACTCAGCTTCTTAATGTTATCTTTACTGGTGCTCAACATCTTAATGTTATTTACTGGCACTCGTCACCTGAAGACTTACTCAGCATTCATTATCTTTTGCTACTACTTGGCACTTGAAGGATTCAGTGTCACTCGACATCTGAGTAATCACTCAACTTATACTAAAGTTGAACTTGCTCAGCTTCAACTGAGAATCTGTTCAGCTCTAACTAGCTTACTTGGTTCTTTCTAGTGAACTTAGTTAATCCTTACATCTTTGATGTATCACAGTGTGTCCATCCTCTTAGAGTATATCATCAATACATTATTTCATCAATGGCTTAGCTGATCCTTATACTTCATTATATCATCATAACTTCAACCTTTCTCTAGGTACTTTAGTTAACTCTTATTGATTGCCACCTCCTTGTCAATCAACCAATTAATAGTACTTGGATCACTAAAGCAATTGTCATTTTTGCAAGCAGCAAGTTTGTCATCAATGACAAAATATTGATTGAAAACATTCTTTACCAGTTCCATTATCCTTCATTCATGATCTTTTCAATCATTTCCAACATATATATATATATATATATATATATATATATATATATATATATATATATATATATATATATGTATATATATATATATATATATGTATATATATATATATGTATATATATATATATATATGTATATATATATATATATATGTATATATATATATGTCTATATATATATATATATATGTATATATATATGTATACATATACATATACATATACATATATATATATACATATACATATATACATACATATATACATATATACATATATACATATATATATATATGTATATGTATATATGTATATGTATATGTATATGTATATGTATATATGTATATGTATATATGTATATGTATATGTATATGTATATGTATATATATATATGCATATATATATGTATATATATGTATATATATATATGCATATATATATGTGTATATATATATATACATACATATATATATATATACACACACATAGACACACACACACACACACACACACACACACACACACACACACACACACACACACACACACACACACAGATATATTAGTTTTTGTCATGCTTTGGTAGAGAACAAAAATGCAAAAACTTTTTATTAGCTAGTGATTAAAAATTGTTTCGATCAACCAATCATACCATCTATTTTTCCATTACATAGTTTCAATGGATTTTACTAAATTAAATTTTGTGTTAGATATATAAAAAAATTGGTGATGGTTGGGTTTGGTTTGTGAATGTAAGCTTTAAGTGTAAATTTAAGATTATTTTAACTCTGCATGTTGTAGTGTGTTTTTCTTTGTGATTACTTTCACTATGCCACATTGGTTCTACTTTGCATTTTTCCTTTTGCTATCCCCTGAACCTAATACTCTTGTACGAGTTAGGCTTATAGTTAAAGAGAATATTAGAATATTCATTTCCATTTCAAGAAAAAAAATTGTATTGTTGTTGGGCTCAATTAAAATGTACCCATGAGCTAACAGGCATTTTCTCTAGAGTCTAAATCCATGCATAAATAGGATGAAGGAATTGATCTCATTGCTATGAATTGTATCACAATGATGAGGAGTAACTAGAAGGAGGTCTGTAAAAACCTCATTTTGAGATGGAAAGAAGAATAAATTAGAGAAATCTACAGAAATGTCATGAGATGAATGAAAAAAACTTCAAACATGAACAACACCCTACAATTTGAATCCATTCATTGATGACAAGCACATATGGATGATTCCTTACCAAACATGTGTTTCTTCAACTCATAGCCCATTCTTGTAAATGGCCATGGAGAAACTATTGTACACTCCTCCTACCCACTCTCCACCATGCTAAGGCCACTTTACATGGTGTTCATGTAAGTAAGAGGCATCTCTAACCAAATTGACTCCCGAACGTTTATGTGTGAGTCTGGCTTTCTACAAAAATGACTTCCACACACAAAATAAATATCACTATTATTTTATTCAAAATAAATCAATAAATGTGATATGCATCTCTAAACAATTTGTCATGTTAAAATATGGAGGCATGCTAGAACATAATAGAAAATAAAATAAAGTAACAGGAAACCACCAAAATGTTATTGATTTCATCTATTCAAGGAAAAGTACAAATAACTTCACAATATCACTCAATATTCTTGGCCTTCTTCCCACAGAAGAGAAAAGAAATCATACTTCTAGCCATCAATTTTTGAGAGAATATATAAATAATGTCAAAAAATTAAAATTTATTTTTGGCAACACTCAGACCCATAAAGGCTATTTTTTATCCTTTACTAATGTAAGATTAAACTATACTCAACAAAAACTTGCGGGCCTAAAATATGCCCTTATTATATATAATAATATCAAAACATTAAAAAACCCCCTCAAAAATAATACCTAAACATTATTCCTATCAAAAACTAAAAATAACTCCCTATAGAAAATTAGAAGTCTTCCAAATGCCAAACATTTGTAGTTGCTCCTGCAGCATACTCCTGAGAATAAATTTTGTCTCAAGTCCTCTTGGAGACCAACTATTGCAAGTCCCCACCTTGCCTGAAAATTTCTTTTTCCATTAACCAACTAGCTTCAGAATTAGGAAGGCCCTTCCACTTCACCAAATACTCCATGTACACTTTTTGTCTTGTCTTCATTGCTTCTCAGCTGCTTATGATACTTTCCATCTTTGGTGTCTCCTTAGAAGGAAATTAATGAATCTATTGACAATTGGCTAATGAAGATATGTAATTATTTTCATTTATGGCAACACATAATGTAAATACTTATAGGAAACCTAAAAAATAAAGATACTTAGCATTTGGTACTCAGAAATTGTCTAAATATGAATTTGGTATACATCAGTGTTTTGTTTTGTTTGTAACTTGTTGCTAATATCATATTATGACTAGCAAAGTTAGAATGAGATAGAATACATGTTGATGATGATGTGTATAACCTTAGAAGTTTGTATAGACTATACAGAAAAGAGATATTTATGTTTTACCAATGTAACAAGATAGTGAAATTAAAGGAAAGGGATTATTTTGTTTACAAAATAATTACTTTTCTAATTAGGGCCAACATCCTAGATGTTTACTCTAAGTTGGAAAAGTGTATTATGGTCTTAGCCGACCTAGTAGTAATTTGTGTAAAGACATGGTATTTATGCAAAGAACATTGTGATATCTTGGAGAAATTGTATTGAGTAATTGTATGCAAAATTTTGTGAAAGAAATATATATGAAGTTTGAGAAGCTATTTTGTGATTTGAGATCAAACTGGAAAAGAATCTATATTTGAGAAGTATGATTACTTGCTTGGGCAATGAGCTCTTCCTGTAATTGGAAGTGTATGTTTGGGTAGTGGGATCATCTTTCATATATAGTACTATAACTCCTAACAGGGATGGCACAACTCCTAACAAGGCTGAAATCTTCTAATAGGGATTCAAAGTCTCCTAATAGGGACTCTCAATACTAAATTTTCTCATTAACTCCTAACAGGACCTTATATATCAATATATTATCTAGTGGCTATCATCCTCACTAGGGTTTTCCTTTGGCTAGGGTTTCCCTAGTTAAAAAAAATGGTGCTATGAGTTATCTTTATGCATACTTATTGTTATTGTTCAACATCATTGATCCCCACCCCCAGTAATTCCTATTTCTAACAATTAGAATTAGAGATTACTTACTTATAAGAGGCTTAGCAACTTGAGTAAGATCCCTATGGATATGGAATAGTTGATGAAGAACCTTGAAGAGGTACTTGAACAAATTGATCTCTCTACTTAATAAAGAGATAAGCTGAAGGACAAATATGAAGACTCCAAAGTATAGATTGGACAATTCAAGGAAAAGATTGAAATCTCAAATCCAAGTCTAAATCTACTGAATCAAAAACTATTGATGATTATCCAAAGCTAAGGATAGAGTATAAGATTTTGAAGCATGAATTCAAGATTGCAAATTTGAAGTTGACTTTGAGGAATGATCCTAACAAAGTTGAAACTTATTTCATGATTGAGAATGTAGATCTTAGAGAAAGTCTAGAAAAGAAGGTATTTGAGCTTCACATATTGAACGAAGATCATGAAGAACTTCATAATACAATACCATTGTGAAAGGTGAATTAACTTAGTGCAAGCAACAACATGAGATGCTTTATTCTAGTAGAAAAAAGTTTGATGATTCAATGTCAATACAGAGACTTACTTATGATAGTACTAGTATTGGTTATCTAATTAACATGTCTACAAAGAAACCTGAGTTTAGATTAGATCTAAAAGAAAAAGTTAAATCTGATAATAAGATTGAATCCAATTAATGTTCTAGTAAACCTAAACAAGACAAGGAAGTTGAAATATGGGATGAACCAAAGCAAGTGGAATCTCCTAAGGAAACTAGGTATGAATATAGAGGTAAGTGTCTTTAATGTAATGAAATAGGTCATATGAAAAGAGATTGTACAAATAAGTCATTTAATCATGTTAAGGACTTTTATTGTCATAATTGTCATGGTATGGGTCATTAAGAAATTGATTATAGGAAACCTAAAAGTGATAATGATAGAAGGAATAGTAGAAAGTCTAGGAATACTAATCCTATAGATAGAAGAAGATCTAATGAAAGAACATCAAGAGAAGGAATACCTTTATGAAAAAAGAAGATAGATCATGTGTTATAAGTGTAAGAACTTTGGATAGATTTCTTGGGAATTGTCATGCACATGATGATCAACAAAATTATAGAAGTATAGCACCAGTATGTTAGTTGTGCAACAACTTCAAACATATAACAAAGTATTACAAAATGGAAATAAAATTTAGAAATAGAAGGCACAATGGAAGATACTTCAAAAATATAAGGAATGATGGAAACAATGTCAAAAATAACAAAAGGAACCATGAGAGGAACTCCAAAACTAATAAAGACAATGATGAACAAAGAAATGTAGTCAGTGAACTTTGAGAAGACCTCAACAAGGCATCTATAAAAGGATTAGAAATCATATAAGAAAAGCTAGAAGATGATGAGATAGGAAGATCGAAATCAGTTATCAAGCTTGATCCAATTAAGTTGAATTAACCTTGTTTACAACACCAGAATTTGAAAACCTCATCTAGAGATTAAACTAGAGATAATGAAGTTGGGAAAAGGTGTATCGGGATAATTTTAGATGGTACCTAATCTCACTTGTAATTTGGAGCTTACCTAAACTAGTCACAAAGGAATTAAGAGTTACTATTATTATAGAGAGAATTAATTTTGTAGCAAAAGATGAAGACTAGGTTCTTACTGAATTTTTTTTGAGGAGAGAGGTTTTGTGAAGAATTTTCATGATGGGAGGAAGCTATAAAAAATCTTGGTACTATCCAAAAGTTAGATAGAAGATCTTGAGCATATATTTGATTTTAGAATGCAAGTTGAAGGAATAAATGGAGTATAGAATTGATTACCACTTCATTGCAAATACAAGTATAGAGCTTTCATAAGTGACTTTTCAAGGGGATTTTGATGAAAACCCTATTTTTGGAAAGGTATTTTATCAATTTTCCACAAAATTTATTTTGATGAAAAATTCATGTTTGATAGAATCATGGATATATTAGTAGTTGACAATGTTCAAAATGATGAGAGACCAAAATTGAAGGTTGTTTCCATGAAACCCATAGAAGGAAACCCTAAATCAAAATTATCTATTACTCCAAATGATGTAATGTATTTGGAAGATATAGGAAGTTATTTTACCAATAAATTTAGATCTATTTGGAGTGAGTATATGAACAAGGATATGGAATTAGTTTTCCATCATGATATGGCTATAAAACCTAGATTCAAACACTTGAAGGAACTACACCTATTCAAATATCATTTCTACTGAGAATTGGACATAGATGAGCGGACAAAGATCACACTAAGTAGAATACATGATGGGAAACTATGGATGGAAGATAGTGTATTGATATTTCAGTTGACTTTGTTCATGAGGTAATTGGTCTTTGTAAACAAGTGAGTTTACGTATAGGTGAGAAAATGGTTAAGAAGAAAGTTGAGAGCTACAGAAAGGCAATATACAATGGAAAGGCCATGGTCATCACCACCATTAAGTAAGATGATGTAAGATTACCAAGTAGAATAATTGCCTGCCCTATATGTGCAAGTTCAAAGATTGATGAATTGTCAGCCAAATTCATCTATGTAGCCTACAAGATGTGTGTTGAGAAGGAACAAGTTAATCACAGTGAAATACTAAGAATGAAACTTCTTGAAAACCTATAAAATATTATGAGGACTAAGAATGGTGTGTTTAGATTTTAGTACAACAGAGAAAATCATAGAAGTGTGTAGAAGACATCCAACAAATAAAATATTGGATAGTGGGAATTTTTTTATGAAAACATTTTAGAATAAGATGAGGTAAAGATTTAGAATTGTACCTACAATTGTAGATATATTTAAGGAAGATATTTGTATTATGGATGATACATATTTTACTTATATTCATGTAGTAGAACCTTGGGAATCATTTCTTGATCCCTTAGGTTATGAATTGAGTGATGAAACAATAGTTGGATATATTGATTTACTATTGAAATTAGAGAAAGAGAAAGTTGAATATAGATTTGGAACTTATGATGAGATTACCTAATCAGCTCATCAGGCATCCTTGGAGAAGGCATCTCACAAGAAGATAGAAACTATAATGAAGAAATCCTTATCAGAGGCTAGTATGACTGAGAGTGAGTCAAAAGCAATTAGGAAAACTATGAAATGAGGTATACTAAATGTACAACCTTTTTCAATGT
The DNA here is from genome assembly GCA_028749045.1 of Cupressus sempervirens. Lineage (NCBI taxonomy): Eukaryota > Viridiplantae > Streptophyta > Pinopsida > Cupressales > Cupressaceae > Cupressus > Cupressus sempervirens. The sequence goes on from CM053786.1 coordinate 398,867,987, forward strand.
CTACTGTAGAGACATTGCCGAAATAGAGAATTCCTTATCTAGTAGTGTTAGATGTTCAAACAAGTGAACCAAAGAGAAAATCTTAGAGATTAGTGGAAGATGTGATCTCAAAGACTAAAAGGGTCGAACAACAAGCCACTAGATCAGGAAAGAGACTAAAGACATTGTTGACAATTGTTGAGTCTAGTGAAGAAGAAGAAGAAGAATAAAAGTTAAAAAAACAAAGAGGGTAACAACTTATAAGTAGTCAATATGAAAATCTAGACAACCTTGGAAGCTGAAGATAGAAAAGATAATCTCAACTATTGCTAATGAAGGCAGTTTAGTTTAGATAAACAAATTCTATGATTTCTATAAAAAAATTTAGGAAATATCATTTAATTGATGTCTCTACTATGACATACATTATATCCAACAATCTGAAACTAAAGGATATTGGAGGCACAATAAACTAGAAAGTCTATGATAGACTGATACAAAATAAGGCACCAACTAGAGAAGAGGACATAGAACTTTGGAAGTCTATGTTAAGAACAATATTCAAGACTGATGATGAAAAAGAAATCGAGAGATTATTGAACAATCTTGCACCTTAGTTGAGGAAAAAATAAGAACATTTTTGTTTATAGTGGGTGAGAAAGATAAGATAATAAGTGAAACTATGGCAACACCCAGAACCTCAAAAGTGTCAGTAAGTAGTGACACAATGCAAATAGATTAGACCAATGTTACCATTAATAGTGATGATACTAACCCATTTGAAAGTTCCAAACATAATGAACATCATATTGAATACACTGAAGATAAGTTGAGATAAATTGAAGAAAAGAAGAGGTTACTAGAATAAGAGAAAAATAAAATACAAGAGGCCTACCAGAAATTTCTTGAAGATGAGATGAAAAGGAAAGCAGAGGAAGAAAAGAAAAGAGTAGCCAAAGAAGAAATGAATAGGAAAACTTAAGAAGATAAGAATGATAGATTAGAAGAGGAAGATAAGAAAGAAAAAGAAAGAAAGGAAAGGGAAGAGAAAGAGGAAGAAGAAAGAAGAGTCAAAGATGCAACTAAAAAGAAGCAAATGGAAGATGACAATAAACCTTCTAGTTCATCTACTCCTCTTTTTCTTGCTAGCTTGGGAACTAATGATGATGATCAAACTAACTTGATCTCATATTTGTCAAAACTCATTCAAAAGAACAAGGTAGTGAAGAGCCTACAGAGAACCTTGATGAAGGTTAATGATAGATTACATAGTACTCTGGTAGTGTAGGACACAGAGGTAGATCCAAAATAGAGGGCATAGGCAGTGCTAAAGTCTTTTGATGAAGAATTCACAAATTTGTTGAATGTTTTAGAATCTAATTCAAAAATATCACATGATGCTAACTTGTTTAGTACCATTTGTCAAAATATTAAGAATGATTTGATAAGTCTTGATACTTGTATCAATGAATTTCAAAAGTCTCAATGGGATGGAAACATACTATACATCAAGTGTACTCTATATCACAAACTGACTAAGGATATTGATAGTCAGATTGGAGGAAAAATGAGTGAGCTAGAAGCTCTATCTAGCCAGTTACAACATCTTGCTAGTAAAATTGATGATTTTGAAGGACAACTAGCCAATATTCAAACTGATATTAGGAAACTAGAACACTCAAGGCCAAGGATACTTATTCTAACTGTTTATGCTCTGACCTTAATGTTGTTGAGATTGCATCATATTCCTTATGTGAAATTCTCACTTCTGTTAAGATATCCAAAGATATGTGGACAAAAGGTATGGAAAATTTGAAATTAAATTTTGATGATTGCATGAAGATACTATTAGTTTAAGGAATATGTCTATAGAAATTTTGATAGTAGATGGATAGTTTTTGGATAGTTTTTGACATTTTAACCTTTTTCATTGATGTCAATGGGGAAGAAGTACATAAGAAAATTGCAATTCAGGTAAAATAAAAAGTATGAAATCATATTGTAAGGGGGAGCATATGTAAGATGGACAAATTGTAATATATATAATGTTAATTTGTTATTTATTTTAAGTTTTTGATACTTAGCCAATTTTCCCTATTTTGTTGCCATCAATGCCAAAGGGGAGATCGTTAACAATTGGCTAATAAAGATATGTAATTATTTTTATTTATGGAAGCATGTGATGTATATGCTTATAGGAAACCTTAGAAATAAGGATACTTAGCTTTTGGTACTCAGAAATTGTCTAAGTATGAATTTGGTATACAACATTGTATTGTTTTGTTAGTAACTTGTTACTAATGTCATATTATGGCTATCAAAGTTAGATGGAGATAGTATACATGTTGATGATAATGTGTATAACCTCAAAATTTAATACAGCTAGTACAAAAAAGAGATATTTGTGTTTTACCAATGTAATAGGATAGTGGAATCAAAGGAAATGAATTATTTTGTTTACAAAATAATTACTTGTCCAATTAGGGATGACATCCTATATGTTTACTCTATGTTGGAAAAGTGTATTATGGTCTTAGCTGACCTATCAGCAATTTGTGTAAAGGCATGATATTTATATCAAGGACATCTTGTGAATTCAAGTGTGCTATCTTGGAGAAATTGTGATGACAAATTGTATGAAAACCTTTGTGAAAGTGACATATGCAAAGATTGTGAAGCTATTTTGTGATCCAAGATCAAACTAAGAAATAATATATATTTCAAAAGTCTAATTACTTGTTTGGGTAGTGAGCTCTTCTTGTAATTGGAAGTGCATGTTTGAGCAGTGGACTCATCTTGCATCTATTATACTATAACTCCTAATAGGGTTGGATTCTCCTAATAGGGATTTAAAGTATCCTAACAGGAATGCTCTCCATCAAATTTTTTCATTGACTCCTAATAGGTTCCATCCTCTAACAAGGAACTTATATATCATTATATTATCTAGTGGGTATCATCCCTATTAGGGTTTTCCCTTGGCCAGTGTTTTCCTAGTTAACAAAATATAATGTTATGAATTGTCTTTGTGCACGGTTACTATTACTATTCATCATTACCTTATTAATTTGTTATGTATGTTTTAAATAAATAAATAATATTTAGTTGGTGACTAAAGTTTTTAAATTACTAATTCACCCCCCTCTCAGTAATTCCTATTTCTAATAGAATCCACTCATCAGATTCAAGTGTTGTTGCTTCTGCACCACCTTCTTCATTTGAACCAATATCTAATGGGAGACCCAGGACATAAAATATAGGTGAAATAACTACATCTCTAGGTAATTCTACCTTGTATACATTTTGTCCATACCTTTCCTAAATTTTATGTATGGCCCAATCTTCTTCATCATCAACTTTGTATGACTGCCTTGTGGTAGTCAATATTTGTTCAAGTGTACCATTACATAATTCCCAATTTGGAAAAATATGTTTCTTATTTTCAAATCTTCTTTAGCCTTCACCTTAAAGCTATTTTGTTGCTTCAAAAAAATCTTCCATGTGTCAACTTCTTTTCTCCAAACCATGCATATTCCTAGGTTCAAAAACACCCGTTGGATGTCTCTCATAAACAACTTCAAAAGGACTCATGCCTATGCTACAATTCACTAAGTTGTTGTATGAAAACTCTAATTGAGGGATGATTGCATCCTAACTAACTCTAGTTCCCTTTTCAAACATCTCAAAAGGTATCCCAAGGATCTATTAACCACCTAAATTTTCTCATCTGTTCAAGGATGATAGGCTGAACTAAAAGATAAGTTTCTACACAACTTCTTCCATAGGGCTCTACAACAGTGACCCAAAAACTTACAACCCCTATCAGATACAATGCTCAATGGAAAACCATGAATACAAACTATTTCTTTAGAGAACAACCTTGCAATATAACAAGCATCTTTATTGGTTTTACATGGAATAAAGTGATATATTTTGTTGAATCTATCAACAACCACAAATACGTCATCATAACATGTCTTTTTCCTTGGCAACCCCATCACAAAATCTATACTCAAACACTCCCAAGGTCTATTTGATATGGGTAAGGATTGATAAAGTCTAGCATTTTTTGAGACTTCCTTGGCCCTTTAACACACAAGACAAACTTTTACAAACTTCATGATGTCTATTTGCATCTTTGGCCAATAATAGAACCTTTGTACCAATTCCAATGTCTTGTTGAGTCCAAAATGACCACTAAGGCCTCCACAATATTTCTCTTTAATAACATTGTCCCACATAGAGAATTTGTGAATACATAGTTGGTTTCCCTTAAATAGTAGTCCATCTTCCACAATGAATTCAGGAAAATTAGAATGAAAACTATCTTCCAACTTAGTGCAAACCTCATATGCTTCAAAAATATCTACATCTGCAACATACATTCCCTTTAGTGCATCTACACTCATGCTTTAGACTTGTACTTCTCACACCATTAGCACTCTCTTGCCAAGTGCATCAACCACCTTTTTGACTTATCCTTTCTTATGCTTGATCATAAAGGTTTAAGCCTACAAACTCTCAACCCATTTCATGTGCCTATCGTTGAGTTTTTCCTATTCATTCAATAAACTAAGAGAATGATTGTTAGTATACATAATAAACTCCTTAGATAGAAAATAGTGCCTCCCTTTTTTAATGCCTAGACCATGGTATAAAATTCTAGATCATAAGAAGAATATTTCTTCTTTGCTTCATTTAGCTTCTTGTTGAAAAATGTAATGAGTCTACCTTCTTGATTAAGAGCAACGCCTATTATGAAGCTATTACCATCGCATTCTATTCTAAATTTTTTTTAAAAATCTAGTAAAACAAGAATAGGATACTTTGCTACCTTTTGCTTGAGTTCCTCAAAACACTTATTTTCTGCACTATTCCATTCAAAATTCATTTTACCTCCTTTTATTGTGTTTGAAATCGGTGCACAAATGTTGATGAAGTTCCCTATGAACTTCCTGGAGAATGTGGCTAAGCCATGGAAACTTCAAACCTCTCCAATAGCCCTTGGTGTTGGTGGATTAATGATGGCCTCCACTTTAGATGGAACCATTTTTAGATCTCCCTTGGATATCACAAATCCAAGATACACCAAATCTTGTTTCAAAAGGTCACACTTATCAACCCCTTATCAAGCAACTCCTATATTTTCCTAGCAATCTCTTCATTCTACTATAATTTCATCTTATACATTGGCTTGTTGGGTAGCATTGGTCCAAGAATAAGATCAACCTGGTGACTTATGTCTCTTATCAATGGTAGAGACTCGTGCATTACCTCAGCAATGATGTCCTTGTATTGGTTCAACCACTCTTCAACTTCTTTTAGGCCAGCTATTCTATGCTCCTTCTTCCTATCTTCCTTAAGCATCAACACCATTGCAAAGCATATTCCATCTTCTTCTTCAAGAGTAGTAATGAGCTCTTTCTCACTCACCATTGACACACTTGGTCCAACTTGACCAGCCCCTTTCTCTTCTCCTTCAAAATTTAGTTTGTATGTTTCCCCATTCTTTTGGAAGCTATAAGAACTCTTCTCACCTTCATGGCCTTCCTATCTAATTGCCATGGTCTACCAAGCAAGAGGTGACAAGTGCTCATGGAAAAGATATCACACAATATTTTATCCTTATATATCCCTGTACTGAACTCTACCCAAGCTTTCTCATTCACAACTTCCTACTACCCTTTATTCAATCAACCAACCTTGTGTGGACAATAACATCGAAGTTTCTCCAACTTTAATTTATTTAAACCCTCAAGTGATATGATATTATCCTTGGAACCTAAATCAATTATCACCTTGCACAACTTATCTTTCACCTTGCATTGAACTTTAAAAAGAGCCCTCGTTCGAGGGGTATCTTCTTTTACTAGTTCCTTAAGAAGTATTCTCCTTGTCATTAGACTTTATCCTTTAGCCTATGTCATCAATTAAACTTCTTGTGAGTGCATACTCACATAATCTTCTTGCACATAAGTGACCCTCCTTTCACCATTCTGAGAAGTGCATACCTTATATGGACATTTATACTTTGGGTGTCACAACTGAGCACAATTGTAGCACTTCATTCCTAAGAACTTGGATCCTGTACTTGATCCACTAGACCTTCCTTAATTAGATCCCCTTCCACAATAGCCTCCTTTGGTACTTGAGTCTCCCATTTGTTCCTTGGGGTTTTACTTGCCTTGGGACCTTTGGCCTTGTCCTCTATTGTTAAAGTTCCCCCTACCTTAGTCATTCTTTCCACTTCTCCCTCCTTGTTACTAATCACCCATTCTTTTCAACTTCTCTTCAACTTTAAGAGCAAGTTGAAAATACTTTCCCACTATATCTAGGGTAAGAAGGCTAATATCCTCATGTATGTTCATACTTAGGCCATTGAAGTACTTGGCCACTCTTTTTGGTTCTTCCTCTTCTTTCTTTTCCTTGAGAGTTAGCCTATGGAATTGCTTCAAATAAGTATTCACATTCATTTCTTGCTACTTCAAGCTTTGTAGCATCTTTAAAAACTACACCTCATGATGTGCAGGTAGAAATTGTGCCTTGATTTTTTGTCTTCATCACTTCCCATGAAGAAATTAGGCTTTTTTAATTTTGTACCCTTTCTCCTTGACCATAATTCCACCACTAGAGAGCAGATCCTCTAAGCTTTCCTTTTTCAATCCTTACCCTATTATTCTTTGGAACTTTATTCAACTTGAAGTGATTGGCTATTGCTTCACTCCATTTAGTCACTTCCTCACTATTGAGACTACCTCCATATGTAGGTAGCTTATCAATAACATCTCCTCTCATTGACTTTAAAGCATCAATGAATACCTTTTGATATGTAGGAAATTTTATTGGTGACTCTTGGTGTTGTTCTCCCTCATCATCTCCACTAGCACCTTCTTCCATCTCCTTCTCCTCATCTATGTCACTAGACCACTTCTTGATCTCCTTCAATTTCTCTTCTAGAAGTTCCTCCATCATCTTCTTGATGGCATCTAGAGTCATACTTTTTGGAGTCATGTTGTGAGCCTCAGCTTCAGCCTATGATTCTTCTATAGAAATACACTTCCTAGTAAGACCTTGTCTTGTTCTAATATTGATATGTAGAGAAGTAACTAGACGAAGGTCTTCAATAGCCTCACTATGAGATGAAAAGAAGAATGAGCTGGAGAAATCTATGACAATGTCATGAGATTAATAACATAAACATCAAATGTGAACAACACCCTACTGCTTGAATCCTTTCATTCACAGTAAGCACATAAAGATTCTACCTTACCAAACACATGTTTGTTCAACTCATAGCCCATTTCTACAAATTCCCATGGAGAAAATATTGTACATTTAGGTTGGGTAGAAGTACAAAGTTGTGTCACCTTTTAGGATGACTTATCAAAACATCTAAATTTGAGTATTTCTATCTTAAAATCAATTTTATTCAAACATACATGATCTAGAAAAAATTATTCTAGATAAGTTATATATGTTCTCACACTTTTACAATAGGAAATGTCTATTAAATCCATGTTTTATACTAGCTTGTCTCGAATTACTAAAGAAATCAAATTATTTATGAAAACTGAAGTTTCAATAACTCTTACTATTTTTTATGATATTTTTAAAATAACATCTAATGTTCACCATTTTGCATATCTCAAGGTCTATAATTTCTAATATAGAGTTTTTAGATATAGTATATTGTAATTAAAAAATTCTACAAGTACTTATTTTAACACTCAAGAAGATGTCAATTTTGAGAAAGGAAAAATATTAAATCATATGAAAAAAATGAAAATTCACATAATTTTCTAGAGAAGAGAATCCTCTTCAACAATGTATAATTTTTTTAAAATTAGAATAGATTTATTTTAAAAATTGTGGCTGGAGATGATAACTATCGATTTCAGGTGAGTGAAAATTTGAATCATTATAAAATATACAATATAGATCTAAAACCAATTTTTATTTTTGATTGTTCTATCCATATATGTTCTCTATAAAATAATCTAAGATTGAATGAAAATAAGATTGTTTCCATATGGTTTTGTGGTGGGAACTAGACCCCTATTTTTTAGCATTTTTCAGCAAGTGAAATTTTGTCTTTAAAAATTAGGAACATATATCATTTCCAAATAATTATTAAAAATTTAAATCCTAAAGCTCATCCATTTCTACATATTTCATTAGTTTACTTCATTATGAAATTCTAAATAATACTAGTAGTTTTATGTCATTGAAGATGAACTGTTATACTTTTGTTATCCTTTTCCTTTATAAAAGAGTGACACAGGTTTGTGCTTTTACCCTGCTCCTACATGCTCTCCACCATGCTGAGGCCACTTCACATGGCATTTTATGCAACCAAGAGGCATTTATGCACAAATTGACTCCTAGACATTTTTGTGTGAGTATGGCTTCCTGTAGCAATGTCTTCTACACACAAAATAAATGCCACTACTATTTTATTCAATAGAAACCAATAGATGTGATATGCATCTCTGAACAATTTTTCATGTTAAAATATTTAGGCACACTAGAACTGAATAGATAATAAACTAAAGTAAAAGGAAATGACCATAATGTTATTTATTTCATCTATTCAGGGAAGAGTACAAATAACTTCACAATATCACTCAATATTCTTGGCATTCTTTTGATAGAGAAGAAAAAAATTCCTACTTCTAGTCATCGATTTTGAAGAGACTATACAAACAATGTCAAAAATTAAAAAACTATTTTTGGCAATAACCAGACCCATAAAGGATTTTTTTAATTCTCTACTAATGTGAGATTAAGCTATACTCAACAAAAACTTGTGCGCCCAATATATGCCCTTATTATATGTAAAAATATCAAAACATTTAAATACACCTCCAAAACCAATATATAAACATTATTCCTGTCAAAATTTTTTAAAAACTCCTTGTAGAAAACTAGAAGACTTCCCAATACCTAGCATCTAATAGCTACTCCTCCAACACACAAGCTATGGTTTTGCAGATATAACTAACCATTCATAACATAAATTAATACAAACCTATAAAAGTTACATGGTTGGAATAATGGCTTACTAGCTTGTTGCTACAAAGTACTCAGCCATTTAATGTCATTACTCTCAATATATTTTTTGAGCAGAAGATCTTATAAAGAGATAATCCACAACAATTTAAGTTATTATGCATAAATAGAAATAAGTATGAAGAACCCATAATATGAAGATGGAGATGCCAATGGGGTATTTTGACGAAAACCCAATCATGAAAAAGAAATGATGAAAAGAGATGATCAGTGAGCCTTGCAATAGAGATAAATCACAAACAACTATACACCTTGGGTTTTAGTTTTAAATTTTCCTTTCTCTATGTCTTGATGCTACAGAGATCACACATTAAAAAATATAGGGCATCTTGTAGTTGTTGGCCAGGTCATCAATGTGTCAATTCATTCTACTCAATAGTTCTTATATTCAATTGATTGCTTCATTTTCTTCACATTAGGGTTTAGATCTAGTTTTTGGATGTTGGTTGGGTTGGGTTGGGTTGTGTTTTGTAAGGAGTTAATTCATTTTCTAATGTTTGGACTTAGAAAACCCACAATAAAATTTCACCAAGTTTCCTAATAGATGATGTTGGAAGCACACTAGAATACAATATGTTCATATATGAAATGTAAAAACATGGTTTCAACTAGACTGTACAAATGCCCAAATAAAAAATTATGTTGATGTCATAGGAATCAAAGTAATAATCAATTTCCCTTACATCAACACAGAAAATATAAATAGTATTTAAATTACAACTTTATTTCATGGTCCATCTCAATTTTCTTTTTGATTTCTAAATATTGTCATCTTGACATCCTCTACTTGAAAAGGAGCTAAACACCTTATCAAGATTTATCAGTGGAATAATAGAAATTTATTTTAAATAAAACCTAATAATTTCATGTGATTTAGTTTGAGCTATGAATTTTGATTTCCAAATTTAATTTCATTAAGTGTATTTAGTATAAGGGAACACCTTTTTCATATTTAAATTCTAGTATATTTTTATTTTAAATTATTTTACTAGCCAACTCAATCTAACTTATTTGAGAGAATAATAGATCTATTTATAATTAATACTAATTCTTTGTATGTTTGAATTGTGGTTTCAATATTACATGGTGTTGCTAATCTACATTTTTGTAGAATTGCTAGCTCTTATAACATATTATCGATGCATAGAAATCATAGTTATTATATGGTAGAAAATAATTGTCTTAATCCTTAAATACAATATTTTCTATTTATGTAGCCTATTTTTTCATGGCACAGTTCTTTGTTTTCTAGTTAGGTCATTCTTGTTGACAGATTCAGCTGGGAAATGGATGTACACAACAACCAAATAGAACAAAAGATATTTAGTAGAAACACTTCATCTTCAAACAATAGCCTCTAATTGGAGAAAACATTAATATATGTCATTCTTAGCTTGGTTGGAAGATATCACTTCATTTTAATGATAACTTTAATTACAATATTGTCCATATTCATCACCATAGCTATGTAGCATGTAGATTTTCAATGACTTTTATGAATTTTAGTGCTTTGCATAAATTTATAATAATACATCAATTTATTCTTGTGTTAAGCTACATGGTATATTGTTAGAACGCTTGCAAGATGCATGAAGGAATTGTAAAGTCTTGATGCAAGGAAATTAAACAAGGCATATAGAATTTCTAGCAGGTCATAGTGATATTTGTATAGAATCACTAAGCGTACCATACTCGCTAGCTGTAGAAAATTCCATGAGTTTGATTTTATTGAAAGATAGAGCCTCAAAAAATATAGACATAATGAGAGCTTCTATAGCCTAATAAGACAAATCAAAGACAATAAAATAAGGAAAAAATTGCTTGCAATGAAAGAAAAAGAGAAAACAAGATAATAAAAAGGAAAAACATAACTAAGTAAAACATGGAAAATGTGTAATGCCATATTTACAATAGCTCATGGTGAATTAGGAGGAACTTACAATTAATTTGGAGAGGTCGATAATCAATCATTCCTACCTTAATGCATCATATTCCGAAAAGAAAAGGGTCATTCAAAGTAAAATGCTTTTTGAACCATTAATAGTGCCAAAATGATATATATATATATATTTTAAACTTTTACATAATCTTCCAACTTGCTCAAGCTCATTCCATTTAATTAGGACATCTAATCTTTTAACTAAGCCTTTCCACCTTCTTTGCTTTAATTTAAAAGTTCCTTCTACTTCATCCAAGTCTCCAACTCCTTGATATGGGATCTTAGTTCCTTTAAGATATGTCAACTTCTAACGCTAATGTTTCTTCATGAATATCCAACATTATCAATATTATCAGTCCCACATCATTAGTTGGATGTTATATCATTCAAAAATTACAAAATTTTCTATCACTATTACCACTATTTTTTCCCAAATATTTTTACCAAAAGTCATTTTGGCTTCTCAAATTCATATTTTTTTGTTTATGGTCCCAAACTTAAGTTTAGTGTCAAATGTTTGACAAAACCATTTATTTTTACCATTTTTATTATGATCCCTATTTCATAAAAATTTTGATGAACACAGATTATAAACCAAATAAATAGTGAAAAGTGAAACTCATTTTCAATGGCCAAGAAATTCAGGGTCAGGAGGAGGGAATGAGTATCAAACAACAAATGTGTCACAAATTTTTCTAGTAAGTGATCACATCCATGTCTAATCACTTCTATAGCTTTACATGATTTGTGTTCATTGAATCTATAATTAGTAAAGAAATTAAATGAGGGCTAGAATTTTCCCATCACCAACATTCTGCAAACCCTGACTTCATGTTTTTTACAATGCACTCTACGACCTAACACCCTAGCATTAAACCTCTAAATGAAACATCTAGCTACAACTCTAGAGGTTAGACTGAATTTAAACCCCATATTTTTAATGGTTTTAGGTGTTGGGTAACTTGTGGATTAGGGCTTAAATAAGATGATTCATTCTTTTGGCTTATCATGAAAATATTTGATGTTGAATAGAAATGTTCTTGCATAACCCATGCCAAGATAAAGGAAACCATTAAAGCATTAAACTTCTTGTCACTTATGAGCACCATTTGTGGGAAAGCCTTTGTCTTTTATGTTGTAGAGGATAAGTTGGAATTAACTAGCAAGAAAATTTAACCAAGGACAAATTATGATAATTATATCACTAGTAATGTGGCATCATTGACTATGCAGATCCCTCCAAGTCACTTTTGAAATTAGACTAGCATGGTGACACTTGTTAGATGTTTATTTCAAAAAAAGCCAAATACAACATGTATTTTGTAATACTTGTTAGTGCATGTATATTATATATACAACCTATAAATAAAAATAAATAGAATTTCATAAGAAGGTAATTAATTTAACAGTTTTGATTTTTAGTCAATATTATGTGTGATTGTTAGCATGGTGTGGGATAAGAAAATATGGGTTTCTTTTTTGTTTTCTCCAATCAATCCTTCCCTAACCATTCCCTTTATTTTTGTCTACCAAGTTACAATCACACTCCACATAGAAGTCATAAAACTCTTTGTATGTTGAAGGCACTACACTTCATTGGCCTTGTAGTGGTGGACTAGTACATACATCTTTTAAGAAGCATCTACATCCCATGAAATATTGTAGACTTGATAGTTTCTTATTATCCTTCATGTATACTTATGTTTCATTATTTATATTCCTTGATCTATACTTATGTTTTGTTATTTATTTTATGTTGGTTAAAAAGAGGTGAATATTTTGATGGAACTAAATCATTAAGAGATGTTTTATCTTTGAAGATTCATGAAATGTTGTGAAAATATGATGTTCTAGATATTAAGAGAGATGAATTTATTAAGGAACTTTTTGCAATCTTAGATACAATTACTTTGATCAAAGCATCTGATTCATAAGAAAATAAATTATTCTTGTGTGTGTGTATTTGTGTGTGTGTTTGTGTTGGCAATATGACCAATCAGTTAAATAAGGTGAGATATGTGGTTGTCATTTATGACAACATATGTTTTGCAGTTTAGTTATGATCATTTGTGAAGGAAAATTATCTAAGTATTAGATAGTGTTACAGCAGCATGAAAAGATTTGTTGATAGAAAAATATTCCCTTGGAATATTCTTTTCCTTAGCTAACCCTAGATGTATGACATCATCCTGATGATGCATACTAGTGTGAATGTCTATACAAGCAACCAAGTTCAAGTTATAGAGGAAATACTGATGCAATTATCTCACAGTGCAGAAAAGAGGATGTCAACAAATTGACTTGTGTGACTTGCAAAATTGTTTTGATTACCAAATCTTGATGAGCCAACTCTAGGGATGATATGTGATCTAACCTAGAAAGAATTTATTAATATGTTTGATATAAGTAAAGAACTTCAGTTGAAAAGTTAAAGTGTGGATGTGATGAGATACTATGTGATACAATGTAATGTGATGCAAGATATGATGCAAATTCATATATGTGCAATTACCCCTTGTATGAAGAAATGACATTCAAAGGAATTGTGAAGTACATAAAGTGATTTAGGGTTGTATGTATATTTATTCTCTTGAAGAACTCAATTATTTAGTTGCATGTTAGGGTAGTGGCCTCTTCTTGCACATATTTTTATATTATCTATCAACTCCTAACTGGGTTGAAGTAACTCCTAATAGGATTGAGGCTTCTAACAAGTCGTAGTCTCCTAACAGGGACTCACGACACTATATGCTCTTCATAGACTCTTAACAGGGTCAATATCCTTAGCTAGATTCTTGTATATAGTGAATCATCTTGTGGGCTCCATCCCCACTAGTGTTTTCCCTTGACAAGCGTTTCCCTAGTTAACAAAGTATGGTATTATGAGCTCTCTTTATGTATGGTTTCTTATACTATTCAGTATTGTTGGTTTATTTCCTTATGCATGTATTAAAATAATTAATAATATCTAGTCATGGGAAAAAAGATTGAAAATACTGATTCACCCCCCACACACACCCCCCCCCCCACCCACCCTAGTGTTGTCTATTTCTAATATTTTTTCAATGTGTGTTTGAAATAGAGAGATATATTATCACTAAGAAATTGCAAAGAGAACATATGTAGCTATATTGGGTTCCTATCTTGGATTCCATGCTCATATCTTCTTACTTTCTTTTGTATCATCATATATGTTGTAATATCTTATTTTTTCAATGTTATCTTGTCTTTATATTCCTAACACTCTAGTTTTATTGCATATAATAAGAAACATATAATTACTTACCTAAATTAATTTAACCATAATTAAATAATGTACAAGAGTACCATCAGTACACTATTTTTTTTTTTCATCTTCAACCCAAATATTCATAACACATAACAAGATAACATATGGCTGCATTATGATCATATAAATCATCATCAATCTATATATCTCTATCTTTAAGTCTCGATAAGTCAATAATACATGCTTACTATTATGATTTAACTTCTTCTCTTCAAGCAGTCTACAAACAATATCAATGCATGTATTCATTAAGTTGCAATGAAGATGCAAACTCCATCGAATATGTTCATGAACAATTGTTTGAACTTAAATAGAGAAAAAAAAAAAAACTACCACCTTACCATGTGAAGCATTGACAGCCACCCCTCTATGCTAGGATAATGCAAGGCACTACACCACACACACAAACAAAAAGACATGACACAAAAGGAAAGAGTACTGAAATGGAACGAAAGGAATAATATAAGAAATAGTCATGCTTTACTTTAATTTTTGACAATGTTGATGTGAATTCCTTTACATATTTTGCATTCACAATAAGGGTGAAAATAGATTTATTTATACAATATGAGATCAAAATTTATCTAGAAAACTTCCTGTCTTCAACTATCCCAATAGTGTAAGTATTATATATGTAGTCTTCATAAGGAAATGTAGGGACATCTTGTGAATACTAATCCTAATTTTTTTGACAGAAAATGGATAAGGTTTTATTTGTACCACCCACATATGAACTGAATTAATAGAAACATGACATTCAATTTCAATCCACAAAGAATTACACCAAAAAGATTTCTAAGGCTATGGAAGAGATTAAAAAGAGTTGTGAGAAGCTTTGAAAATCAAATTTAATTGGGTTTACATACCTACTATGCCCCAAAATTTGAAAAAATGCATGGGCTAATTCTTCAAGTTAGTTAATTCTTAATGAACTATAATGAAATGATTCTAAATCTAGTCTAAAATTGGTAAGAACTTAATTAATTTTTCTGTTGTTCATACTGATTTGATGTCTTATAGATTTTATGGTTTTTTATCCTAAAAATTATATTCACCTCCTTTCTTATATTTGTACTCCTATGCTTCTCTTTTCTCCAACTTTGGAAACCCTTAAAACCCAAAAATAGTGAAATATTTAAGAATGGAACAATTGTGTGATATTTTTAGGGCACAACTACAAATGGGAGCTCATGAGGACATGCATTGAAGGCACAAGTAGTTACAAATTTGTAATCAATTTCAAGTTAGTGTGTTTGGATCAAATGCAAGCATTTTTTTACAATGGCACTAGTACAATAAATTATTTAAATTCATCCCATATTAGTATTTACACAAAATGAAACTAGTCCATGGTTCAGAATCATATGATGATAATAGAATAATTTTTTTAAAAATTCAAAATGAAAAAAGGTTCATCTTATACATACCTTTTTTTAACAATTTATCAAAACAATTTAGATGCCACCCTTACTGATTAGATTGTAATATTTGATTATTTTCAATTATATACAAGATACTACTAATTCTTTTATATATATATTTGATATAATTTTATAACCCAAATATTTTCTTATGAAGAAATATCATACTTGACAATATTAACCCCAAAAAAAAAAGGAGACAATTTCTAATTATGGTGTCAGTTCGACAAAAAAGGTGATGAAAAATGTTATTAGGTATGCAAACCAAGTTTTGGTGCTGAAAACATGACATAAAGTTTTTTCTTTAATTTTCAAAAGCTCATGCGTGCTATAACATGTATGTGGTATAGAAAAGTTTAAAAAATTATAAATAGGTTGCAAATCTATGACCCATTTTATTCTTTTTGTATTTCTCCTTACAACACACATGCAGATTGAAGAAATTGAAGAATTTTGTCACTTGCCTCCTCAAAATGCCTCATCATCACTGAAGTTCAAGATTAGGATCACATTTTATGTTTTATACTCTTTTTTTTGCATTAGTTTATATGTTTTTACATTTTTTTGGTAAGTTTTTACATTGTTTTGTAAGTTTTTTTTCAATTTTGCTTTAAATTTTTGTATTTATCTAGATTACAATTGGTTTCTTATCAAGAAATGTGAATAATGAACTACCAAATCCCCAACTAGATCAACAAAATCAAAATAAAAACCCTTTACAAGATCCAAATCAAAACCCTCCACAAGATGAAAATCAAAACCCTCCACAACAAGAGCAAGAAATTTTGCAACCTACTCCAATTGGAAGACCTCCTCCTAGTACCCAAGACAACATAATGAATGAAATAGAAAGAGGGAAAAATGAATTAGAAGCACTCATTGGTAGGTTGAAATCTTGTGGACAAACCAATTTGATGAGAGCACAATTGGCATCCTCCCTCGAGTCCATTACGACCCATGTAGCTTCTATTAGTGGTCAATTGGATATTTGGCATGTTAAGAGGAATGAAAAAAGAAGATATTATGAAAAAAATTTATCATATCAAGATGTAAAAAAAAGGAAATACCAAAAGGTAGCATTTGAGCATTGTTTAAAAATCCTAGAGAACAAGGTATTGTTAAACATACAACTAAAGGGTTCCCCATGCATTGATGCATAAATGATGGTATTAGAAATAACTTTTGGGATAGATGGTAGACGGTGTTTGATGCCCCTCCCTACAATAATCATGAGGTTCCAATGTATTTCTTAAAAAAATTATATTGTGAATTTGTCCTTGGGGAGATCCCCAATTATTTTGATATATTAGAATCTTAGGCTAGAGGTGGGGATTCATCATTTGAAAGGCTGGAGGCACATCATGACCCTAATGTAGTTAGGGAACTTGTTGTCAAGCCACAGGGTGAGCATGTGATTATTCATCCAGTTGTGAAGGAACATGTAGAGACCAACACTCTAGGGACTATTAATGCTTTGACACAAGCCCTCATTCATTGCATGAGTATATTAGTTAAGGACTAGCCTTTTGTGCATCATAGTCACATTTGCACATCACGTGGATCCTTATGCACATTTGGCAGTCATGCTAGAGACAATATGGATGATGGGCTAGTCACTAATGAGTTCCTCAGTGACACATTTGGCATTAAAACATAGGTAAATTACAATTAAAATAAAATAATTTGATCGCATTTCATATGTATAGTGAATGACTAATTAATTAGCATGTATTGACATTGTTCAAAATTTAGGGTAAGAGTGTTGGCAGCCCTAATATAGATTCCCTAGCCCTATTTTTCATCCCATCAATGTGTTGAGGGGTATGCATCAATTTAATCATTTAAATTAATACATATATTTATTAAGTAATCATATGAAGGATTGACAAAAAAATTTATGCATGTGCATCAGTTCTCTACTGGACCATCAACATTCACAAGGGACTCTGAGCCTAGGCATGATATGAGCTTCATAGAGGTACATTTTTTTAATTTTATTTTAATTCATTTGATTATATTTGTTTCATGTTCCATGTTACATGTAAATTATATTATATGACATGTAGCTATTGATGTCTTAGACTCCTCTATTAGAGTAAATAATTATTTATTCTTTTACTTAGGTTTACTTAGGTTAAATGCATTTAGATATTAGTTGTCATCTAGGAGTTTTTGATGAGTTGTGTATAGCATGGGAGTTTGTTCCTATCTAGTCATACTTATCCTCTCACCTTGATTGAGGATATCCCACCTTTTGTGGACATATGCCTAGTTGTTATACTTATCTCCTAGCACTTTCTAGCTTGCTCTAGAAGCTTCCTTGAGGCCTTTATATTCAGGCTCTGTCATTAAAAATTCATATCATTCACATAGCAATTTCATTTTCTTATTATGAAATATCTTTTTTCACTTTGTTGAATTGCTCCAAGCTCCTGCTCCTTTTTTCTTTGGTTTCCCTTCAACAAGTTATTTGCATGCAGGTGATCTTGCCAAACTATGAAGTTGACTTTCATCTACTTCTACATGGTGTTAGAGCCTTCTTGCTACTTCTTGGTTCAAGGATTTTTGAAGCTATGATTTAGAGACACAAACCCTAGTTTTTTTGTGAATTTTTTCTTCAATCTGAGGGAAGAGAAATTTTTTGGGGCATTTTGGGCCTAAATGGATGATGCCATTGAGTTTAGAAGGTTAGTTATAGTCAAGATTCATATTTTAAAAATTGATTTTGGTGACTAGAGCTTTGGGAGGCAATTTTTTTGGTTCAACAAGCCGTATAGACTGTACAGACATGATTCCTAAAAAGTAATTTCAAAAAATTTGTAGACTGCATCACCATGGCACCACCCAATAGGCACTACAGCTCCACCCAGTGGCCACCATAGCTAGCCATGCAGCTATGACGTCGCTATTTTTTGGCCACCATCAACGTGCTACTCTATGGCCACTGCTCCTCCACTTGGTGACTCCACCATCAGCCACACCACCAAGTTTTCCTCCTAGACATCACCTCTACCAGCAGCACCACTACCTATCACCACTCCA
Source organism: Cupressus sempervirens (assembly GCA_028749045.1). Classification (NCBI taxonomy): domain Eukaryota; kingdom Viridiplantae; phylum Streptophyta; class Pinopsida; order Cupressales; family Cupressaceae; genus Cupressus; species Cupressus sempervirens. The sequence continues at coordinate 398,886,726 of CM053786.1, forward strand.
TTGACCTACATCATCAAACCACCCATATATATCACTCTACGGCTAATTACAATAGCATTCTGGTGGACACGTCACTTTTCTAGCTGGGTGATGTCATTTTGTAGCTAATGTAAGTAAATTGGTGGCCAAATTATTTTTTAGTGACATCCAGTTGATGGCTTTACAACCATCAAATCTTTTGTAGTGACTATATTTTTCTAGCAAGCTAGTATTTTGGAGTTGTAGTTAGTTTTTTGGCCATAACTTGAGCATACATATGTCTTTTTCTAATCCAAAAGAAGTACTAGAAAGTTAATTAAGAGAGGAAGAAAATGGTGCTAGTTTCATCACATTTTAAGTTCATTTGGGCTCCCATTTTTGGCAGCAAAGTAGAGGCTTATGTTTCTTCCTTCTCTAGATCTAGAATCCAGGTTCTTTTTCAATTTGTGTGCTTTCTATAATTTTTTTTGGTGGTACTTGAGGGATATATTTATACATTGTGGGGGAGAATTTTCTTTTCTATAATTTACTTTAGAATAAGACCTTTCTACTTTCATATTCTTCTCTCAATGTTGGATCCATCTATGACTTGGCTCATGCCACACAACTATCACACCTGGAAGGCACAAATGACTAGGCTTCTCATGTCAAGAGGCTTATGGTCATGACTCAATGAGAACCAACCTGCTCTAATGCAACCTTTTGAGGTTCTTTAGCATAGGAATAAAATGGATAAGGCCATGGGATTGATTGCACTAAACATCTCAGATAGTCTTTTGTTTCACTTCGATGGCTTGACTACTCTATAGGCTATTTGGATGAAATTCTACTCTTTGTTTGGCACAGTGAATAAATTCTAGGCACTTCAGCTTGATGTAGGGTTGACGTCTTTGACACCTACTGACTTCTCCACCATTCAAGACTTCTTGATGAAGTTCAAATCTCTGCATACACTTTTGTAGGGTTGTAAGAAAACCAAGACAGATGATGAGTGTATCTTTTTTATACTCTCAAAGTTGAGGGGATAGGATCAAATCTTCTCTTCCATTTTCTACTCCACTATGGATGTCTTGGGTAATAGACATCAGATGCCATCTTTTGGAACATTTTTTGATTGCTTGACATGGGAATAGTCCAAGATCACTCAAATGGATTCACTTACAATTTTGCAATCATAGGCATTGCTTGCTAAGGATACACATGAGCAGACGCTAAAGCAAATATTTGATTCCTCCTCTCAACACTCTACTAGTCCATCCTATTCTTCTAAGAAGAAGGAGAAAAAAAAAGAATGAGACTCCTACCTATTCTTATTGTTGAAAAGGATCTCATGATGAGGCACATTATTTTTAGAAGAGATTTGATGGCTATGAGAAATAGATTGCAGGTCTGCAAGCTCTTCTTCAGAAAAGCATTGTTTCATCTCCATCCTTGTCTACCTCATGGGGGTTGTCCTTTCAGTATTCTTCATATCTTTGACCTCTACATCAATTCTAGGAAATAGTCATGAATTATAGGCATCCTTTGCATCCCCTTCACAAGTCCCTTGGATACTGGATTCAGGTGCTTCTCACCATATGACATCTTCTCAAGGTGTCTTCTCTACTCTTGAGGCTTCTCATGTTCCTCATAGTCTCATGGGGAATAAAACTACCCTACCAGTATGCTGGAAAGTTTTAGTTCACATATAGGATGGTGCATTCAATGATGTATTATATGTTCCATATCTATCTGCAAACCTTCTCTCGATTTCTCAGATTACACATAGTAGATCAGGGAAGATAGTTGAGTTCACCATACATTCAATCTTCATTTGGGAGTGTACCATGGGAGGCCTTATTTCTATAGAGAGAGTTGATTCTTCCACCTATCTCTATGTGTAATTTAAGAAATTGAGAGAAGGTTTGCATCAAGGAAGACAGTTGAGTTCACTATAGATTCAGTCTTCATTTGGGATCATGCCATGGGAGGCCTTATTGCTATAGAGAGAGTTGATTCTTTCACCTATCTCTACACCTTCTTACACTTTTTCCCACCATCTCCATTTTTAGAGCATGACTTTTCTCTTTTATAGGAGCATCATGTGGTGCAGTCAGGACACTTGAACCTTTGTACTATTCATGAGATCCCTATTTTGATTTCCACACCACATCTAGTTGAGGGGTTTTCTCCTCTATAAGATTCTTTCTCTGCTCTACTTGATCCTCCAACTTCATTCATCGAGCCTCTAGGTGCACTTGTTGCAAATTCTACAGAGGACATTCATGATAGTTTCATCACATCTACCTTGGGGATTTCCTTTCAGGATCATCATACTTTCTCCTTTGAGTATCAGCTAGGCCTTCTAGTTTTCTCTCTCATTCAGGGGTTCCCTTGATTTGCTCCCTTGTTTCCTCTACTTTGGAGTTTTGTTGTTTTGATTCCTGCTTGAGGGGCTACATTATTCTGGGGGGGCTTTGGTGTCTTTTCTATCTCTAACGGCGGGGGCTTGTTGTACTTAAGGTTTTGAGAGAGTCTATTGAGCCATTTTTAGTGGAAGTTGTTCTTGGGGGGCCTTGTTGAGGCCTTCCTTCCTTCATTGACATTTTATCTACATGTTTTTACTTACATATTTTTGGGGGAGGGTTTTTCCCATGAGGTTTTTCCTCTTTCCCCATTTTCAGAGGTTGCATTTTTTTGCATTTGTACATGGGTACCTAACATGGCCTTGTCGTTAGAATCTATTCTGCATTTCCCCTTAGTTTTTGTGAGCTTAAAGAAATTTCCTAAGTTGCACTTAAAGGGGTGTGTTACAGTAAATAATTATTTATTAATTTTTATTACTTAGGTTAAATACATTTAGATATTAGTTCTCATCTAGGAGTTATTGATGAGCTATTGACAACAGAGGAGTTTGTTCCTATCTAGTCACACTTATCCTCTCACCTTGATCGAGGATATCCCACATTTGTGAATGTATGCCTAGTTGTCACACTTATCTCCTACTACTTTCTAGCTTGCTCTAGAAACTTCCGTAAGGCCTTTATGTTTGGGCTCTCTCATTGTAAATTCATATCATTCACATAGCAATTTTATTTTCTTATTGTGAAAAATATTTTTTTTCTTTGTTGAATTGCTCCAAGCTCTTGCTCCTATCTTCTTCAATTTCCCTTCAACAAGTTATTTTCATGCATGTGATCTTGGAAAATTGTGAAGTTGGCGTTCATTAACTTCTACATCCTCATCCTCACCAGACCATTGATCATGGAGTTGTTGCAGCAATGGCTAGTTTAGAGCCATTGACCGAGGTATGAAAGAATTTTCTTTGTTTTAGTTATTGTTTATTATATTTAGTATCAAAATTTCTAATGTAATTTATAAGTGATTATATTGTTTGAATTGTTGTAGGGCCTTATTATACCCGATCATCCATGAGCCTTTGAGGTGGACATACATAGTGACTATTTGATGGTAGTAAGAAAATAATTAATTTTGTGTGACTATTTGATTGAGAAGATATAGTTGATAGATACACATTTATAGGCATTAGTGGACATACATCTTGGATTTTATGTCATTGGACATATTCGTTATACATATGATGTATATATGACATTTTATATTTGATGTATGACATATATTTTTTGCATGACATTATTAGACTTATGACATTATTAGTTAATATATGATATGTTTGTTCATGTATGGCACTATTGGTTATCATAATATATTATATGTTTGTTAATGTATGACATTATTGGTTATCATATTATATTATATGTTCATTCATGTATGAAATTATTGGTTATCATAATATATTATATGTTTGTTCATGTATGATATTATTGGTTATCATAATATATATCTTGTTTTTCTTTTTTATGTTTTAATTACATTTCATGTATTTCATTTTAATGTAATTTGCATCCAAAATGATGCAGAGTGCTCACACCAAAATCTAGTGGATTCCCAATAAGAACACTTTTAAGGAAAACTACCTTTCCCACCTTTGTAAGTGTCTACAAAGACTCTTTAAAACTTGGTTACAATATTGAACAAACTTCTACCCAACTTCACAAAACTACTTGATCACTTTCCCTATTCAAGACTTGGGAAGCAATAAGGAAAAAATGAGAAAATTTGACAAATGGATCGTAATCAACTTCTTGCTTCAAACTAACATCTTAGGCACTTCAAGGAACACCTAATAACTATCTCACAAACTTTAGTCTATCATCTATTCCATCCTTCTACGAAATTCTTCAACATCCTATACGTGAAACAATCTTCATACATTCAATGACTGTATTTTCTTTGCAACAACATGCAATTTGTTGATTTTTGGATAAATCTTCACAAAGGGAAGTGATCATGTTTCAAACCCATGAAATTTCTATTATGACATTTGACAATAACTCAATGATCCTATATACAAGTTTAACATCAATAGTGATTCCTCGCCATATTAAAAAAATATATATATTCACCAACACCTTATGCCTCCTCTAAATTCATAGAGGGTATTTTCATCATTTGACATTCATTCCAACTGATTACTAGTTAGTTTGATTTTTTACTAGGTTAATTTGAAGGTTTTCCAAAAAATTGCTAAAATTTCGAAAAATTTATCAACAACTTTTATTGCAAAATGCAATTTTTGCACTAACTCTTCCTAGAACTTAACTAAGTTATTTTTGGTAACACATAGGACCTATATAAGGTGTAATGACTCTCAAAAAACTTATTTAGTGAACTTATTTTCAAAAACAACAAGAAAAAAGAAAATGATTAGGACTAAGGCAACGTGGGTTTATAGGTGACCTCAAGTTCCTTGACCTTACAAACAAGGATTACCTTATTGCCATAAAAAAAAAATGTTCAAAATGAGGTGTATGATCACTCCTTTACGTTCTATCATGAGTCTCTATCATTAGATGAGATGAAATATCTAGTTGCCACATCCAAACATTACTACCCTATGGCAATTAGTGACTCTTAGGGATGATTTGGTTCGGCATGCCCAAGAATTTTTGAGCACTCAACAAGATGGGAGGAGCTTGGGGCTAGTGTTGACCCAACCACCTAGAGCTAACATAATAGATAGTTTTCCCCCATGATGAAATGTGAGAGATATTTGGTAGTTGGAAACTTTTTACTAGCCAACTCTACAAGTTTCAGCATCACCCAAGATGGCATCATAAAATCAAAATAGAATGTGAGAGAGAGAGAGAGAGAGAGAGAGAGAGAGAGATTATTTTTAAGTTTACACAACAAGGTCCTATAACACCTAGAATCATAACTATACATCACAAGAGCTCTGAGATATGCCTCATCAAAGATTGCTACCCTATGACATTTAGTGACTCTTAGGGATGTTTCGGTTTGGCATGCCAAAGAATGTTTGAGCACTCAACAAGATGGGATGAGCTTGGGATAGGGTTTACCCAACCACCTAGAGCTAACAAAATAGATAGTTTGATCCCATGATGAATGGTGAGGAAGATTCAATAGTTGGCAACTTTATACTAGCCAACACTACAAGTTTCAACATCACTCAAGATGGCATCGCAAAATAAAAAATGATATAAGATCTCCAAAAGGTGAGAGAGGTTATTTTAGGTCTCTACAACATGGTCCTATAACACCTATAATTTCCCTTGCCTAAGCTTTGAGATATGCCCTGTCAAATATCATTTCCCTATGGCATTTAGTAACTCTTAGGAACAATTTGGTTCAGCATGCCCGAGAATATTTGAGTGCTCAATGGAATTGGAGGAGCTTAGGGCTAGTTTTTACCAAGGCACTTGGAGCTAACAAAATATATAGTTTGATCCCACAATAAAAGGTGAGAGAGCTTTGGCAGTTGGCAACTTTGTACTAGCCAACATTACAACTTTTAGCATCACCCAAGATGGTGTCACAAAATTAAAATGAAATAAAATCTCCAAAAAGTGAGAGAGCTTATTGTAGGTCTCCACAACATAGTTCTATAGAACCTAGAATTGCATCCATACCTTTCTTGAGCTCCAAGATGTGCCCTATCAAAGATTGTTGTCCTATGGTATTCAGTGACTCTTAGGGAAGTTTTGGTTCATTGTGCCTAAGAATGTTTGAGCACTCAACATGATGGGAAAAGATTGGGGCTAGGGTTTACCCAACTACCTAGAGCTAATAGAATAGACAATTTGATCTCATAACAAAAGGTGATGGAGATTCGATAGTTGGAAACTTTGTATTGGCCAACACTACAAGTTTTAGTATCACCCGATATGGCATTGTAAAATCAACATGGACTAAAATCTCCAAAAGGAGCGAGAGGTTATTGTATTATTCTGCAACATGGTCCTACAACACCTAGAATCACAAATATACCTTACATAAGCTCCAAGATATGCTCCATCAAAGATCATTACCCTATGGCATTTAGTGACTCTTAGGGATGTTTCAATTCAGCGTGCTCGAGAATGTTTGAGAACTCAATGAGATGGAATGAGCTTGGAGCTAGGGATTACTTGGTGACTTAGAGCTAATGAAATAGATAGTTCAATCCCACAATGAACAATGAGGGAGATTTGGTAGTTGGAAACTTTGTACTAGCCAACAATAAAAAATTTAGCATCACCAAAGATGGCATTACAAAATCAAAATGGAATAAGGTCTCCAAAAGGAGAGAGAAGTTATTGTAGGCATCCACAACATGGTCCTATAACACCTAGAATCACATTAATACCTTGCACAAACTTTGAGATATGCCCTATCAAAGATTGCTACCCTGAGGTATTTAGTGACTATTAGGGATGTTTAGGTTTGACATGCCTAAGAACATTCAAGCACTCAAAAGGATGGGAGGAGCTTGATTCTAGGGTTTACCTAGCCACCCAAAGCTAACAGAATAGATAGTTTAATCCTAGGATGGATAGTGGGGAAGATTTGGTAGTTGGCAACTTTGTACTTGCCAATGCTACAAGTTTCAGCATCACCCGAGATGGCATCACAAAATTAAAATGGAGTAAGATCTTCAAAAAGTAAGAGAAGTTATTGTAGTTCTCTACAACATAGTCCTATAGTACTTAGAATCACATCCATACCTTGCGTGAGCTCTAACATATGGCCCATCAAGCATCACTAGCCTATGACATTTATTGACTCTTAGGGACATTTTTGGTTCAGTGTACCCAAGAATGTTTGAGTACTCAACAGGATGGGGGGAGCTTGGGGCTAGTTTTTACTTGGCCACCTAGAGCTAAAAAAATAGATAGTTTGATCCAACAATGAAAGGTGAGATAGTTGTCAACTTTGTACTGGCCAACACTACAAGTTTTAGCATCACCTGAGATGGCATCACAAAATCAAAATCAAGTAAGATCTCCAAAAAGAGAAAGAGGTTATTGTAGTTCTCTATAACATGGTCTTGTAGCACCTAGAGTTTTATCCATATGTCACACAAGGCATGCCCAAGAGTGTTTAAGTGCTCAATGAGATGGGACAAGCTTGGGGATATGGTTTACTCAGCCACCCAGAGCTAACTAAATAGACAATTTGATCCCATGATGAATGGTGAGGGAGATTTGGCAGTTTGTAACTTTGTACTTGTGAATACTACAAGTTTCAACATCACCCGAGATGGAATCATAGAATCAAAATGGAATAAGATCTCTAAAAAGTGAGAGAGGTTATTTTAGGTCTCCACAACATGGTCCTATAGCACCTAGAATTGCATCCATCACAGTCTCTAAGATATGCCATGTCAAAGATCTCTACCCTATGGCATTTAGTGACTCTTAGGGACATTTTGGTTTGGCATGTCTGAGAATGTTTGAGTGCTCAAAGGGATAGAATGAGCTTGGGACTAGGGTTTACCCAACCACCTAGAGATAATAGAATAGACAATTCAATCCCGCAATAAATGGTGAGAGAGATTTGGCAATTGGCGACTTTGTACTAGTGAAGACTACAAGTTTCAACATCACCCTAGATGGTATTGAAAAATCAAAATAAAATAAGATCTCCAAAAAGAGAAAGAGAGGTTATTTTAGGCCACTGCAACATGGTCCTATAGCACTTGGAATTGCATCCATACCTCACACAAGCTCTAAGATGTGCCCCATCAAACACTATTGTCCTATGGCATTTAGTGACTCTTAGGGATGTTTCAGTTCGACATGCCCAAGAATGTTTGAGCACTCAAACAGATGGGATGAGCTTGGGGCTAGGGTTTACCCAACCACTCAAAGCTAACAAAATAGACAATTTGATCTCACAACAAATGGTGACAGAGATTTGATAGTTGGAAACTTTATACTAGCCAACACTACAAGTTTCAGCATCACCCAAGATGGCATTGCAAAATCAAAATGGAATAAGATGTCCAAAAGGAAAGAGATTATTGTAGAGCTATGCAACATTGTCCTATAGCACCTAGAATCACATGTATACCTTGCACGAGCTTTAAGAAATGCCCTATGAAAGATTGTTGCACTATGGTATATAGTGACTCTTAGGGACATTTTAGTTTGGTGTACTCGAGAATATTTAAGCACTCAAAGGGATGGGATGAGCTTGGGGATAGGGTTTACCCAGCCACTTGGAGCTAATAGAATAGATAATTTGATCCCATGATGACTGGTGAGAGAGATATGAGCAAGATATGTATGCCTAGGCCACTTTGTGTAAGATATGAGGAAAACTTACTAATTAGGCAAAATTGGGTCTTTTTGAGTTTTTGGTTAAGATAGCCTAGGATTAGGTGTTTCTAGTTGTTTTTTAATATTTTGGAACCTTTTCCAAGTCCTAGAAGTGAAATCTAGTGAACTTTGCAAAAGTTGCACTTTTTGTGCAAAATTACAGAAGTTGTAAAAGTTTCTTAAACATGCAAACCTGACTAAAAACCTTCTAACCTTTGAAAAAATGTTTCCCATGCTCATATACCTGAGCATGGATAGTATCAACTTCCCTAACTTCCATTTTCTTCTTTTTTGAAAAAAATTCAAAACTTGCTTAAGCAACTTTTCGAGTAACATTGCAACTTTTGAGCAATTTTTTCTCTTTACATATTTGGGTCAAATGGGTCCATCTAGGACTACTCTAGGACCCTAGTTAAGATTCCTAGGACCTATTAGGTAACCAAATACCTTAGTTTTCCATGAATATTGAAAGAAAATGAATAAGCAATTGGCTACTAGCTACAAATATTTCAAAGACATTGAAAACATTATATATTATTCTTTCAAGAAAAATGAGGTACTGATTCTAAAAATAAGATTGAAATGATTCCCATCAGTGGCATGGCCAAGAACTAAATTTTTAATATAGTGACCAATAGTTGGCCTCACTCCTCATGCCTTCTCATTCCCATGATGGAAACCTTAATATACAAAGGAAGATATATAAAACCTACTTAATAGAGAGATTAATCTAAGAAAAAAGGACATTTCTATAGAAAATGGTTATCTTAGTGCCATCTAGGGTATGCCAATTACTTAGGATGAAGAGAAAAAACCTACAACTAATGGGAAAGAGTGCACATATACATAGACACAAAATTTTTAGATAGAGAAGTAAAAAGTGCTATAGAACTGTCCATGAAGAAATGTGAAGTGAAGCCTCAAATTGGCTCATTAGTAGGCAAAGAATATGGTCACACACCTCATTCCAGCACCATATATGTTTCAATTAGAAATTCTTATTCATCAATGGTCTTTCATTTATAAGACTTGGGAAGCTAGGATACTCAAGCTAGGCATGATCCATCAAAGTTCTCATCAAAATATATAAATGATCTTAATAGAAAAAAAAAAGTTCATTGCCACCTTTGAATGGAGACTTGAGTTTAAATGGAGATTCTTAGTTTCCAAACATGTCCTAGTCAATTAGATGGCTAGTGTAGGAGCACCCATTCTAGACTCATCAAAGAAGGCACCTAAGCATCCTAAATAGTTCACTTAGGATAGGTTGTGATCCAAAAGCCCAATAAGGGAAAATACCCCCAAACATGAATGAAAAGAGAAAAATGACCATGGAATGTAATAAAAACACACCTTAGACCTATTAAGGTCTATATACAATAGATAAAGTGATTCTATTGTGTCCAAACAACACTAATATATAGTTACAATAGTTTTCCATTGAAAAGGCTAGTAGCCCTTCAAACTATAAATTGAACATAATATGGAAAAAACCCACATGAATAAATAGTTTAAAGTGAGATTTAAACACCCTTTTAGGACATATAAAACATATGTAAACCTCACAAACTAGAAGAGACCAGAAGCCACTGCCATAATAACATTTAGAAAGTGTTGATAGGCCTAATTAGGTTGTAGTTACACTATAGGTACCCTTTCACATGTGCTAATCTACAAAAAAATTATTGGAATATCTAGGGACATGTGAAACAAGGTCAAATCCAAAGTTATAGATCTTGGATCACTCTAGAGAAAAAGTTAGAGTGACTGTGGTAAAATGTTGAATGTTGAATGTATGGAGCCATACACCCAGGGTATGGTGGAAAAATTCATTCCTTACTTGGCCATCTATAAACCCTACAAAATCATGAATTGCACTAATAGGGCTTGTATTATACTAAGGGGCATCAAATTCCCATGGTGGAAAGTGCCAAAACAACAAGGCCCTTGGTGAAACCCTTGGTTTAATGCTGATTTCTAGGCACCTTCACCAAAACTTCAATAACTTGCAAAATACAAAGGATCAAACCATGAAACCAAGTGAAAATGAAAGATAAATCACCCTTATAACTCTTCAGGTTACTAGCACATGTCCCAACATCTGTACTAGTCTATACAATGCTATGAAATAAAGAATTTTATAGGAAAAATACGTTATTTTATTGATTTCTTGCCAAAATAAGTACATCATACCTATCACCCACCTGTAAGGGCTAATATAGATTTTCCCCAAAAATTATAAGGTTGGTTTGAACCAACTAGCCCTTTGGGCAAGAATTTTTGAAAGTTTAACAACTTCTTAAGAAGTTGCTCAAAAGTTATCAAGCAACTTTTTGAGAAACTATGAAAAGAAATGCAATCAAACCAAACTTCCTAAAACAAAATTATTCTAAACAACCTAATCTAGCATAGAAACTAGTATAGCCTAGAAAAAAAAGTCAAAAATGTCTTAAAACTCAAAAAATTACTAATTTTTCCTTCAAATATCATGGTATAGCATGCTAACCAGACACAATGATATTAACTTCTCTCATTTTAGGGTTTTGAAAGTCTTTATATCTCCTCCTAGGTCTTTCCCCTTCATCCATATGGTTTATATCAGACTCCTTCAAGTTTTAAAAGGAAAATCAATAATTTCTTGCAAAATCAACATTTTGCTAAAATTGTAAAATTGCAATATAGCAACTTTTGGATTTTTCTTGCTTGTTCTTCTTAACACTTCTAACTTGTTATTTAGGCTATCCCTTAGAAATTAAATGTTAGGGACCCTTCCCCAAGCTAATGAATCATCCCTTAGGTTACTCATTACCATATGGAATTTTATGCCTTGATTTTTAGGCCAAAATAGTGACTCTTCTAAGGACATTAAATGACATCCAATACCCTAACTACCACACCTAGGTCCAATGACCCTTATTCTAATTACCAGACTCACTTGGAGCATATCACAAAAAAAATAGAAAGGTGAGGTACCTATAATTCAATGTTCCCCTACACTACCCCCCCCCCCCCCTCTCCCTCTCTCCCTCTTTCCCTATTCAATCTAATGAACCAATTGGATCTACTTTACATTTTAATGTCTCAAGTATTGCCTCATAGTCTGATTCATGAACTTTCCAAAGAGTTGTATTATGTTGTTTTCCACCATATTTTATCAAGTAGAAATTTTATGTAACAAAAAGGTTTGAATAATGAAGAATCTTCCTCTCTATTTTCCAATTTTTGAATAACCAAAATGTAGGGTTCTTCATAGAATATCATCAAAGCCATGTGCTAGTTACAACCACCGCACCGATATGGTACTCTAAACCTTCACCATCTATAAAAAAGTGATCCAATTTTTGTTTGGCTTGGACACAATGAAACACATAATAATCTCTCTTCTTCATTGTCTTCAGTGGCAATAACAACAAAAACATGGCCTCTAGTGATAAATGCACAAAATGCAGTCATTAGTTCATAAAATACTTAGGTAAAAGTTATAAAGTTACATATTGAAATTACAAAGATATATAAATATATATATTACTAGATTGCACTAGATTAAACAAGTGGTCAAAGTCAATGGACAAATCCATCTCTACCATTTCTAGTGCTTGTGGAGGATGATAGGTGTCAATTGGGTCCAAAGCCCCTATATCCCATTTGTCAACCCATTTAGTTGACTCACAGTCATCCCAATTTTCCTCTACACATGATGGAAAATAGCATGCCATTTTTCATGTGTCGATACTCAATGAACCTACATCAGAGCTTCTAAAAGAGTGCAACTCACTTGATCTTGTTAGTGTACAAAAATCCTCATATGGTGCAATGTTAGTATTATTTATCAACCAAAAAAATCTATGAGCTATAGACTCACCTTCCTTACCTAGACCCATTATAGTATTACACCACTGGATGATAGATTTTACATCTATCAATATTTTTTTATCTTTGTACTTTACTTCTTCATGAGCTAAGGCTCTTTTGATGCATCTGCCTATGTGCCATCATGCTCTCCCTTTTGATGACTAGCCTCTATGAAATTCCACATATATTGAATTCTCGACAACTTGTACATCTTGCTCAACCAATAGAATATTCGTGTATTCTTGAATTGAGATGCGTAATTTTCTAACCAAATAATGTGTTGGTGATATAGTATGCCCCTATTGGCCAAATCTTCATAAAATAGTTGAAAACAACCATGTACAAACTCCATAGAATGTGATTGATCATTGCTGATGTAAAAATGGTACTCCCTCAAAATCTTCCTGACATCTTCTATACTCGTAGGTGAATGCATGAATGTTATGTGAACATATATGGAAACCTGTTGAAAGTATAATACTTTGCATAAACCTCATTTTGCAGTTGTAGTGTGTAGTTCTCTACAAAATCTACAACTAAAACTATGGTATCTAGTGGAAATGTGTCCTTGCACAACTTGAATTGCAAATCCAGCCATCGAGCTCTATGTGTATACCTTGCATACTCATAAATAAACTTTTTACAAAAAATCTTTATGAATAAATACACTAGAATCTTTTCAATGACTAAATCACATCTTTTACTTTATTTCCCATTTTTTAGAGCATATGTCATTCTCTTATATTTTCTATAATCTACTATACTATTTCCAATTGCATGTGTACTATCCATATGTTCACAAGTTGATAAAAGTTGCAAAGCACCACAAGATAAGCATGTACCATTCAAGCATTATGTCTTGTAAAATTGTTAGCCATCCCCTATTTCACATAAAATATTGGATATGAATTTCATTGAAGATGTAGGTGGCTCATTCATGTCACAATCCTACAAAACAAACCTAGAATGCAAAAACACACATATATGCCTAAAAATATCAAAATGGTTAGAAATTTCAATATGTATCATATAACAACAAGTTGTGCATGTGTGATTTATCTTCACATTAAAAGGTTTACCCATATCAAAAAATCTTTGACTTATTCAAATTTGAGGATACATACTAATAAATTTTGTAAAAAATTGTGTCTAAGTTGAGTCCAAAAAATGTTTCACATGTGGGTTGCGATTTTGGCTACCAAACCTCCTTCTTACAACATCTCTTTGATTAGTGGGAACACATGTGTTATTTATCCAAAAATATTTGATCTATGATTTCAAAGCTTCACTAATTATTTTATCCTTTCGCAGTAGTCTATCGCTAATTTCCAATCTCTCATGTCTTAGCATGGCTCTCCTTAGAGTACCTCTACAATTTTTCAATATTTTTCTTATCTTTCTCATGAGTCGATCTTTCTTCATTTGGGTACTTACTATTGTCAATGTAAGTACTCATCCTATGATATTATCATCTTTGGTGTGTGATTTAGAACCCACTTTGTCATAAGAGCTCAATAGATTCTTTACAATGCTTTTTACATTTGAATCACCCATTGCTCTTAGCCTAAGAATCTTCATGATAGACATAAATTTAAAATTTCTCATCATTTCAAAAAATAATTGGAATTGACCTATAATATTTAATTCTTCAAAGAATAATCTCCGCATATGATTAACTTTTCTTTGACAAGTACACTTGCTAATCTTGTCAGGCATTTATTTCAAAATGTTAGTATCAATATCAATAAAATATTTTGATCTTCTAAAATGAATTTTAGAAGTTGTTATAATCTCTTCTATTCTCTCAACATTTTGAACATCAACATAAGGTTGAGTGCTTTGTGTACCTTGAAGTAGAGATGATGTTCATTGGCAATAAGATACAAGAGATGGAATATCACCTACTTGATATGTTGATGTTGTGCCTTCAACATGACATGATGGAGTGTGTACATCATCAAATTTACAAATTAAAATCTCTTTAATATGAGATGATGATATGACTCCAACATTGGAAGATGGTGTAGCTTCACAATTCAATTGTCTTCTTGAGCATAATAGTCTCATTCATTCTCTTTTTCTTTCCAATTCTTCCTTTTTGTTTCTTTGTATCAATGGTTCATGTTCCTCTTCAAAAGTCAATTCTTCATTATTGCTTTGCAATTTTATTTGTTCACATAGTAGTTTAATTTTATCTCTGTTAATTTCCAAATCTCTCTCCCTCCCTTCTGTTGTTTGAGTTTTTGGTTTCTTCCTTGGCATGATGACAATTTCTATATGTCAAATTATTCAAACATTTGAATTACTTACAGTTTGTAAATTACAAATAATTGAAATACATATACAAATTACAATTATTTCAATGAATACACAATATATATTAAACAACTTTTCAAATTTCTAACCATTTCTAAATAACAATTCATTCAAACATACTAATTTCAATGAATTCACTATATACTAAACAATATGTCAAATTATAATCAAATTTGTCTCTATATAACAACAAAGAATATTTAAAAAAGACTGCACTAACCTTTTCTATGGAAAGAATATTCAAAAAGCCTTCAAATAATGTATCCAATGATTGAATTTGGTGTTTTTTAGCTTCAAATAGAGTGAAAGAATCTTCAAAATGCCTTCAAATAGTGTTTTCTAACTTCCAATAGATTGGAACCCATGTTTTTTGTCAAAACAATAGAATACACAACAAAAGTAGAATATGGATCAACAGGGACACAAACTTGTCTTATGACCATTTTTTTGGTGTTTTCATGCACTGTGTATGCACTATAGCATGTACACAGTATAAAGAATGTACACACTATAGTGTGTCTGCACTATGTGATAAATAATCTCTCCCTATCCCATCATCCCCCATCCCCTACTCTCTCTCTCCCTACACTCTCTCATTATCTCCCTCCTCTCCCATCCCCTACTCTCTTGCTTTCTCTCTCCTCTCCCAACCCCTACTCTCTCTCTATCTATCTACCATTCCCACTTCCTCTCCCACCACCTACTCTCTCTCTCTCTCACTCTCTCCCATCCCCTACTCTCTCTCTCTCTCTCTCTCTCTCTCTCTCTCAGACTACTCTCTATCTATCTTCCTCTCCCACTCCATCTCTAACGTAGGGGCATCTTGGGTTTGCTTGAAATCCTACATGTTTTAGAGGTATTTTGGTTAAGGGTTATGGAGCTTGGTGAATACTGGTGCTCGACATACACTGAGAGCTTGGCATGGTCTTGGGAGCTAAGCATGGTCTAGGAGCTCAGCATGGTCTATGGAGCTGGGCATGGTCTAGGGAGCTAGGCATGGTCAATGGAGCTCAACATGGTCTAGGGAGCTCAGCATGTTCTATGGATCTTGGCATGGTCTATGGAGCTTAGCATGGTCTTGGGAGCTTGGCATGAACTTTGGTTACTCGACATGGCTTGGGAATTTGGTGTCTATTTCAAGCTATATAAATAATTTTCCACAATGAGTTAAAATATGAAAATTTTAGGTATTTAAGAGGGCCTATATTTCTACCTATTTTTCAAAGCTCAAGTTCTAATTCATTTGGAACTAGGAGATATCAAAATTTTACTAAGACATCAATTTTGGGAATTTAATTGTTGTAAGAGGCCAACTTGTGGCATTTAATTTATGTATTTGTATTTAATTTGTGTTATAGGACAACTTGTGGATTAGATTGGTATAAGTAGGGCTTGGGGGGGAGTCTTTAGGCATTAATAATCCATTGTGGAGAAAAGACGGAGCTTGGGAGACTGAATTTTGAGAAGGGCTAGTAGCTGCAGCTTGGAAAACAAGGAGAATGCTTGGTGGGCTTGCAAGCTCAAGTTGAGATCTTCCTTGGAGGTTTCTACCAGAGTGTGGATCTAGAGTAGCTAGGGTTTGGGTTTAGGTCTTGAGGGATCTTGCAAAACTATTACTTCCTTTGTATCTGACCATAACTAGGAAGGCCTTATAGCCTGGCACATTGCATGTAATCAGTTATATTTTATGAATATATTATTATGATTTGGTATTGGATCTTGCATTGTTGCTTCTTGTTGTTGTGTTTCCACTAAATGGCTAATAGTTGGGGGCTAGGAAATCTCCTTTGGGGACTCTCCTACCTTGCACTATGTCAAGTGGTATCAGAGAAAAGGTTGTTCCTGAGTGTGTGGATAGATCATCGAAGTTCAGGCAATTTGCACCAGGACTTGGGTTGAAGAGGTAGATTCTATTCGTGGATTTGTTGCTTAGGGTTTGCTAAAATTTTGGAAGATTCCTCCCAAAATATTGGACCCTAGGGAAATTTCTGATCTTACTGATGTTGTAGAAGAATATATTTCAGAGAAGGTTAAAGCAGATATCGGATCTGAGTTATAGAATGTTAGAGTAGAGATAGCATCAATGAAGAGTGACATGATTGCTGAAATTGTCAGTGCTTTAGGTGGTGTACCTAAGCATGTGGGTACTGAAGGTAGTTATGAGGAAGTTATTGAATAATTTGAAGTTACTAGATCTAGTGGTGAGGATAGATCTAATCATGTGGAGAGACCTATTGGAATTAGGGCTGGTCAGTTTGCTCGACCTGGATCTCAATTGAAGGCTAAGTTCATTCCTACTGATTATGAGCTTTAGCTATTTAAGAGGTTGCAAAATCTAAAGTAGAAGGATATGACTGTGAAAGATTATATAGAAGAATTATACAATTTGACTATTCAGTCTGGGCATCAAGAATTTTCAAAAGAGAAGGTAGCACGATATATTAATGGTTTGAGATTCAATATTCCGGATGAGGTTGGTATGCTGAATATTTCTTCAGTTGAGGATGCTTATCAATATGCTTTGAGAGTAGAAGAGAAACTAAAGAGGAAGAATAAAGGTATTTCTCAAGGGAAGGAGAAGTAGGATAGTTCAACACAAGCTAAACCAAAAGAAGAAGGTGAATCAAAACCTGTGGAACCAAGGAGAAGGACAGGTGGAGGTGGGTTCAGAGGTAATTTTTTCAAGTGTGGTCAAGAGGGGCATAGATCTTTTGAATGTCCAATTGGTAGGATATCTACTATTGTGAATGAGGTTGAAGTCCAGGAGAGTCAGCCTGAGCAAGGAGAGAGTTTGTTGGCTCGACAAGTATTGGTTGGTGAGAGGACATTGGATTCTTGTCAGAGGACTAGTTTGTTCAAAACTCATTGTAAGTTTGGTGGTAAAGTCTACAAAGTGATTATGGATGGAGGTAGTACTGATAACCTTGTTTCTGAAGAGATAGTTGAAAAACTTGGTTTGAAGAGAATGAGATATCCTTATCCTTATAGGATTGGCTAGTTACAAGGTGAGCATGCTTTGGAAGTGAGGGAGCAATGCCTTGTTGATTTCCAAATTGGGTAGTATAAGGATCAAGTGTTGTGTGATATTGTGGATATGAATAGTTGTCATGTGTTGCTTGGTAGACCTTGGTAGTATGATTGTAGGACTATGCATGATTGTGCTAGGAATGTGTTTACAATTGAGAAAGGTGGTAGGAAGTTTTCCTTGATTCCTTTGCAGAATGAAGAGCTTGGTAGGAGGAACCTCAGAATTGGCGACCGAGTTGAGTTGGAAAATTTTGAGAAAGTTGGAGATTAGCATGGAAATCAAACCTATGGAACACCTATGTTGGATGTGAAGAAGAAAAACAAGGGAAAGAGTGTACAAGTTGAAGACTGAGAGGACATTTATGTGAAGGACTAGTTTAGGATTTATATGTTGAATCCTGAAAGATATTCTTCTAGTTACTAGAACATCTTTCTGAACCTAGGGTGTCTAATGCAGGAGCATCTTGGGTTCACTTGCAATCTTACATGTTTGAGAGGTATTTTGGTTAAGGGTTATGGAGCTTGGTGAATACTGGTGCTCGGCATACACTAGGAGCTCGCCATGGTCTTGGGAGCTTAGCATGGTCTTGGGAGCTTGAAATGGTCTATGGAGCTCAGCATGGTCTAGGGAGCTATGCATGGTCTATGGAATTTGGCATGGTCTAGGGAGCTTGACAAGGTCTATGGATCTTAGCATGGTCTAGGGAGCTCGAGATGGTCTATGGAGCTCGGTATGGTCTGAGAATTTGGTGTCTATTTCAAGCTATATAAATAATGTTCCACA
Organism: Cupressus sempervirens; assembly: GCA_028749045.1. Classification (NCBI taxonomy): domain Eukaryota; kingdom Viridiplantae; phylum Streptophyta; class Pinopsida; order Cupressales; family Cupressaceae; genus Cupressus; species Cupressus sempervirens. The sequence goes on from CM053786.1 coordinate 398,905,347, forward strand.
AGGAGTTAAAGGATGAAAATTTTAGAAATTGAAGAGGTCCTAGATTTCTACCTATGGTTTGAAGCTTCAGTTCTAATTCTTTCGAAACTAGGAGGTATCAAAATTTTACTAAGACATCAATTTTTGGAATTTAATTATTCTAGGAGGCTGGCTTGTGATATTTAAATTATGTATTTGTATTTAATTTGTGTTCTAGGCCAACTTGTGGCTTAGATTGGTATAATTAGGGGTTGGGGGGGGGAGTCTTTAGGAATTAATCATCCATTGTGGAGAAAAGGAGGAGCTAGGGAGAGTGAATTTTGAGAAGGGCTAGTAGCTATGGCTTGGAAAACAAGGAGAATGGTTGGTGGGCTTGCGAGATCAAGTTGAGATCTTCCTTGGAGGTTTCTACCATAGTGTGGATCTGGACTAGCTCGGGTTTGGGCTTGGATCCTAAGGGATCTTGCATAACTATTACTTGCTTTGTATCTAGCCATAACTAGGAATGCCTTATAGCTGAGTACATTGCATGTAATTAGTTATATTTTATGAATATATTATTATGATTTGGTATTAGATCTTGCATTGTTGCTTCTTTTTGTTGTGTTTCCATTACATGGTTATATAGTTCGGGGCTAGGACATATCCTTTGGGGACTCTCCTACCTTGCACTATGTCAATCTCCCACCACCTACTCTCTCTCTCTCTCTCACTTTCTCTCTCCCATTCTCTACTATCTCTCTCTTGCTCTCCCTCCCATCCCCTACTCTTTCTCTTATACACAATACCATCCCTATCTGTCTCACTCTCCCTCTCACACTCACTCTCCCATCACTAATCTCTCTCTATCTATCTCCCTCTTCCACTCCCTTTCCCATCACCTACTCTTTCTCCCATCCCCTACTCTCTCTCACTCTCCCTCTCCCAATCCCTCTACCACCACCTACTCTCTCTCTCCCATCCCCTACTCTCTCTCATAGATAGAAACTCCCACCCCCCCTCTCTCTCCCTCTCCCACTCCCTCTCCCACCACATACTCTCTCTCTTACAAACATTCCCATCCCCCTCTCTCTTTTGCTCTCCCTCTCCCACTCACTCTCCTACTACTACTCTTTCTATCTATCGCCCTCTCCCACTCCCTCTCCCATTGCCTACTCTCTCTCCTAGCCCCTACTCTCTCTCTCATTCTCACTCTCCCACTCCCTCTCCCACTGCCTACTCTCCCTCTCCCACCACCTACTCTCTCTCTCTCTCTCTTACTCTCTCTCCCATCCCCTACTCTCTCTCATCCTCCCACCCCCTACTTTCTCTCTCTTAGATAGACACTCCCATCCCCCCCTCTCTCTCTTGCTATCCCTCTCCCTCTCCCACCACCTACTCTTTCTCACACTATCTCTCTATCCCATGCCCTACTCTCTCTCTTACACACAATCCCATCCCCTATTTCTCTCTCTCTCACACTCCCTCTCCCACAGCTACTCTATCTCTCTATCTCTCTCCCTCTCCCACTCCCTCTTCCATTTCTTACTCTCTCTTCCATCCCCTACCCTCTTTCTATCACTCTCCCTCTCCCAATCCCTCTCCCCCCACCTACTCTCTCTCACTCTCTCTCCCATATCCTACTCTCTCTCCTCTCCCATCCCCTACTCTCTGATAGACACACAGTCCAATCTCCCCTCTCTCATTTTGGCTCTCCCTCTCCCACTCCCTCTTCCACTGCCTACTCTCTCTCTCCCATCCCCTACTCTCTCTCTCTTCCTTACACACAGTTCGATCCCCACTGTCTCTCTCTCTCTCTCTCTCTCTCTCTCTCTCTCTCTCTCTCTCTCTCTCTCCCACTCCCTCTCCCACTACTACTCTCTCTTAGTATCTATCTCCCTCTCCCACTCCCTCTCCCATCACCTACTATCTCACTCTCTTTGGCTCTCCTTCTCCCACTCCCTCTCCCTCTCACTCTCTCTCCCATCTCCCACTATCTCTCTCTCACTCTCCCTCTCCCACTACCTACTCTCTCTCACTCTCTCTTTGATCCCTACTCTCTCTCGATCACTCTCCCTCTCCCACTTCCTACTCTCTCTCTCACTCTTTCTCCCATCCCATACTCTCTCTAATTCTCCCACCCCTACTCTATCTCTCACAGCCACACACTCCCATCCCCCCCCCTCTCTCTTTCTCTCTCCCCTTCTCCCACTCCCTCTCCCACTCACTCTCTTCCACACACTTGCATACCCACTCTCTCTCACTCTCCCTCTCTCATTGTTATACTCTCTCTATCTATCTCCCTATCCCACTCCCTCTCCCATCACCTACTCTCTTTCCCGTCCCCTACTCTCTCTCTTTCTCTCCCTCTTCCACTCCCTCTCCCACTACCTCCTCTCTCTCTCTCACTCTCTCTCCCATCCCCTATTTTCTCTCTCCTCTCCCATCCCCAACTCTCTCTCTCTCACATAGACATTCCTATCCTCCTCTCTCTCTCACTCTCTCTCTTCCACTCACTTTCCCACTACCTAATCTCTCTCTCATTCTATCTCTTCCATCCCCTACTATCTCTCTTTCACACACTCCCATCCCCCACCTCTCTTTCTATCTCCCTCACAAACTCCATCTCCCACTACTACTCTCTCTCTATTTATCTCCTTCTCCCACTTTCTCTCCCATCACCTAATCTCTCTCCCATATCCTACTCTCTCTCTCTTGATCTCCCACTACCACCGCCTACTCTCTCTCTCCCAACCCCTACTCTCTCTCACTCTCCCTCTCCCACTCCCTCTCTCACTACCTACTCTCTTTCTAACTCACTCTCCCTCTCCCACTCCCTCTCCCACCACCTACTCTTTCTCTCACTCACTCTCTCTCCCATCCCCTACTCTCAATGTCTCTCCCTTCCTATACTCTCTCTCTCTACCATCCCCTACTCTCTCTCACACTTTCACACTCTCTCCCATCCCCTATTCTCTCTTACAAAAACTCTCATCCCCCTGTCTCCCTCTCCCATCCCCTACTCTCTCTCTTTCACACACACACACTCCCATCCCTCCTCTCTCTCTCTCTCTCCTCTAATATCCCCTACTCTCTCTCTCACTCACTCACACTCTCTCTTCCTCCTCTCTCTCTTGATCTCCCTCTCCCACTCCCTCTCCCACAACCTACTCTCTCTCTCATCCCCTACTTTCACTCTCTCTCCCATCCTATACTCTCTCTACCACCCCTTACTCTCTCACACACTCTCTCACACTCTCCCCCATCCCATACTCTCTCTCTTACACATACTCCCATCCCCCCTCTCTCTCCCTCTCCCACTCTATCTCCCACTATTGACTCTTTCTGCCTCTCTATTCTCTCTCTCTCTCTCTGATCCCCTACTCTCACACACTCTTTCTCTCCCATCCACTACTCTCTCTTTCACTCTCACACTCTCTCCTATCCTCCACTCTCTCTTTTACATAGACTCCCATCCACTCTCTCTCTCTCTCTCTCTCTCTCTCTCTCTCTCTCTCTCTCTCCCACTCCCTCTCCCACTATTACTCTCTCTTAGTATCTATCTCCCTCTCCCACTCCCTCTCCCATCACCTACTATCTCACTCTCTTTGGCTCTCCTTCTCCCACTCCCTCTCCCTCTCACTCTCTCTCCCATCTCCCACTATCTCTCTCTCACTCTCCCTCTCCCACTACCTACTCTCTCTCACTCTCCCTTTGATCCCTACTCTCTCTCGATCACTCTCCCTCTCCCACTTCCTACTCTCTCTCTCACTCTTTCTCCCATCCCATACTCTCTCTAATTCTCTCACCCCTACTCTATCTCTCACAGCCACACACTCCCATCCCCCCCCCCTCTATCTCTCTCTCCCCTTCTCCCACTCCCTCTCCCACTGCCTACTCTCTCACTCACTCTCTTCCACACACTTGCATACCCACTCTCTCTCACTCTCCCTCTCTCATTGTTACTCTCTCTCTATCTATCTCCCTATCCCACTCCCTCTCCCATCACCTACTCTCTTTCCCATCCCCTACTCTCTCTCTTTCTCTCCCTCTTCCACTCCCTCTCCCAGTACCTCCTCTCTCTCTCACTCTCTCTCCCATCCCCTATTTTCTCTCTCCTCTCCCATCCCCAACTCTCTCTCTCTCACATAGACACTCCTATCCCCCTCTCTCTCTCACTCTCTCTCCCACTCCCTTTCCTACTACCTACACTCTCTCTCATTCTCTCTCTTCCATCCCCTACTCTCTCTCTTTCACACACTCCCTCTCCCACCACCTACTCTTTCTCTCACTCTCTCTCCCTCCCATCCCCTACTATCAATGTCTCTCCCTTCCTATACTCTCTCTCTCTACCATCCCCTACTCTCTCTCATGCTTTCAAACTCTCTCCCATCCCCTATTCTCTCTTACAAAAACTCTCATCCCCCTATCTCCCTCTCCCACTCCCTCTCCCACTGCCTACTCTCTCTCTCTCTATCTCTATCTGTCTCAAACTACTCTTTTTCTCTCTCCCCTCTCCCATCCCCTACTCTCTCTCTTTCACACACACACACACTCACATCCCTCCTCTCTCTCTCTCTCCTCTCCTATCCCCTACTCTCTCTCTCTCACTCACACTCTCCCTTCCTCCTCTCTCTCTTGATCTCCCTCTCCCACTCCCTCTCCCACCACCTACTCTCTCTCATCCCCTACTTTCACTCTCTCTCCCATCCTATACTCTCTCTACCACCCCTTACTCTCTCACACACACTCTCACACTCTCCCCCATCCCATACTCTCTCTCTTACACATACTCCCATCCCCCCTCTCTCTCCCTCTCCCACTCTATCTCCCACTGCTGACTCTTTCTGCCTCTCTATTCTTTCTCTCTTTCTGTCTGATCCCCTACTGTCAGGCACTCTCTCTCTCCCATCCCCTACTCTCTCTCACACTCTCACACTCTCTCCTATCCCCCACTCTCTCTTTTACATAGACTCCCATCCACTCTCTCTCTCTCTCTCTCTCTCTCTCTCTCTCTCTCTCTCTCTCTCTCTCTCTCTCTTTCCCATTCCCTCTCCCACCACCTACTTTCTCTCCCCCATCCCCTACTCTCTCTCTTTCTCACTCCCATTGTCCTCCCTCTCCCTCTCCCACTCCCTCTCCCACTACCTACTCTCTACTCCCATCCCCTACTCTCAATCTCTCTCTCTAATCTCATACTCTCTCTCTCTCTACCACCCCCTACTCTCCTCTCTCACACTCTCTCCCATCCCCTACTCTCTCTTACACACACTCCCATCCCCCTCTCTCTCCCTCTTCCACTTCCTACTCTCTCACTCACTCTCTCCCATCCCCTACTCTCTCTCTCTCTCTCTCTCTCTCTCTCTCTCTCGCTACTCTCTCCCCTCTCTCATCCCCTACTCTCTCTCTTTCACACACATACTCCCATCTCCCATCTCTCTCTCCTCTCCCATCCCCTATTCTCTCTCTCTCTCACACACACTCTCATCCTCCTCCTCTCTCTCTCTCTCCCTCTCCCCCTCCCACTCCCACTCCCTCTCCTACTACCTATTTTCTCACTCTCTCTATCTCTCTCTACTCTCTCCCATCCCCTACTCTCACTCTCTCTCTCCCATCCCCTACTCTATCTCTACCACTCCATACTCTCTCACACTTCCTCTCTTCCATCCCCTACTCTCTCTCTCTCTCTCTCTCTCTCTCTCTCTCTCTCTCTCTCTACCTCTCTCCTTCCCTCTCTATCAAAATTTAGGTCTTAATAGTGTGTGTGCACTAAATATCATATGCACTAGAGCACGCACATCCTATTCAGACCCAAATTTTAAAAATCTTTTAATAACATGCATGCATTATTGAAAGCTTTGCATTCTACCAAGCCTAAGGCTTGGTTTTTCCTTGGGGATCCAACCCAAAGTTCTAGAGTCTCTAAACTAGTTTGAAATGTGTTTTGTTGCAAACATACAAAAAATGATTGAATTTTCTTGTGTGCTCTCGTTCAAGTTTCCTCATGGTTGAGCATCGATAAAATTAGGTTGCATGAAATTGTAGGTCTCTGTGTTAGCTATATAACCATATAATTTATTTTTTATTTGAACTATTTCAAGCCTTTCAACTATAATTTCTTTTGAATGTATGTCCATTTTTTGTTAAAAACCAACATGTAGTAGTTGAGCTGTAGATTTTAGTTGGTTCATCAAATTTTGCAACAAATTAGTTTTTTAGAAACTAGACTCCATTCTACACACTTTGAAAAAAAGAAGTTTTGATTTTAGATTAGTTTTCTATCATTTCTAGGGGGAACAGACATATATTTCACATTTTTGGTATGTGTCCAATTAAAAAATTCATTAATAAAATACACATTATAAAATTACCCAAAAAATCTTGGATAAACTACATAGTGTTAGGTAAATTTTGACCAAATTGATTAAAGAATTTCAAAATAAAAGTTAACATTTTAGCAGGGCCACACTTTGTACTATGTTATATTTTTTCTAAATAAATAGTACTACTTTCTGTGGCCCCCTTTTTTGAGCACCTAAGACTAAACCATTTTGAAAAAAAATTAGTAGTTTGGAAACTAGATTGAAAGGACTACTACTTTTATTTTTGTCATATCTTAAAATTTTGAGCGTAACTATCTTCAAATTCTTGTAAAAATTCAAAAATTGTTGATTTTAGGAAAAAGGTGTCCACTCATACCCCCCATTTTGGCACCACAACTTGGTGCACTTACCCTATTGTCCCTACAAAAATTGTAAGGGCTTTAATAATCAAATACTTCTAATTACAATTACTTAGTGAAATTGTAGGCGACATGGTTACATTAAAGGGGGAAATGATTTTCATCTATTGGTGAATTTGGATTTCCAACTGAGGCAACATGGAGGTGTGAATATAAAAGTAGAAGGTAGTGCTCCCATGGAAGAAGAAGATGATGAGGTGGAGAACACAATTAAACATCTTGGTATTGGCACAGCTGATCATGTGCCAAAGAACATGATTTAAGAAGATGTTATTGGCCCACAACCAATGAAGATGATGATATTAACACATATGAAGATGATTATGAAGATAACCTTAATATACATATAATTGAAAAGGAATACGAGCCCCTATAAGAAGGCTCCCAAACAACTATTCTCTCTATTATATTCTTGTTGGTAAACTTCAAGGTTATGGAAGGTATATCAAATGTAGCAATCTTACATATACTAAGGTATATTATTATTATTTTTGTCATCTTCTATTTTAGTCTACCATTAATTTATTTTATTAACATATTTTTTCATAGGTTGATAGATGAGTGTTTGCTACCACCTTCAAACATTCTACCTCACTTTTATCAAGAATTATTAGCCATTATGAAAGATATTATAATGGAGTACCAAATAATATGTGCATGTCCCAATAATCATACTATATATCATAAACACAATAAATTTACAAAAAAAATACTTGATTGTCATATTAGTAGATATCAATCAGAGAAAATAGCAAAAAAGTGCCTTGCAAGGTTCTTCGGTACACTCCCATTATTCCATGCCTACATTGATTATTCAAGCTCACTAGCTTTACACAATTTATGGATTACCATGCATGCAATAGAAATCAAGATGATATAATGTGAATTACTAAGGATGGTTATACATTTAAGGACATAAATGATATGTTTCCACTCTTTAAAGAAGAACCTCATAATATGAAGCTTTCATTGCCAACGGATAGTGTCAATCCATTTGGAGAGATGAGATCTGTTTACTTGGTCTACCCTATTTTTGTTATTAACAACAACATTCCTCCTTGGATGCTAGTAAAGTAGGAGCATATAATATTAGAAATGATTAAGCTAGGTATTTTCCATTTAATAGTTATCTAAAACAATTTATAAATGCCACAACTAAATGGTCATAATAATTATGTTTTGTTTGTGTCCATTCAACTAGGTAAGTACCAAGTGAAATATATCAATGTATATATTGATCCCTTTATTGATTTTTTTTGGAGTTATGGAATGGAGTCACTATGTATGACATCTCTACACCAAAATTTCAATGGTAACTTCAATTATGTATAATGCTTGTATGGACAATACATGATTCCCATTGGCTAACACATTTTTGTGGTATGTAAAACTATCAATGCATATTTTTGGTATGTAATAGTACTAACACATTTTCATTGTATGTTTAAGTTGTGCATGATAATTGTAAATATACATATTAAGACATGTCATCCAATTATACACAATCCTTTAGGTCTTTAGACAAAGGGAAAATTTACATGTCCATTTTGTGGCCCAAGATGAAATCTCACAATTCAAAAAGTTTAGGAAAGAAGGTTTTCAATGAGAATAGGAACTTTCTCCAAAAAATTGATAAGTATCAAATTATCAAAAAATATCTTTTCAGTAGGGAAGAAGAGAAAACATCAAGGCCACAAAGAATGACACCCCATCTATGGAAGTTGAAATACAATCGAATGAATCATTGAGGTAATGTCATTTAATTTGATGCAAGTCTCTATGTGAAATTATTATTTGGATAATATTTTTTGTTTAGTAATCATGTAATTGATGTTTGTGAAGGTTGTCAAATCATTCCCGAGCAACTTCCAAAAGGACATAAAAGCTATCCTAGACAATTTAGTAGGTTTTCATACTATGCGCACCTCCCAATTGTATCGTTGTTTGATGTTATCCATATTGGAAAGAATGTAACAAAAGCACAATGAAAAACATTCAATGAAAGGCATGACAAAGAAAAAAGGTTTAAAATTTTAATAAAATTCACGAATCTAATCATCCATTGAATTTTTTCATTGAATTAAATAGCAATGGAAACTAGATTAATATGAGAGCCCTTCCTTGGTTATTAATGCAATAGAAAATTGATGCCATATTTGAATTCATAACAAAAAGTAAATTTCCCACTGGATTTTCTACAAACATAAGCAAACTCAAATCATAAAAAGGTGATTTTGGGTTAGGGTTGAAAACACATGATTAGTATACCTTTGTCAAGTTAAATCATGTTTTTTTCTATTTACAATATATTTGTAAAAAATTATCTACTTTTCATTGTATTATTTTATAATATATTGAAAATATCATTTTATCATCATTGTAGTACAATCTACCTCTATCTATCGCACACCACTTAGACAATAAGAGTGTCAAACAAGTTATATATGATCTAGGGAAACACATGAGGTTATAAATATTATTTGTTAGATTTGTTGTATAGATATTATTTTTGCATCCTGCTTTTCTTTTTCTGTAATGTATTTTATAATTTTTTTGTATAATCTCATTAATATGTTTTTACATGATGAATATATTCTAGGTGGTTTTCATCTAAAGAAATTGATAAAAAGGCAGAAAATGTTGGAAGAGAAAAATTGCTCAATTTTTTGTGTGAAATGTAAAAGTGTCTACCTTTAAGTTTTTTCAATGCACAAGAACATTGCCCCATACTTTTAGCTGATAATATTGATATGTGCAAACTTATACCAAATAGGTCATAAGCATGAGAAAAAAGATAAAAAAATAATAGCAAAATGAAAATATCTAGCAGTAGATAGTGGGTGTCAAGAGATAGCAAAATGATGCCAAGTCACACACACAGAGTCTGATATTAGGATGACATTATTGACTAGAGTGAAAATGAACCCAAAACTAAACTAGAGAGAGATAATAAGCTTGAAATCATTTTTCAATATATACCTCTAGAAGAAAAGAGAAGGAAAGAACCTATACTAGAAAAATATATAAGAATACATCATGCACCTAAGAAAATCATTGGAGATAAAGAATCTGGTGTAATGAAAAGAAAGAGACTTAGAAGTGAGACATGCTTACATTGTGAGTTTGAGCCCAAATCTATAAAATATTCTTCAGAGAATTACTACTAGATACAAGTAATGAATGAAGAAATTGAGAAAAATAAAAAGAGAAAAAGATGGACATTGCTACCTAGACCTAAAGAAAAAAAATGTTATTGGAATAAAGTGGGTGTTCATGAACAAGTTGAATGAAAAATGTGAAGTCACAAGGAATAAGGCTAGATTGGTATGAAAAGGATATGTACAAGAAGAGGGTATAGATTATTGGGAAACATTTGTCCCTGTAGCAAGACTAAATGGAGTCAGAACACTACTAGCATATTCTACTTTCAAAGGATTTAAGGTATACTAGATTGATGTCAAATATGCATGTCTCAATGGGATACTTGAAGAACAAGTATACATAGAGAAACCTAAAGGATTTTTTGACCCAAGAAAGAAGAATATAGTGTGCTTGAGCTTCACAAGGCTTTATATGGTTTGAAGAAACTCCCTAGATCATGGTATGAAAGACTACACAATTATTTTTTGAAGATTAAATTTTCAAGAAATAATGATAACAATAATTTGTACTTGAAGGCTGGAAAGAATAATGAGGTTGAAGAAGGAAGTTGAAATGTCAATGTTTCAAGAGATCAATTTTTTTTTTGGATTAAAATTATATCAAATGAAACAAGGTATTGGTAGTGGGCTAGCATCCCTCATAGGATTTGTGACATGGCTTAACCACCTCCTATGGTTCTATAAGACTATTAGTTGTATCAGACATTGATAGGTTGATCTTTTGGTGAAATGGTAACCCTTTCCTTTCCAATAATTTGTATCAGAGCTTGGTCACAAGTTTGAATCCTATTCACCATGATGAGTGATGCTAGTAGGGGGGTTGTTGTTAGTGTGCCAATGTCCCTCATAGGACTTGAAACATGGCTTAACTACCTCCTATGGTTCTATAAGACTATTGGTTATAACATGCATTAATAGGTCAATCTTTTGGCATAATGGAAACCCTATCACTTCTAACAATTACACAATCCAAATATATCAAGGAGATATTAAGAACTTTTGGAATGGATGATTCAAGACTAGTTAGTAATCCTATGTCCATTAGACATAAGTTATCTAAGAATGTTGATTCTACTGATGTCAATTAGATATTATACTAATCAATGATTTAAAAATGACAATAGGTTGTTCACAAAAAACCTAATATTGCATTGGCAGTTGGGATAGTTGCAGTATTTCCTACATGTTCCTAAGGAGAATCACATGATGGTATTCAAAAGGATAATGGGATATCTAAAAGGAATAGAAGATTATGGATTTTATTACAAATTAAATCATATATTTGAACTAAAGGTGTTTACTAATTTTGATTGGGTAGGAAATGTTCATGATAGAAAAAGGAAAAGTGCATTTGTATTCTTTCTACGAAAGAGACTAATTTCATGGACAAGAAAGAAGTAGAACAAAATTTCTCAGTCAATGGCTAAAGCTGAGTATGTGGCAGCAATAGTAAATTGTTCAAATATCATATGCGTCAAGCAATTGTTGAAAGGTATGAAGGAAGAGATTAAGGATCTAGTTATTATCTATTCTAATAACACTAGTGCTATTAACACATTAAATAATTTTGTGATGCACACAAAAACTAAACATATTGCCATCAAGTATTATTACTTTAGAGAGTTAGTTCAAGGAAATACAAATGATATTGGAGTATGTGAACACTAATGAGAAAATAGCTAATATATTCACTAGATCTTTATCTAAAGATGCTCATGAATATCTAAGAGGTAAACTAGGGAGGATTCCCCTAGACTAAGCTACCTAAGAAAATATAGTTTTGAGACTATCTTACAAGTTGATGCAAATAATCTTACATTAGGAGTATCATGAATTAGTGGTCAAGGAAGAAGGATAGTATTATATTGCATAAATCATACATAGATGATAGATGATGAATTTAGTATTGACATGAAGATATCTACTTGGGAAAGATGCATGAGTTAAAATGCCTTTGGCATTGTTGTCAAAGAGGGAGAAAATGAAAATTAGTCACCCATATAAAAAGATGGAGAGTCACTATCATAAGACAGTTAGAGAAAATAAAGGAGGAAGATATTGATAAAAAAAGAAAGAGAAGATGAGATAAATTGAATAAACATTAAAAGTGTCATTAGCAATACTAAAGAATATGATTGATTTCATGATCTCATATGAAAAGAGGGAGTATATCTATTGCATATTAGAGTTACATGGATGAGAACCAAATTGAAACAAAAGAGATTGTTGGACATAGAGATGTGAATCAAAATGAAACTAAGGATATTAGTGAAGATCTAATATAGTACATAGAGGGAGGTTTCTTGATTTGGTATATGTTTTGGATTGCATCATAACTAGAGGCTTACCATCAATGCCAAAAAAAGGAGATTATTGTAAACAATAATTGGAACAATTTTTATGTTATCATTGATGTCAAACCTTATTAGTGAGATAGTTTTGTATTTGATTTGAGTGGATTATCTATATGATTGATGAAGAAGATTTGAGAAGTTTGTTATAACAAAAGAACCTAGAGGAAAGGTTGAGTTATGAAGAGGAAACTACAAATGAGCATTTGATTAGTTATACTTCGACAAGATAAAATGATTATTTAAATCATGTAAACAATGGAGAAGATAGTTTTACTGAAGTCCTAAAGAAGTGATCAAACACAAACCAAATGCATGGGCTTGACTAAGCAACAGAGAAGAAGATTAATGATTTTTCAATGCATGTCAAATGATGCTAGTGTTGACCGAGCCATAGTATAAGCCAAGAAGAAATAGTGTTGAATAAGTATCAGTATTCATTGTGTGACAATATATATTCTGAAAAATAAATCCTGTAGCAACTAAATAATCTAGTGATGACTAAATGTCAGAACATAGTGTTGGTTGAGTGACAACATTTTAATACTTAATGAGAAATCATAATTTTTAGTTGAGAGAGTAGATTTCTTGGAATATATAAAGTGTATTGAAGATATAGATGGATGATCTAGAACATTCAAATCAAGGGAATCCATGTCTATGCATTTCTATGCAAGAATTCATCAAGAATTTTCTATAAAAGACAAGGATGAACAAGAAGGTCAACAAATTCATTGTATGCATTGAACTAATCATAACCCTAAGATCTATGATGGTGTATAAGTAGGAAAATATTACAATTATATCTATTTAAGGAGTTGCAAGGGATAATCTTAAAGATTTGTTGAAGGTTCGAGTAGGTGTGGATGTTATTAACAAGAAAACTTAAGTAGAAGGCTGAGAAGACTTAGAAAGAGGGGAAGTGTGATTGCTTGAACAATTGCCAAGTGAATCAAAGACTGATATGACAATGAAGGTATGCCCATGGATCAACTTGTGAGAACTTGTATTTGTAAAATCAAAATCTATTGTTACTTTCTAATGATTGTATTGGTTTAAAATACTTCTATCAAGGTTGACTTAAAAATCATATGTAAATCCTTTAATCAAGGTGGTCTTCTAATAGAATTTGTTGAAAACAATTAGTTAATCATGTATTATCTTTGATTTTACACAAAATGTCATATCATTATCAGTCAGTGTATGTTGAGCTCACTCAAGTAATGAAGATAGTTTCTTGTGTCTTCCAAGCATTCTAGAGTTTACCAAGTTTGGGAGATAGTGTCTACCGAGTTCACTCAGTCAACAAAAGGAAGATCTTAGAAGTTGAGTGTTAATTGAGCTCACTTGATTAATAAATGAAATGTTGGATGGAAATAGTGTTAACCAAGCTCACTCAGTTACCAAATGAACTTTGTGAATATGTAGTGTTAACCAAGTTCACTTGGTTAATAAAGTAAAATCATCTTTGAGTTAGTTTCTACAGATTAGGGTCGACTAACAAAGGAGTTTCTTTTTTTGGCTTATTTAGTTCAATAGTTTTGATTGTTGGTTCTATCCATCTAAGGAGATGAATTTTGAGTATTCTAAGTTGTATTTAAGCTTACTTGACAATATGTAAGGTATAAATATAATTTCAAGTTGAGGATTGAATGTGTGGAAGAGAATAGAAGATTTTAGGATGCTTAGAGGAAGTGAATTAGAAGGATAAGGAGAACATCCTTGTTGAGATCAAAATATACATTTCATTAGAAAGGACCAAGTATACAAGCTAGAATTAATGTCTATAATAAGAAATTTAGTTGCATAAAAATTCAAGTCATCTCATCATTACTCTCTAACCATTGTAGCAGTGATCTAGATCTCTTGACAGAGTTGGCTTAACAACTATTTGTAAACCTTTTAAGAAGGTGGGATTTCTAGACTAAAGTGTCTAAAGGCCTCTAAAAAGGTCACTCCAAATAGGGTGATTAAATCATCTCATAGGGTCACACCTAATAGTGTGTTTATAACCTTTAAATGGATTGGGTTCTAGCAAGGCTCACTTAAGAAGAGGGAAAATTAGTAACTAGATACAATTGGTAGTTTTTCCCATTTTTGTTTTCAAAGAAAAAATGATAGCAACAACTTGTATATCAGAGAAGGACTAGAAGAGAAGATTGTGTTGGTAGAAATATTTTTGGATGACACTTTATTTATAGGAAATGATGATTTTTGCAAGGCATTTTAAGAGGAGATGAGTAAAGAATTTAAAATGTCCATGTTTGGAGAGATAAAATTCTTTGTTGGACTGCAAATCCAATAGGAGAAAGGTGGTATCTATATTACTCATTCCAAATATATCAATTAGATACTAAAGAAATTTTGAATGGAAGATTCAAGACCAATTGGAATACTTATGTATATTGGACATAAGCTTTCCAAAAATGATGATTCCAACAAGGTAGATCAAACCAAATATAGATCAGTGATGGGTAAATTACAATAAGTAATGAACACAAGGGATAATATTGCATTAGTAGTTGGTATGGTGGCAAGATTATCAAATCTCAAAGAAAATCACATGATGGAAATCAAGAGAATCATGAAGTATCTAAAGGATACTAAAGACTATAGATTATGGTACAAGAAAAGAGGTAATTTGGATTTGAAAGCATTCATGGATGCTGATTGGGTAGGAAGTGTTGATGAGATGAAGAGAACCAGTGGTGGAGCATTTTTGGTTGTTAAAGGAATAGTTTCTTGGACAAGCAAGAAATAGAATTATATTTCTTAGTCCACAATAGAGGCAAAATATGTGGTAGCAATAGTTAATTGTTCCAATGTTTTTTTGGTTCAAACAACTATTCCAGGTATGAAGATAGAAATCAAGGATCCATTGGTTATCTTCTATGATAACACCAGTGCAATTAATATATCAAAGAAACTTGTGACGCATACCAAAATCAAGCATATTATTATAAAATATCATTTCTTGAGAGAATTGGTACAAGATAAAGTGGTAATGTTGGAATATGTGAATACTAAAGAACAAATTGTAGACATTTTCACTAATTCATTACCTAAGGATGCATTTATGTTTCTAAGAGGTAATTTAGGGATAATTCCACTATCTAAAGCTCACCAAATGAAGCTTAGTGATGCATCAACTAGAACATGTTGAAGAATAGTTAGTTGATGTAGTGTTGAAAAGGGCACATTGCATATGAATCAATACATGAGATACATTGATATTAATTAAATATTATCATTGGCATAAGATGTCAAATAGGGAGATTTTGATGTCATATCACATAGAAATTTCCTAAAGTGGGAGAGTATACATCTCATAGAAATTTTATAAAGGAAAAATTATTTGCACAAATGTCAAAGAGGGAGAAGTTGGTCTGATATCAAAGAAGGAGAGTTTTCTATAAAAAGAAGTTGAAGACAAAGTTTCTCTAATAGAGGAAGAAATTGAGGGTAGAGGGAGCTCACATTAATAGAGAGAGTTCTCATGGATGAGAATCAAAATGAAACTAAGGATACATTTCTTACATTATTCATGTTCTAAAATTTCATTGTATTATGACACGTTGTGTTGCCATTAATGCCAAAGAGGGAGATTGTTGAAAATAATTACTTAATTGTGTATTATCTTTGAATATACACAAAATGTCATCATGTCATTACTAGTTAGTGTATGCCAAGCTTACTTAGGCGATGAAGACAATTTTGTGTGTTCACCAAGCATTCTAGAGTTTTCCAAGTTCAAAAGACAATGTCTACCAAGTTCACTCAGGCGACAAAGGGAAGATCGTAGAAGTTGAGCATTAACTGAGCTAATTTGGTTAATGAAGGAACTGTTGGATGGAAAAAAAATTAACTAAGCTCACTCAATTATCAAAGAAAAATTGTGAATATGCAGTGTTATCTGAGTTCACTCAGTTAACATAGGAAAATTATCTCTAAGATAGTGTCTATCGAGTAGGGTTGGCTAACAAAGGATTTTCTTGTTTTGGCATATTAAATTCAATAGGTTTTATTGTTGCTTCTAGCTAACTAAGGAGATGAATATTAAATATACTAATTTGTATTGAAGCAGACTTGACATATGTAAGATATAAATATATGGTCAAGTTGAGGATTGAAGGAATGGAAGAGAATAAAACATTTAAGGATGCTTAGAGGAAGTGAATGAGAAGGATAAGAAGAATATCCTTGCTCATCTACAAAGATACATTCGATTAGAAGGGATCAAGTATACAAGCCTAAATTGAGATCTATAATCAGCAATCCAATTGCATCAAAAATCAAGTCATCTAATTGTTACTCTCTAACCATTGTAGCTATGATCTAAATCTCTTAATAGAGTTGGCTTAACAACTATTTTTAAATCCTCTAACAAGTTGGAATTTCTAGATTGAAGTGTCTAAAGACCTCTAACAAGGCCATGCCTAACAAGGTGACTAAATTCTCTAACAGGAGTTAGTTTCTTAGGAGATGTTCATCTACTTTTTCTCTTAATAGAATTTTTTCATTTTTTAGAGAGATCAGGAGAAAAATTAAGACTCTTCACAAATTCATAGGATTGATCAATGAGCCCCTTTCTTTCTTCAGTTTGATTATATTTTTTACTATCCACTTTATCAAAATTAAAATAAACATTCAATGCTCAGAATGGTCTTGGAACTAGTTTGTCAACCACTACTTCTTAATTAGAAATAGGTACTCCTCTAATGAGTTCTGTCCTTTCTTCTTCTCTCTCAAGTACCTAATCAACTTGTGTAAATTATTCTAGACTTGTCTTGATTTTTTAGGCTTGTGCACTTAGATCTGAAATAAAGTCTTCTTGAGTATTATCAAACCCTAAGCCTAGTTGAAGCACTGGGAAAATATCATGATAAGATAAAACTATTTCTAGTCTTCCCCAAAAAAGTCACCAAAAATATAGTTAGAAAAAAAAATTTATCAAATGATTTGGTATTCAATGTAGAGAAATATGCATGCCATCAAATTGAATTCCTACAGGATGTAAAGGAATTCTCTACTTAAAAGTTTTCTTTTGTAAAATAGGCATAGCTACCTTTATTGAAAAGAATGATTATTCAATCAAAGAAAAAGGTCTTTTTCAAAACACAATTTGCTGAAAATACTAAGTTAGCTTATTCTACTTCATCAATATAAAGTAAATCTAAATGATGAAGAACCACTTGATCTTAACTATCAATATTATCCACATTATTGAACGTTAAGCAAACAAGCAGCCAGATCAAATGCAATTCACTGCTCATAGCTCCTCAGATCTTTTGAATAGGCAATCTCAGAATGAATGACAAACACAACAAAAAGCTTTTTATATAAATAATATTTTCAAAAATACAGATTCAAAGAAGTAGAAAATAATATCTACCTCCAAAAAGCCTTTAGCAAAATCAAACTAGAGAGTTCTTTTTATGTTTGTTGATAATTTGAAATGCTATCTTCGAAAAAGTTAAGATTAAACCTAAAACAAAAATAGTTTTTCTTATCAATTTGCTAGAGATTAACCCTATGCCATACTAATATTTACACTTATATAAGTCATGGGGCTGAATAGTTTCCAAAATTACACTTCCAAGAGTAAAATAGTCTTTTAGTTAACACAACTGTGTTAACCAAAATGCATGAAAGTAAAAACTAGAAAGAGCAACTAAGGAACTATCTATAATTAGGCATTCTGATCAAGTAGCACCATCCATGCTAGCCACATTCCTCACCACTTTCCATGCTTCATAGGAGGTTGAAAATGCAGAGATAATGGATCGATGAGGCAGGCCAATGTAAGCGAATCACTATTTCCAAATTTTTATCTCCTTTTTCAATTCCGCTAGATTTTCCTCATGCATTTCAAAGTGTTTCAGGTTGATTATTAGCATGGCCTTAGTGTAGGATAAATTCAAAATTTTCTTCTTAGTTGGTATCTTCTTATCTTGGAGCTTCTAGAATTTCTTCTAGACTTCTTTAATCACTTGCTTTGCTTAGGTAATAAAGTAATAGAGGTCTTCTCTTGACTATCAGTATTTACTAGTGACTTCTAAGGTTCTGGTACATTTTCCACCATTGGTGATTCTTTTGTAGCTTCAAGATCAACTATCACCATATCCTTGCCTTTGTTTGATGATGTTTTCTTTGTACTTGAATGAGTCACCCTTTTAGCATGGAGTTTCTACTTGAACTTGAAGTTGAAATGATTGTGGGATTACTTTAGCTTCAACTTCAACTCCAATTGAACCTACAATGGGACCATGAGCACTTTTGTTAGAGATAGCTTTTTGCTTTTGGGAGGCCTTTTTACTTTTGGCTTTTGAAGATTTTCTTGACAGATCAGGGGTAACAACATTTTTTGATTTTAGCCAATTTTTAGTCATAGTCAACACATCCTTAGTGTGAGAAAACAAATCATCTTCCTCTCTTCTTCCCCAATCAATCTTAGGAATAGGCATGCATTCAATTTGATCAATATAAAATGGATCAATCACTTCTTCTAAATCTTCCTCTTTTAACATGTATGTGTCAAGGTCAACATTAAACATATTAATTTGCTTTACTTTTAACCTCAACCATAACCTTTTTCTTACTTCAAACTCATTAGGACAATTTTCCTAGTAGTTCTCTAAATGTGGAATGTGAACAAAAGAAATTTCATTTTTAAAATTGTTCCTGACAAACCCTATATAATCAAAATTTTCTCGAGGGGAAAAAGGCTTGAAACATAGATGGGTCAATGCTTCTCTTGTCAACATGGCTTGCTTTAGATTAGAACATCTATAGTGGTCAATTTCAATGGGAAAGAAAATAGAAGAATACCAATTACTAATCTCTAAAGACTCCACCATAGAGACAAATTGTCTACACATTTTAGATAAAGCAATAGGGTCTAAGAAATAATGAGGG
This sequence comes from Cupressus sempervirens, assembly GCA_028749045.1. Lineage (NCBI taxonomy): Eukaryota > Viridiplantae > Streptophyta > Pinopsida > Cupressales > Cupressaceae > Cupressus > Cupressus sempervirens. The sequence goes on from CM053786.1 coordinate 398,924,474, forward strand.
AGTTTTAATGGTTCACCTGAATAACCACCCACTCTAAGGTATGTGAATATAGGGAATTGAATATAGAACCAACCATAGACTTGTATAGCCTATATTGCTTCTTTAGATAATCTATTATTTTCATGACCCTGAAGTTCAAAAACTATCTTTCCCAAGAAGGCATCATTTACCCTTTTGAACTCTTTATATAGAGCAGCCTCTTAGAGATAACTATAGTTTCAGGAAATAGGCATTTCATCTATCCATGGCGAATGTGGAAGGCCTTCCCATTCTTTGGATGCTACCAAGACATAAACTAAAAAGGAGGATAGGAAGAATGGACAAAAATTATTGACAGTTACTAAACCCTTGTGTATATTCTTAGCAATTAGTTCAGCCCAATCAATGAACTTATCTCCCTTAACAATATTTTTAATGAAGAAATACATCCATGTTTCCCAATGAAATGCACGCTCATTTCCTTTCACCCTATTCAACAGAAGCATAATTTCTACAATTTCGTTGATGAAATCTTCAATGGTTAATAGTTTGGGCAACCTTGAACCACCTTCTGCTGGCTTTAGAAGCCAAGACTGAGCTACTTTATTGTCATAATTGTTTTCCCTCTTAGCATACAGGTGTTTTGCATCCTCAAATTTCCATGGTTCATATGGTTCCTTATGAGGGATCCTAAGGGCTGAGCAAATGCTAGTCCTATTGATTTTGACTAACACTTCCCTTGAAATTTTCTTGACACGTCTCATGCTAGGATCATAGTGGTTTGCACATTCAATGATTAACTCGGGGCATGTAATAGCTGCAAGAAATGTGGTGGCTTCAAGCAATCCACTATTAACCAATTTCTAATATACATGACCTTACTGTGCATTTCTAGCTCTTTCAATTACATTGATCAAGCTTTTGTTAACCAAGAACATGTCACAAATCTTAGGTAAAGGGCTAAGGAGACATGGTTTTTCCAATTTGGGCATTTTGGGGTGAAACAATGTCATGGCTTGCTATGGGGTGATAGGGTCTAAAAGGTGCAAATGAAAACCTTTCAAAACAAAAGCAAGCATTATAAAAATTATAGAGGGTAATGACAATGCACTTACTATTTGACAAAGTTTATCTTGCAACACGTTCTTCCTACTAGATGACATCAAAATTTTCTTTTTACAAATGGTGGAATGAGCAGTGAAATGGCTAAGCAATGCATTTAAAGGATAACTTATGAAGAAAATCTCTGTATACATATGGCAATTAAATATAATAATTACTATCATGTGTCATGCATCAGAGAAGACCCTCTGAGTGATTTGTTATTAATGCCTATCAAATCTATACACCTATTAATGCTCCATGTCATCATGAAATGAAAAAATTACCTTTTATTCAAATCTTACCATATCAAGACACGTGCCTCCTTAACATCCTTATTTATTATTTTGCATGCCTCAAAAAATGTCACCATTGGGGTCCATTTTTGCCTTTTTATTTCAAAAATTGAATGCCTGCATGAAAGTATAATGTTAGTACACAATAAATGATATCGAAGTTGAAGTTGAGGTTTGTGATTTTCTGACTTCAACTTTCACTTTATCTTCGATATGACTAACTTAGGGCAATGGATGTGGGCTTTAATACACCAAAGACAATGGGAAATGCAAACTTGAACTTGAAGTTAATTGAAACTCCATGATCAAGAAATGACTCATGCATGAGACACTTTATGACACAAGAAAAACATGCATGTGGTGACAGCAAGTTTGAATGCATTTATGTAAGCCATGAGTATAGGGAGGCTAATTCAGTGGTTGATTGGTTTGCCAACAAACCAGTAAAGAATGAAACAATGATGATATGGAATATTGACCAAAATATTCTAGTAGATGCCAAAATCCTAATCAATCAAGAGAGGATCCAAGGAGGTATAGGTGAAATCCTAAGTTAATTATGGAAATAAATGAAAGTATGGGTGAAATAAAATGCAATTATGGTACATATGGAAGGAACTAGCGGGTTATGTTTATCATGTCAAATCAATATGATCTATTGGTCATCTATTTCCCTTACAACTTTTATGGAATCAAAAGGCAAAGTAGTGAAAGAAAAAGTGGTTTAGAACAGAGTATACAATGGATGTAGAAAGCGAAACAAAGGATGACATTTATGAGAATTGTAAATGTTTGGGCTACATAGATGGTGGGTAAAATGAGCATAAAAGATCTAGTAGGTGAGGTGGAAAAATGGAAGCAAAGAACCAAAGTCTAGGAGAAGTTTGAAAAGGGTGGAATTGGAAATTATATTGCCAAGCTTCATGGATATGACCCAGTGATAACCAATCTTATGGTAAATTTGTGGAAGAAGGCTAGGGTCAAATGGATGAGGTGTCATATCAAATTACTATGGAAGTCATCTCCCATGTCACTAAAATTCCAGATGAGGGGTTAAAGTTCTATAGAGATAAAAAGGTGTCTACGAATGTGGTTAAGGATTTTTCCAAGAATATGGAAGAGAAAAAGGAACTAGTTAAATGTGAGACCTACTATCAGATGGACTCAATTAAGAATGTCTAGAGGTATGTGCTAAGGGACATTATTGAGTATATATCTCTGGATAAAAAATTTTATAGGGTTAGAACCCATCATTTTGTTTTTCTTAATAATTTTCATTATGGGGTTAAGGTTTCCTTTCCATTTTATTTGTATTCTTCCATTCATAAGAGCATTTTTGGGAATAAGAAAAACCCTACTTCTAACCTAGCCCTACATGAGGGTTTACTACTCTTGATCTATGAGCATTTTAAGGCATAATCTAGGAGTAAAACCCTAGCTCATGGAGGGGCTACTTATGAGGAGATGAGGAGTTCTAACTTCTTTTGGATATAGAAGAGGTTCAGAGTATAAGCTTAGAGGAGGAGGAAGATTATCTCTTGTCTAGAAAGAAAGCAAGGGGAAAAATATGGAAATGCATACTTCAACTAAGGTTTCATGTATGAAAATTCTTAGGGGCCTTGAACCAAAACTAATGGTTAGGGGGAAGAAGAATATAATGAAGAAGGTGAAGACATGGATATAGATGAGGAGAAAATGGGTGAGGAAGATGAAGATAGAGAGGAGCTAGTTGAAAACCCCAGAAAGAAGTAGAGGAGGATGAAAGAGGAGGACATACCCTTAGAGGGGAAAATTGTTTGTGGTCCAAATATTCTAGTGCTTCCTCCCTCTCCAAGTCCCCCACAAGAGTATGTAAAGGAGAAAAAGGAGGAAGTGGTGAGGTGGTTATAAAGATAGGCATATGGCTTGGAAAAAATTCCATGTCAAAACTTTAAAGATGGGGATTGTGAAAGAAGTCATGAATCCACAGATCTTTGAAGAAAAAGAGGTAACAATCTAGATGGAGGAACTTATTGATCTAGTGTTGGTGGCTATCACGAACAATTTGAGGAAGTGGGAATGAACCTACTTAGCAATGTAAGAAATGACATGATAGACAATTTTAGATCAATTAAATGGTTGTTTCATGAATTGGAGGAGGTTAAAGAAAGAAAGTGACAGTTGGAAAGCTAGGGGAAGAAATTTGAGAAAGGGAATTTGATAGATCAAGGAGATGCTATTAGGCTAGTCAGAAAAAGGATGAAAATTTTGGAGACTTACAACCATAACATGGATAACTGAATGATCTCTATTCTGAACTCTCTCAATGAAAAGATTGTTACTCTTGTTGAAAAGCTAAAAGTCAGGGGTCTTCGAGCGGATAATGAGGGAAAGGCCAAAGATGAAGATAGGAAGCATGAAGAAACCATCATGGACATATCTCATACCAAACTAGATTGGCCTTGCTTGAAGAATCAAGAGCAAATGGTTGAGGAGTGTTAGAAAGCCTATGAAGAAGTGAAAACTATGCAAGACCTTGAAAGGAAGGTGAATGAGCAATTATCAATATCTATCTTTTCACCTTTTGCATTCTATAGATTTTTTGTTTGGTTTTTTTATTGTCTTTTGATATAACCTTTTTGTTAGTCATAGTTCTATTTTTGGGCTTTTGTTGTTTTATTTATAGCCCTTTGATATGTAACAACTTTTGGGTTTCAAGATCCCTATAAAACCTATTTTTCTTATAAAAAACAATAATGGCAATGAAAGTCTTGATGAAGGAGAACAACCTATTGTGAAAGTTGAAAGATGTCAAAAGAGTTAAAACTTTGATAGAATGATGGAATAATTAATAAAATGAGAGATGGATAAATAAATAGTTGAACTTGCTCTTGAGTGAGCTAAACTACCTAAATACTATTATGTTGAAATGCTTATGAAACCCAAAGAATAAACTCCAATGTCTCTTTTGAGTGAACATATCTAAAGTATACAAATAGAACTAGAACTAATGAAGAAAGACAAAGAAAAACCTACTACAAAATTATCATTGGATACCATTTTCCTGTTTCCTTTTGATAAGGAAATGTACATGTGTCCTTTTCAATTAGGAGTTCAAATTCCTAAATTTGATAAATACTTTGTTACCATAGATCCTCAAGACCATGTGAGATAATTTTGGTCCCTATCTATGGAATTCATGCATCTTCAATCCTACCTTATGCACTTATTTCCATAAAGATTAAGTGGAAAAGCTACGGAGTGTTTTTCGAAACTACCTTCTATAATTGTAACTTTTGAATAGCTTGCCAACATATTTCTACAACAATTTGCATACAACATTCAACATCTAGTTACCACATAGGGTCCTTGCAACATGAAATAGAGAAAGGGAGAATATTTCCCAAACTTCCTTCAAATATCGAGACACTTATACTAAAAATACTCGTGAATGAATCTTGAAAATGGGAGATTGAGTATATTCTTAGATACCCTTGTACCTAAACTTGGGCATAAGTTGCAATTGCAAGGATAATCTTAATTTGAAGAAATGACAAAAAAAATTATATGAATAGAATAATTTATGATCAGGAAAGGAGAACTGACACTCCATAACAATACAAAACTAGGGTATGTGCAAGATCATGGTGTGCCAAAAAGTCGTGATCTCAAAAATATGTAGTTCTAAAATACTTCAAACCATTTCAAAATCTATTCCAAATATTTTCTCACCCATCCTAATACCGAATAAAAAAGCTAATACCTCTATAAGGACTAGTATATCTTTGAATACCAACCCCATGTGATCAACTAAAAAAATTTCCCAGAAAATGTGTTTTTGACCTATACTTATGTGTATTTACTTCAAACATGTATTTGAAAAAAAAATCCACTAAAATTTGATGAAATGAAAAGGGTTTATTAAAATGTTCTTAGCTTTCCATAAATGTAATGCTTGTCAAATTACAAGTTTAGTAAGTAATTATTACTTATTTTTAATGGAGTTACTTGTAAAGTGTTGATTGACACACTAATTGAAAAATAACTATAAATTTTAAATGGTACAACATTTTTGAAATAAAACATGAGAATTTTTTAATTCCAAAACTACTATAGTAGAAAATTCATAACTAATTATTTAGTTAGAATAAAAATACCCAAAAATATGTGTCACATTAGGGCATAATCTAATTCCTATATCTAGAATCTTATTAAAAAATATTATAGTTTGATTTTCATTATGGTGGTCAAACCTACATCTACTTCTTATTTGTGTCTAGAATATTTTGTAGTATTGCATTAAAATTAAAAAATTTGACCATTCAATTTTAATTATTTTTTAGATAAAGCCTAATAATTTAAAAACTAAATTTAATTTCCTAGAGATTTTTTTCTATCAAAATTTTGATAGAAAGTTCATAACAAGTTTAAAATTGCATGTAAAGTTGACATAGGCCTGATTTTGTAATTTTTCATTGCCACTTAAGGGTATATTTTGGTTGACAATGATCCTACACATACCTACCAAGGTCTAATAAAGACAAGAGGAAATACTATAACAAAACCATGATGTTGTAAATGATGGAATTGTAGACACGGTAAATACCAAGACAACTAAAAATTGTTTTATATTTATAAGTAACACACAAGAAACCAATAATGCTGAAATAATATAGCTAACTCTAAATAAACTAGAAACACATTTATCAATTAACCCTAGAGTGCTAAACCTAAGTATAATTTTTCACCTTTTAAAGAACCTCTCAAAGTGGTCCTTAGAATGCTACTACAAACTTTTTTTATAAGATTTTCATATAGCTCAAGATCCTTGGATCTAGAAGTGAAACCATAGGGGTGAAATGAGAATTATTAGTGTGAATTCCTTCAAAACAAAGCATATGAAACTAGTAACTACATAAAACTTAAACACACAAACCAAGATCTCATAAAGGCTACAAAAGCTATGGTGGATGGACACAATGTAAACATGGATCTAAAAGCTTTCAAGAAGCCTTTTCCCAAGTATGAGATAGGACATGGATCAAAGTTCAAAAACAATGATAAAGTTAACTACATGTATTCCAATGATGATAATGTGATTCACATGGTAGAAGGTGTTGAAATGCTCATACAAGAGCATCCTAGGGAAGTCAATAATCATGTATGCAATAGCTTCATGATTGAATTTGTTGAGCTATCATTCACCTAGTTGGCAATGTGTTCAATGCATATTGGGAAATCTTTTCCTAAGTGTGCATAGAGTTTGGAGTTATGATATTTCTATTAGAGTCATTTTGGTGACTGTTGGTCATGTGTTGCTGATTTATTGGAGAAATTTGGAGATTATATTTGTGAGATATGATCCATGGGAGTTGGCTTGTGAGTTCTTTGATTTGAATAGTTTGTTGGCACATGGACCAATGTCTAAGCATGCAGACTATTATGCGGTCATATGATTTAGTTATGCATTGTAAACTTGGTGCCTATCCTAATTATTTAATTATTTTATGTAACTAATATTTATTGCCAAGCCAACTAATGTGAAGGATTTTACTAAGGAGTTCTATAAGTTAATTATTCGGTCTAGGCATAAAGAGTCATCTAAAGAAAAGGTGGGTAGATATATTAATTGTTTGAGATTCAATATTTATGATGAGATTGGTATGTTGAATATTGCTTTTATTAATGATTCTTATAATTATTCTTTGAGAGAAGAGGTTAAATTGAAGAGAACATATCAAGGTATTTCTAGAGGGAAGGATAAGAATGAGTATTCTAAGAAGTATAAACATATTACTAAAGATGAACCAAAACCTATTGAATAGAGGAAGAGAACATATAGAGGTGCATTTAAGGGTACTTTCTATAGATGTGGTGAAGGTCACAAATCTTTTGAATGTCCTAAGGATGACATAGAATAAATGTTATGGTACAAGAGGTTGAAGACTTGGTGAATGAACTCGAGAAGGATGGGGATAAATTGTTGATTCAAAGAGCATTTCTTGGTAAAAAGGCATTGGAACCTTTTCAAAGGATGAATTTTGTTAGGACATGTTGTAAGTCTAGTTGTAAAATTTTTAATGTGATTGTGAATAATGGCAGTATTGATAACCTTGTTGCTAGAGAGATAGTTTAGATCCTTGGTTTAAAGAGTACTAGACATCCTTGTCCTTATAGGATTAGTTGGTTGCAAGATGAGCATGCTTTGGATGTGAGGGAGAAATGTCTTGTTCATTTTTAGACTAGGTAGTATAATGATCAAGTGTTTTATGATATTATGGACATGAGTAGCTATCACATATTTCCTAGTAGAGCTTGGCAATATGATTGCACATTTGTGCATGATTGTTTCAAGAATGTGTTTACTATTGATAAGGGTGGTAGGAAGCATTCCCTAATTCCTTTGGAGAATGAAAAATTTGGTAGGAGGCACCATAGTTTTGGTAGCTAATTTGAATTAAGGGATTTGAAAGGGTTAGAGATCAGTGTGGAAAACATATATGTTGTATATTAAAAATAGTTGCATAAATGAAGTTGCAGAAGTGGAAAAAATGCAAGAGTGTACAAGTTGGTGTGGTAGAGGACAGGTATGTGAAAAACCATCTTAAGGTTTATGTGTCAAACTTGAAAGATGTTGTTCAATCTGTTAAGAATATATTTTCTTCGTACCTATGGTTTCTAATGCTAAAGAATCATAGGGATGTAAGAAATCTTGTAGCAAGGAGATTCATGATCAAATTTTCAATGTTATGGTTCACATAGTTGGGGATGTATTAATACATATTGGGAATCCTTTTCATTATTGCACATATATTTTGAAGTTATCATCTTGGAGTTAGATCTATTTTGGTGACTATTGGTCATGTGTTCCTAATTTATTGGTAGACTTTAGAGATTGTATTTGTGAGTTATGATCCATGATAGTCGATGTGTATGATCTTGGATTTGGATAGCTGCTTAGTATGTGGACCCATGTCAATGCAAATATTCTCTTATATTTTCATATAAGTTAGTTATCCATTGAAAACTTGGGGCATGTCTTTTAAGTATTTAACTATTTGATGTATTTAATATTTGTTGGCAAGTTGGCTTGTGGCTGAAAAATATATTTAACATGAGTGTTTATTGAATGTCTATTATGTTAGGCTGACTTGTGGCTTGGTCTAGTATAAGTAGGGGATCTTGTGGACTCTAGAGTCATTATTCATCTAGCATGGAGAAAGAAAAGAGTAGTTGTGAGAGTGATATTTGTGAGAAGAGGTAGTAGCTACAACTTGGAAAAAAAGATGTTTCCTTGGCTTCTTGCAAGCACAAATTTATATTCTTGTTGGGCTTCTCTATCAAATTATGGATATAGCTAGCTATGGTTTGGATATTGTGAGATCTTGTAGGATTATTATTGTAATTTCTTATGTATTTGATCATAACCTGGAAGATCTTATAGCCGAGTATTTTGGATATAAATTTTATGACTTTATTAGGATATTTGGTGTTGTTTTGGATCTAAATCTCTATTTTATTGTTTATATTCCATTATGTGGTTAATTATTTGGGGTGAGTACATCTTCTTTAGTGTGACTCTAGCCTTGCATTACATCAAATAGACTATTGTAATGTAATGTTTTAAAGAGCAAACACATGCAAAAATTTAAAAAAATGCTATAACTAGATCAAGAGGAAAGATTATTATCAAAGGGGTTTTACCTTCATCAAAATATTAAGGTCTCCAAAGGAAAAAATTTATATTGGGACTACAACTAGAAGTTTACAAGAAGCATCTTCCTATGAAGGAACCAATTACAATATTCTTAAATAAGTGTAGCATACAAATGCTCAGATCACTAACTTCAAATTTCTGAAAATCTCTCCTAAACAAAAAGAAATATTAAAAAAAGCCCTCATAAAGGAAAATGTACCTAAAGACTTAGACTTGGATCAGTTTTAATCTATGGTGGGATACTTAACTTGATCAAACTACCTATCCATCTCTGAAGAAGGTGATAACTCATTAAGTCACTCACATAATAAAGCATTACACTTTGAGGTCATGATTGATAATTCATGCATCAAACATGTGTTAATAGATGGGGAAGAAGATATTAACATCTATTCTTATAATTATTCTAGGAAGGAGACTCTTCAACATTTCCAGCTATTATTGTACGAACAATGGGAAGCAATAACGACGAGAGCGGAGGGAGCGGGTGTTTTCAAAATTCGAATTCATGCAAGAGCAGGAGTTCCTTGGATGGTCTATTTTGAGTCCCTGGACTAGAGCACGGACAACAAGATGGAGGCTGTCTGGCTGCTCCTGGCACTGGGGATAGGTCAAAAAGCACGGTTGTGGGTCCAGCTATCCTAATCAAGGAAGCAGCCAAGTCTCCTTTGGTTTCCAAAAAAAATGTGCAAGGAACTACAAAATGGTCCTCACTTTTTGGGGTTAAACCTTTTGGTAAGTCCTCTTTCCTACCTATTAAAACTATTCAAAATTCAGTGACAGGTTCTTGTGCGATAGCCATCCCAGATGAGATTGTGGACCACAATATTTAGACCATGGCTTCTACTTTGGTTGGGAAATTTCTTGGGCCTAGACCAAGCATTGATGAAGTTAGGCAGCTCATAAAACAAAAATGGGCTCTCAAGGGCCAAGTCTCGGTCATGGATATGGCGAAAGGCTTTATGTCTTTCGATTTCACTTGCTCGAAAGACCTTGCTAGCATTCTGAGTGAAGGGCAATGGGCCATGGGTTGTTCTTCCCTTGTGCTCCAGAAGTGGTCATCTGGCATGAGCTTAAATGATTCTTTTTTCACCCAAGCTCCTGTGTGGGTAAGACTGGCAGAACTGCCACTTAAATACTAGAATGAGGACGTCTTTGGGGGAATAGCTAGGACCTTTGGGGAACTCCTCTCAATGGATCCGATTACTACTTCCAAGTGTCACCTCAATTTTGTATGCATCTACATTGGGGTGAGAGATGGAACAGACATGCCTCAGTTCGTTGAACTTCATTCCAAACTTGGAGTGCACAACCAAAAAATCATCTATCAAATGATCCCCTTTGTGTGCTTCCTCTACCTAAAGGCTGGTCATAAGGCCCACCAGTGCCCCAATGAGGCAAAGAAGAAGATCATGAAACCAGTCATCCCTGATCATACCATGAAGCTCACTACACGCCCTTCTAGAAAGGGAAAGATGAAGTTTCTCTGGAGGTGCAAACTTTCTGTGGCACAGGGGAGAAAGGTTGTTACCCTAAAAGACACAGTAGCGAAGGGCACTATTCAGAAGGATCCCCCCAAGGAGAATGCTAGTTCCCCCCCCCCCCCCCCCCTTAAACAGGGCCCTATTTTGGAAAAGATAATCTCAGACCCATTTGAGGACCCAAAGGTGCAGGTAAGCTCCCCCTCCATAGCCATAGGTCCCATTGTGGAGCAAAATTTCCCTCTGGAACTATAGTGCAGTCTTCTCGCGCAATGGAGGAAGTCCCTCTTTTGGGAGCTACAGTGTTGAATCACCTAGAACGGGAATCCCCAGCCTAGGAAAAGGATAGCCAAGCTAAGTGTCTTCCCCTTGAGGACACTTTGACTTCTCCAAGGGTCATCACTAGTAAGGGGGGAGATTCTTCTACCATATAGGAATTGAGGTCAAGCTTCATCTCCTCATTAAGAACACTGATCCAACACAGCTCGCCCTATGGGAAGATAGGTTAGATAATAGTGTGATGGATAGCCTTGATGATTGGTGCATGGTCAAGAAGAAAAAGAACAACTAGAAGAAAACTTCCCCCCTCCCCCCCCTATCTCCTGCTTCAACCAGAAGTAGTGTTAAAGCTGATATTGGGTCACCCCCCAAGGGAGCAAGAAGAAAGAACTTAAATCATATTCTACAAGAAGAAACAAGAAGGAACCTGGTAGATGGAAGCCAGAGTTCCATCAAGGATTTCTTAGGAAGTAAGAAATGAAAGTTATCTAATGGAACATTAGGGGCCTTAATGGGGCTCACAAATAGGAACTCATTAGAAATATGATTAGAGACCAAAGACCTGACTTTCTAATGTTACAGGAAACTAAGATGAAAAGGGATTTGGTAAGAAGGATATCTTTCAATAAAAATTTTTGCTACGAAGCTTCTAATTTGGATGGAGCTTCGGGTAGTGTCCTAACCTTGTATAACACCAGAGCTTTCAAGTTAACTACTCTTTACAGCTCTACTAATGCTCTTCTTTGTAAGGTTTTTCACATCCAAAGCAATGAATCTTGGCTAATCCTTAACCTGTATGCCCCCAATACCAAGAAAGAAAGCAACTGCTTCTGGACCAAGCTCCTTGGCATCTTATCTAATTGTAACTTGAATAAAGGGATTATAATGGGGGACTTCAACTCACCTCTATTTGATGCAGACAAAAGGGGAGGTCATGACCCAGATCAGGATAGTAAACACGACCTTGCTTCATTCATTCAGCATATTGTCTTCTTGGATTTGGACCTTCAAGGTGGACCCAATTTCTCTTTCTGCCTCCCCCCTTTCCAGCAACAAGGCCTTCCCTTTTTTCTTTGAGAAAATGTGGCTCTCACACCCTGTGCTGGAAGGTAATATTTCCCATTGGTGGAGCATTGAGGTTGAAGGAACTGCAATGTACAGAGTTGCCCAGAAGCTAAAAAATGTGAAAAGAAACATCAAATCATGGAATAGAACTGACTTTGGCCACATCTTCTAGGAGAAAGATGAGATATCTGATTATCTCGCTTCTATTCAGGATAAAATATAGCATTCAGGATATAACGCTCATAATAGCCAGCAAGAAAAGGCCATCCTTTTGGATATGCACAACATCATATCTAAGGAAGAGTTTTTCTGGAAATAGAGATCAAGAGTCAGATGGTTGAAGGAAGGAGACTGCAACACCAAAAATTTTCACCTGACCACCCTTAAGCACTAGGCTAATAATAGAATAACCAACATTGTTAAGGGCTAGGTTTAGGTTACCAAAGAGGGTGAAATTGAGAAGGAAATTGTCTGCTCCTTCTCATCTCTCCTCTCAGTTAATCCTTCCCTCTCTGGGTCTGAACAAGAGTAAATCCTAGTGACCATTCCTCTCATTCTTCAAGTTCACCACAACTCCATGCTGAAGGAAATACCCTCCTTGGAGGAAATCCATTAGGCCCTCTTCTCTCTCTCGGGGGATAAAGCTCCTGGCCCAGATGGTTCCCAACTTTTTTCTTTTAGATCTTTTGGAATGTAGTGAAAAAGGATGTGGTTAAAGCGGTTCAAGAGTTCTTTGGAGCCAAGAATTTTCTTAAAGAACTTAATGCTACCTTTCTGGTCCTCATCCCTAAAATCTTGGGTGTTGATTCTTTGGATAAATTCAGGCCCATTAGCCTCTGCAATTCCTTCTATAAGATCATTGCCAAGGTTCTCACTTCCAGGCTCCTTAGAGTTCTCCCTCTAATTATCTCTCCTTAGCAAATCAGCTTTGTCATAGGAAGGCAGATCCTTGATTCAATTGTTTTAGTTCATGAGGTTATCCACTCTCTTGAGGCAGGCAAAAAAGAAGGCTTCCTTCTTAAGCTAGACCTGTCAAAAGCTTACGACAGGGTTGACTGGAAGTTCCTCTTTGTTGTTCTTCATGCCTTTAGCCTTGATGATTAGGTTTGTAAGCTCATCTCCTAGCTTGTGTCTTCACCCTCTTTGTCGATTCTGGTCAACGACCACCCCTCTCCTCTCTTCTCCCCCTCTAGGGGTCTAAAGCAAGGAGACCCCATCTCTCCAGTCCTATTTGTTATCATGGTGAAATGCCTTGGTAGACTCATCTAGAAGAAGATTAGGGATAGGTGTTTAGTGGGTTTGAGGCCTTCTTCGGGTCCATCAACTTTCACTCATTAGAAATTTGTGGATGGCACGATTTTGGGGGGTGAAGCTTCAGTTCGGGAGGCTAGGACCTTCAAAAGCATTCTTAATTCCTACACCAGGAGTACTAGACAAGCTATTAACTTAGACAAGAGCTCTGTCTTCTTCCTCAACACTCCTCTAGAGAGGCAGAGGAAAATTGCTCGAATTCTAGGTTGTGGCATTGGGTCCCTACCGGTGACTTATCTTGGGCTTCCTCTAAGCTCCAAACCCCCAGACTCCTTTTGGACAAGAATTATCGACAACTTCATCAAGAAACTTGCTTGTTGGAAAGGGGCCACCCTCATTCAAGCAGGTAAACGCACCTTGGTTAACTCGATTCTCTAGAACCTCCCCACCTATGCCCTCAGTCTTTTTGGGATTCTAGTTAAGTTTGCAGACAGAATGGAGAGGATTCAAAGGGACTTTCTCTGGACTGGAACTGATGACCACAAGAGATACCACTTGGTAGCCTAGGACCAGGTTTTCTTGCCCAAAAGCCAAGGAGGTCTTGGAATCAGGAAAATTTCTCACCTCAATCAATCCCTCTTAGCTAAACTCCCTTCGTGCATCTTTCAAGGCACAAGGGTTTGGAGGGACATCTTGGCTAAGAAGTACCTGGGAGGCCTATCTCTCTCCTCCATTTTCTAGGGGGTCGAGCTGCCGTTGGGTCTAACATTTGGAATGGTATCTTGAAGGCCCTTCCCCTTGCTAAATCAAGGGCCAAATGGAAAGCTGGAATGGGAGACAAAATCATTTTTTTCCCAAGATAGCTGGCTTTTTTAGGAACCTCTCAATAACCATCCTTCATTCAGCAGGTGGGCTAATCAGGCAATAGGCAGATATGGTATGTTGGTTAGAAACTATAGAAATTGGAATGAATGGCACAATCTAGTGGAGCTTTCGCAGCATCTCGAGCCTTTAATGGCCTCTTTGAATGCTATCAACATCAACCAGATAGGTGACACCTTAGTCTGGGGAGACTCTTCTGGAGGCCATTATATTGTTGCCTTAGGCTATCTTTTCCTTGTGGGCACAGGGGAGAAACCTATTTGAGCCAAGCTTGGACCCTGGATTAATGCCCAAAATCAACATTTTCTTTTGGCTCCTCTTGCAAGACAAAATCCTTACCCTAGATAATTTATCCAAGAGAGACCAAATTATTCCCAGCAGATCCTGCCTCTATAAGCATGACCTAGAAATGGTTAATCACATTTTCATTCATTGCCCCTTTTCCTCTAGAGTGTGGAGTCTTCTGACTTCCAATATGAACTTCTACTAGTGCCCACCAGCCAGTATCCAGCATTTCTTCATATAGTGGAGTAGCAACCACAAAGGCCTGGAATCCCAAATTTTGAGTTCTTGGATTATCCCACACTTTTGCTGGGGAATCTGGAAGGAGCGCAACAATAGGATATTCAGAGACAAAGAAGCTCCTGAAGGTATTATAGTAGAGAAAATTGATGGCCTCATAAAAGAGAACTATTCCACAACTAGAGATGGAAACATAAAGGATGGAGGGAAAATTAAGACTAGGAAAGAAGACAAGATCAAAAGAAGACAGCGGGCTACTTGGTCCTTCCCCCCCGAAAATTGGCATAAAGCCAATTTTGATGGAGCGGCTAAGGGGAACCCTGGTCCTGTCGGATGTTGTGGAATCATAAGAAATAGCTTGGGAGGGGGCATTTATACTATCTCCTCCCCTATTGGTCACTAAACCAACCATTTGGCTGAAGCCAGTGCGGCCAGACTCACTCTTAAGCTGGCCCTGGACTCAGGGATCAAACAACTGTGGCTTGAAGGAGACTCCCTAAATATAATAAATTTTATTTTAGGAGTAACCAAACCATCATGGACCATTGAAAGCATAATTAAGGACCTAAAAATGGACTTGAGAAAATTTAAAAATTACCACGTCAACCATGTCTACCGTGAAGCTAACATGGTTGCTGATTGGTTTGCAAATGCAACGGTCACTTTCAATTCGGTGATGACGTGGGGAAACAATAATCATTTTTTGGCGGTAGCTACGGAGCTCATTCAAAAGGAGAAAATTCAAGGTACCAACTCAAAATATTTTTATGATGATGAGACATGCTAAATCATGTTTTAAAAAGGGAATCATTTGGAGTTATGTGAAACTCCCACCGTTTCATAATAACGTGTACAGATTACACAAGCAGAAGAAAGCTAGAGTTAAACCCAATAACACACATTAAAGCTCTCATCCTTAGTGATTTTTTTCATCTTTGAGCTCTACAACTCTATTGAGAGTTTAGGGTTAGAGAGGCATAATATCACAATGGTGGGAGAAAGGATTAGAAGAGAGCCATGGGGAGGAACAAAGAGTTGGAAAGAAAAAGGGAAGGTTTGGAAAAAACTCCAGAAGGGCGGCATAACCAGCTTCATGGAGAGGCACCATGGTTTTGACATGGGGGTTACCAAGATTATGGTTGAAACTTGGCACAACGAAAAGGTCAAAATTGATGGTGTCTCCCACCAAATCACAGAGGGTCTCATTGCGGAGGTGATAGGCTTATCCTAGGAAGGCATGAACTTCTTCAGGGATAAGAAGATGTCCACCAATGCTATCAACACTTTCGTCAAGAATGACAAGGAGAAAAGAAAACTGGTAAAGATTGACACCTACTGTGACATTGAGTCCATCAAGAAGTCTTGGGGGCTTGTTTTGAGGATAATCATAGAGTATGTCACTTTGGAGCCCAGGTTTGATAGAGTCAGGACCCATCATTTTGTTCTGCTTAATCATTTTAGACATAAAGTGAAAATCTCCTTTCATTTCTATATTTATACTTATATGACTAACAATATGGAGAGTTAGAAGAAATTTCCTATTAAGAACCCCACCCTTCACAAAGGTCTTCTACTCCTCATTTTTGAGTTTTTGAAAACCCAGACAAGAGTCAAGTCCATTGGGGTTTCGGGTGGCTCCTCGGAGGACACTACCAGCTCTGACTCAGGGGAAGTGCGTGTTGTGAAATTTGTCAAGTCTGAAACCCCAAAAGTCAATCCCTCTCCCCGCTTCCCTAGTAGGAAGAGCCCCAGGTGCCCTCCCCATAACCCCCCTACCCCTCATCCTAAGGAGTCTAGTGATGAGTTAGATATGGAGTCAGAGGAGGCGGATTCGGTGCCAAAGAAGGAAAGTGAGTTGGAAGAGGACAAGGAGAAAGATAATGACAAGAAGGAGGTGGCCCCCTTGGTAACCTAGGATAACCCTAGAAGAAAAGAAAATTGGACCAGACCCCAACCCATGATCATCTCAATGACCATGCTGATTTTCCCCCCAACCCTACTGTGCCCACCTCCCCCCTAGAGGTCCCCATTTTTCCCCTAGTAGAGATGATTGAAATCATGGTTGAAAAGGGGGGGGAGGCCATCAGGAAAAATAAGAGAAAAGCCTAGAGCAATTTCAATATGGATAGTGTTAGTATGGGCATTGTTAGAGAACCTGCTAAAATCTAGGTGTTGGGGGATCTCGACAGTAGCACCCACTATGACAAGCTCCTTGACCCAACTCTTCTGGTTCTCTCTGAAAATGTTCATGAAATGGGTTTCAACTTTCTCAGCAATGCAAAGAACAGCCTGATTGACAATTTTTGCTCCATTAAGTGGCTTTTTTAGGAAATTGAGACTCTGAAGGAAAGGTCCAACTAGACCAACAATAGGGGGGATTTCAAGGATCATGAGGCCAGAGGTAGTAAACACCAAGTGGGTAGCCAAGAAAAAGATACAAGCCAGGGGCCCAGAGACAATCAGGAGGAAAGAATCACCCGGCTCGAGCAAAAGGTCCAAAGGCTAAATTTCGTCCACCAGGTTGTGACTAAACACATTGTGGATACCCTCCATTCCTTGAATGAAAACATTGTTAATCTGGGGGACTATCTGACCAATGTCGATCTTGTGGAGAACGTGGAGCAGAGTACAGAGCATGGAACCAACTGAGAAGATCCTCAGAAAGAGACTAGAATCCAGGAAAGTCAGGGGGACCAGATGCATTTCCTCCCCACAATCCAGGAGGAAGAGGCCAACCAAAAAGAAAGTGACGCTGGAGAAACCCTGCAAGCAATGGAAAAGAAGGGACACTAGTCTGCCCACCAAGCTCTATTCTTGGACTTTGTTTCTCAGGCTTTGGGCCTTTTTGTTTCTGGCCTTTTGAGGCAGCTTCTTTTCTATCTTTTCTTCTTTAAGTTGTTTTCTGCTGTAAAACTTTGGGTTTCAGGATCCCTATAAAACCTATTTTCCTAATCAAAAACATCTATTCTTATAACCTGATTCAATAACTTGGTTTCCCAGAGCATGCTTTAGATCCTCAAAAGGAAGATAACAATAGAAAAAATGAGGAAGAGGATATGACTTAAAAAGAACTGGTGTTAGAGTAGAACCCATAGAAAGAGATGTATCTTTTCTATTGTTGGATACACCATTTTCCTACAACATATTGTTAGGATGTCCTTGGATACATGAAATGAAAACTATACCTTCAACATACCATCAATGTGTAATTTTTCCCCACAATGAAGTAGAGGTATCCATACTTACTAACTCAAGCAATATATGTTATGCATTGAGACAAGCTACTAATATTTTTGTGTCAAACAATAGCAAATATATTGTGAATCATGAGGCTAAAATAAAATATATCTAAAGTTGAGGGATGCATGAATGGGTGAATATTCTCTACTACTGTTGTCTTTGTCACTACCTCAATCTCCTAGATATTATGGAAAACCTTATAAAGGTACCAAACCTTAAAAGTCAAAAGATAAAACTATTCATGATGCTACCTTCATACAAGGGACAAGACCTCTAGAAGACAAGGAAGAAGAAAAAGATGTCTTGGCTAGGTTGTAAAAAGGAAAAAATGAAGAAAAAGAAGTGAAACACTATGACATGTTATCTAACAAACACAAAAGAGGCTATAATATGATGAAAATAATGTGATATAGAGGAAAAGGTCTTGTTTGTAAAAATAAAAAATTATTAATAGACCCAATTGAGGAAAATTTTAGGAGGCCTGATTATACTACTAGTCTTGGATTTAAAAAGACACCACTTCACTTAGGAAGGAAAAATTTCATAGGATTCCATAATAAAATGATAAAGAACTCAAAAAATGTGGATACCTTTACTTGTCCTATTCCACTAGAGGTCTCTAATATGCTCCATGATCATGTTGAATGAACTTCACAAGTGGACAATGCTAAAATGGATGGTGATTTAGACAAGATAACCTCGGTCAAAAAAATGACCCTTGAACAATTAGAAGCTATTCAAAAGGCTAATCTTGTGTATCAAGGTGAACTTTACAGACCTATACAATTTCATGTAGGATAATCTAGTCAAACTCACCCCATGGATGGAGTTGAACAAGATAAAGAAGATAATGAAAGTGGCGAATGGGTACTATGACTATGGGAAAATATTTTAATCTACAACCCTATTGTACTAATTCTCATGAATATGAGTTTCACTCACTCTCTAAAGCTATTGCTACTTAGAAGGATGTAGCTAAAGTTCAGACCTACAAAAACCTAGCTTGATATAGGAAATGAAACTAGTGTTAGGTCCAATGATTTTGGTTTCACTTCTGTTAACATGTCTAATATCGATAATGTTAGGATTTCTAGTCATCTGAACATAGCTATGGATGGGATTACTTTAGCTCTTAATTCATTGATCAACTCTTTCACTAGACTTAACATAAACATGCTTGAACGTGTCAAATATCTTCCCCTCATTATCCCAAAGCTTATTGAACTGAACTCTGATATAGAATCCATTGAAGTCCCAATGTTCAAAAATAAATATACTCTAGGCTATTACCTCAATCTCATTAAACATGTAACATCTTCTACTAGCGAATCTAGAGTAAACATGACAGGGGCATATTTAAAATATCTTGGTCTAAAGATTAAAAAGGAAAAGAATAAGCATTTTGATAGAAAAAATCACTTTTTAGTGGTGCACAACTAAATATAGTAAAGAAAAATGATGTATCTAAAGGTAAAAACATCATTGAAGCACTTGAAGATGGGATATTTGATATTCTCTAAGTCACTTTCTAGAGAGATCTTCACTATTAATAGAACGAACACAACCAATAAATTTTGGAATAGATGAGCATTCACATATTATACATCTATCCCAATCCCTATCAAAGGAGGAAAAGAAAGAATTCATAGAATTATTCAAGGAAAATAAAATAGGCTTTGCATGGATATATTCTGACATGTCACATCTTGACCTTGATCTAATCATGCATCATTTATCTAATGCAATAGGAACAAACTAGGGAAAAAAGAGCTGCAAAAGATGCACCCTCATGTGGCATTATTAATTAAATATTAATTGGAGAAGTTGCTAAAAGCATGCTTCATAAGGTCTATCAACTATGCAGAGTGGATCTCCAATATTGTGTTTATTAGCTAGATATGAGATATACTTGCTAATGGATGGATCCTCTAGATATAATAAGATTAAGGTAGCACCTAAAGATTGGAAAAATACAATGTTAAATTGTTCTTGAGGAACATTATTTTCTAAAATGACATGCCCTTTGGCCTTAAAAATACAATAGGCACATATCAGTGGGAAACGATGACTATATTCAAGGATATAATGTAAAAAACTATGGAGGACATTGTGGATGAGAGCATATAAATTTCAATGGAAAGAAAGACACATGAAAAATTTGAGTCCAATCTTAGATAAAATGGAAAAAATCAAACTAAGGCTCAATTCTAAGTAGTGTCCATTTTGGATTACATTTGGCAATCTACTAGGCTACATTGTATAAGAAAAATGAATTGAGGTAAATCCAAAATAGGTACAAGAAATAAATGACATGAAACTACCTCAAAACATAATTCAAATGAGATTATTGCAAGGAAGGCTATAGTCAATCAGAAAGTTCATATCACATCCAATGGAGAAAGTGCAACCATTTGAGTTATAACTCTACACAAGGGATTTGCGTATGAATAGAATGATGATTCTGAAAAGAGTCTAAATTTTCTAAAGAAGTATTTGATTAATCCACCCATTTTAATGCCTCTCATTCAAGGGAATTCAATAATACTATACATATCAGCTATTATGACATCACTGGGGGAAATTGTAACATAGAAATATGAGAATAACAAAGAATGATCAATATACTATATTTGAACAAACTTTGGTCTCATTTGATGTTAAAAATACTATAATTGAGAAATATTATTTGGAAGTGGTCTTTTCTTCCCAAAATTTGAGACATTACATGCTTTCTCATTCTATCAAATTGATTGGGAAGACCAATCCACTGATGTATCTTCTGAACATGGCACCAATAACTAGAAGTTTATCTAAATGAGTTGATAATAAGAAAGTTTGACATTAATATGCTGACTATAAAGCTATAAAAGGATAAGTAATTTTTTATTAGTTGGCAAAGGCACCATTACAAGATTATTACCCAATGAATATAGAGTTTCTTGATGAATCCATCATACTTGTAACACAAGAGACATACAAGATGTACTTTGATCATTCATACACTCAAAAAAGATCTAGTATTGGAACTTTTTTATCACAAAACAAATGTACTATCTACCTAGGGCATGCAAGATATTGTTTCTGTGTATGAATAGGGTAAAAGCACAAACCTGTGTCACCCTTTTGTAAAGGAAAAGGTTAAATAAAGTATAATTGTTCACCTTCAATGACACAAAATTGGTATTATTATTTTGAATTTGAAAATTAAGCAAACTAATGAAATGTGTAGAAATGGATGAAGTTAAGGATTATAATTATTTATATATTTTCCTTATTTTTATAGATAATTTTTTAGATGCTAAAAAAAATTGAAAATTAGGGATCTAGTTCCCACCACAAAACTAGATGGAAACAAACTTATTTCCTTTTGATCTTAGACTATGATATAGATAACATATATAGATAGAAAAATCAAAACTAAAAATCAGCTTTAGACCTATATTATGTCATTTATAATGATTCAAATTTCAACTCACCTAAAATCTATAGTTTTCATCTCCCACCACATTTTTCAAAAAAAATCTATTCTATCCGAGAGAACAATCATACATTATAAAAGAGGACTCTATCCTCCAAAATGTTGTATAATTTTTTTTTTTTAAATGTTATGATTTAATATTTTTTTCTTTCTCAAAATTGACATCTTTTCAAGTGCTAAAATATGTACTTGTATAATTTTGTAATTATAATATATTATATCTAATTAAAACATTGTAAGCTCTATATGACAATATTCTTGACTCTAAGCTATATTAAAGGGTATTTAAATGTTATTAAAAAAAATCATAAAAAATAGTAAGAGTTATTGAAATGCCACTTTTATGAAATAATTGTATTTCTTTAGTAATTGGATACAAACTAGTATAAAACATGCATTTAATAGACATTTTCAATTAGAAAAGTGTGAGACCATATATAACTTAGCTAGAATGAATTTATCTAGATCATATTTTTGGAAAAAATTGAATTTTAGATAGAAATACTCAAATTTAGTCATTCTGATAAGTCAGCCTAAAACCTAACACAACTTTGTACTTTTACCCAATAACATCATAGAATATGAAGCCTTGGTCAATGAAATGGCAATAGATTTTTAATGGAGTGCATTAGATATATGAGGATTCACAACTAGTAATCAATTAGGCAAACATTGTCTATTAGATAAAAGACGAGAAACTATTTCTTTACAAGATATTGTAGACAATCTCAAGAAATAATTCCCCTATGTAACCTTTCCATACATTACATGAGAGCAGGAAAAAAGTTTTTGATGCCATCAAAACTCTTGCCTCCATGTTACAAACATTAGAGAATCATTTACAAGCTAAATTTTTTTGAGAATAATTTGAAGAAGATTATTAAAGAAGGAGATTGTTGAGAATAGATTAATACAAGTATGATCAATATGCTTCAATCATTATTTTTCATTGATGCCAAACCTACTATTTTCTAGTAAGACAACTACTTATATGATTTAAGTACTATCAATCATTTGATTGATGAAGAGGATTTGATCAAAAGTTCTAACAATAGTACCTACAGGAAAGGTCGAGTTATGATATGAAAATAAGTACAAGAATTAGTTAAGATAGTGATAACATGATGTATTCATAATCTACTTATGGTTACAAAGGCTAGTTACACTAATAAAGTATAGAAGAACAAGTTAAACAAAGTTTTTCTATGAAGCTTGATCGAGTGGATAGTAGGTGCCAAGAAAATTTAGTGCAAGCTAAGCAGAAAATCAATTCAAGATGAGTAAAAGTCTATTCTAATGTATGTTGAGCAAAAAAGTGGATGTAGAGTAAAGTTTAGTTGATGCTGAGCATTAGTAAACTTTAGTTTGTTCTGAGTCATTCCAAAAAGGATGCTAAGCAATGTACCATGTGTTGAGCATTAGAAGCAATATAATGCCAAGTTGCTACATTATTTGAAAAATCATGAATTTGATGGATCTAAGCTGACAAGTCTATTTTCTTGAATTGTGTGAACCAGGTAGAAGATAAGATTGATGAGCTGGTGGCACAAAATTCAAAGCAAACCATTTTGAGGTAAATTCAAAGAGGATTGAAGGATAAGTTTCTAGAAGAGATATGAAATATGGGGTAGATTCATTGTATCCTACCTAATTTGTCCTAACCCTAAATTGGATGATGTTTAATGAGCGGCAAAATATCTTAATTTCCTATTTATAGGAATGGCTAGTCAGAAGCAAAGGTTTTCATTTATGAGAACCTAAGGATGACAAGGATTCAAGGGTTATGCTTCATCTAGTGACCTAAGAGAAGAATTTGCATTGGCATGTTAAGCAAGAAGGCTTAAAGATATGAATTCTTGAAGGGTGAACAAGCTAACAGAGTTGAAATGTGTAAAGTCCAAGTAGAATGGAGGACTCAAATAGAGATTTGTAATGTACAAATGGAGTTGCAAGTTGTTATTAAATCAAGCCTTACTATTACTCTCTAATAATTGTATTAGTCTAGGGTAAATCCTTTGGATTAAGGTTGACCTAATAGCCATTTGTAAATCCTTTAACTAGGTGAGATTCCAAGTGAATGTTCTAAAGTCCTCTAACAAGGCTCACTCCTAATAGAGTAATTGAAATATTTTAATAGGTTCACATTTAATAGTGTGTATTATAACCTTAAAGAGAGTTGGTCTTTCACAGGCAATCACTTCAAAAGAGTGAAAAAGAGTAGCATATTATTAGTGTTTTTTCCCAAATTGGGTTTCCATGCAAATCATTGTGTCAAGTGTGTTGCTCAATCTATTATGCTTCATGTTTACAGTTCTGCAATTTGTTTTAATAGTAACTTACAAGATTAAAGTGATTGCATAATCTTATGGATGCATGCATGATGATAGATGTTTTATGGTTTCACTGAGCTGCGAAAAGATTTATATCTATATCTAGACCTTGGATAATTGATTCACCCCCCCCTCCTCGCTCTTAGTTTTTCTAAAGTATTCCAACAATTTTATAGTAGAGGAGTTACACTACCAAGTCTATGATTCTTCTAACTCCTAAATATTATGTTCTTTTGTAAGACATGACTCATCCTGCTATTGCCATATCTATTCTTATCTTCAAGACTATATTATTCCTAAATAATTATCTCAAAATGAGAGATGTAATATTATTGGTCACACTTCATAGAATGTAGTTATAGCTAAAACTTTAGACAAATGAGGATGTGATAGTAGCTTATTTAGGTGATTCTAGAATATGAAAAGTCCAAGTGCACATTAATTGACATACATGAAGAAATTTGTGGATCTCACTATAGTGGCATAACATTATCTCATAAACTCCTAAAAGTGGGTCATTACTAACCAAAAATGGGGAAATAAGCTATTCATTTTCTAAATCATACAAATAGTGCCAACAACATAGAAATCCAATCTATGCTCCTGCTATAGAGCTTATACCTTCGATTTCTCTCTAGCCATTTAAAAAATGGGCCTTTGACTTTATTGGATAGATTTACCTATCATCCTCTAGGGGACATAATATTATCATAATTACATCAAAATAATTTGCAAAGTGGCTATAGGCAATACCTATCATAGAAGGCAAAAGTAAAAAAGTAGCTATGTTTATCTTGAACTAAATCATTTGTAGCTATGATATCCCATCATCCATAATCATGGATATTGATGGGGAGTTAAAAAAAAAAATCCAAAAAAGCTTTGTGAAAAATTCAATATCAACCCAAATCAGTCATCCATCTACTATCCTTGGGAAGTGGATACGTAGATGCACCAAAAAAGACCTTGCTAAAAATCCTCCACATAATGGTCAACAAAACTGAAAGAGATTTCCACCTTCAACTCAATACATCTCTTTAGGCATACTAAACCAGTACTAGAACATATACTTGGGCAATTCCCATTGCATTGGTGTATGGAGCACAAGTGATCTACTAACTATTGAGGTTGAGATTCTCACTTTGTGGGCTTCTCTAAAAGGCTCTATCATTGATGATGATCACATAATATCTAGCCTAGAAGAGATCAAACTAGTAGAAAAACATTTCCAAGTGGCATTTGATCACCTAAGATTTTATCAAAAGTGGACGTCAAAGAGCCCAAAAAGCAAAGTGTGACATAGGGGATTCCATGTGGTTGAGAGAAAGCCCATGAATAAATAGAAATTTTAACAAAAGGATAAGTTTGAGGTAAACTAGTTTGGACCTTACATTATTATTGAGGCCTTTTGGTTAGGACCATATTAGTTATGTATAAGAAAAGGATAATTGTTCTTAGAACCCATGAACACCCTTCATCTTAAGTGATGCAGGAGCATCCAGAGATATAAGGGCAATCCAGTGTCACCCAAAAATAATGTACTTAGACTTAGTTTCTGTTTCATGTCTTTACATTTTTGGATACCCATTTGGCTCAAATAAAGGTTCCAACTCTCATAGTTCAACTAACAGTGCATTTGAAAATCCCAAAAAAATAGGAGCATGTATTTGGGCCATCATTTTGGTAAACTAGAAGGAGTGAATTGGCTAGATGAATGTAATCATGATTTAGAGCATTCCAGAAAAAGAATCAGGTCAATAGGCCCCACGGTTTGAAAGTTATTGCAGTTTTTCGAGTTTTGGAGACCTCCTAAGAATGCTTCCAAGTCAGGTTTGGGGCATTAAATGACCTCGAAAATGGTCAAAAAATGGGGGACAAGCCAAGCTTGTCCATAGGCTATAGAGAGCTTTGAGAGCTTTCTGAAAATGTAAACGGTTCGTCAATTGGAGCTACAGTTCAAAAGTTATGCCTCCCGAAAGTTTGGTTACCATTTTTGGATTCTTCTAGATTTGCACCAACTTCTAACGCAGCTTCCGGAACCTTCTATTTCATTGGTGGATGCCTACTAGCACTTTATAGAATGTACTCCTAGTCCTTAACCCTCCGAGGTCTATTTAAGGAGATTTCTGGCATTGTAAAAGGCAGTTCTGAGAAGAGTTTGAGAGGAGGTACCATAAGGAGAAATTATCTCCAGATTTATGCTATTGTAAGCCCTTAGGGCATGTTTTGAAGTTTTCCTGTACTGGTTGTACTAGCTTATCTTCTCAATTAATATAATTTCCCTTTGCTGTTGTTTCAATTCTGTTCTTGGGTTGTGTCCCCATCAAGTGGTATCAGAGCGAGTTTTCCTGAGTGTGTAGACAAAGCGTCAACTGTGAGGCACTTTGCACTAGGACTGTGTGGTTGTGGGTTCGAGTTAGAAGATGCCTCGACAAAGAGAGCGTGGCAGAAGGGCCAGAGCTATTGATCTTGAGGAGGTTAGAGCCCTCTAGAGGTAGGTACAAGCATTGCAAGAGGAGCTTTGTAGAGGAGAAAATGTTGCCATAGGTGACAATAATGAGGATGACAATGAAGAGGAAGTAATGGGACCAGAAGAGGAAGTTGACGGGGAAGTTCTGAATCCTGTAGAGGAAAGGCTTTTTAGGGCCATTACTAAGTTTGGGAAAAGACCTACAATTGAAGTGGGTATATTTTTAGGAAATCTAAAACCAGATGAGTTGATCGATTGGATCAATGAATTGGAAGAATACTTAGTATGAGGATATAAGGGACCCAGATAGGGTTAAGTTTGCAAAGGCCAAACTGAAAGGCCATGCCAAAATCTGGTGGCAAGAGGTTCAACTGGAAAGACTTAGAAGAGGAAAGGAGAAGATCACAAGATGGGATCGCATGGTGGACAAATTGAAGAAGCAGTTCATTCCTGTGGACTATGAGCTTGATCTATTTAAGAAGATGCATGGGTTAAAGCAAGCAGGAAGATCAGTCCAAGAATATACAGAGGAGTTTTATGGACTCTTGATTAGAGCGGGGCATGTAGAAGCAAATAAGGAGAAGGTTTCTCGTTATATCAGTGGGTTGCGACCTAGTGTCCAGGAGGAATTAAGTCTGGTAAGAATGACTAGCGTTGAAGAGGCATACCAGTTTGCCCTATGAGTTGAAGAGAAGCTGAATAAAAGGTTAGAAGGAAGACAAAGAGGGCACGGTCAAGGAGGAAGGGGAAGCGGTAGATCATCTGGAGGCCGCAATGAAACCCAAAAGAAAAATGAAGATGTGGGTACTAGCAGAAACCAAAGGAATGAGGGTTTCAACCACTCCCATGATCAAGACTTTGGAAATCAAAGAGGAAGAGGTAGAGGACGTGGACAAGGAAGAGGAGGCTTCCGTGGTACCTGTTTCCATTGCAATGAAGAAGGTCATCGTGCCTTTGAATGCCCTCAACAACAAGGAAGGACAGATAGGAGAGCTGAGGGCCAAGCTAGGGTTGCTCATGTGGATGAGGATGCACAATCATCACATTCAAAGGATGCAGAAAGAGGAGAGGCCTTGGTAAATGAAAGAGTCCTACTAAGTGGTGAGAATGAACTAGGACAACGGAGGAGTTTATTCCGTACCAGATGCAAGTGTGAGGATAAATGTTGTGATGTGATCATTGATGGTGGTAGCATTGATAACTTGGTATTAGAAGAGATGGTCTCTAAGCTGAAGCTTAAGAGGGAGAAACATCCCCAGCCCTATCGGATCTCTTGGGTAAAAGATGATCATAAGGTCCTGGTAAGTGAACAATGTTTAGTGAAATTTAAAATTGGGAGTTACCATGATGAAGTTCTCTGTGATGTTATTTCGATGGATGTTTGCCATCTATTGTTGGGTAGACCATGGCAGTTTGATAGACATGCAGTGCATGATGGACATGCAAACACATACTCTTTGACAAAGGATGGAGTTCGCCACAAATTGAAGCCCATGAAAAAGGAAGGTGAAAAGGTATGTAGCAATGCTAGGATTTGTCTTGTTGATGGAAGGAATTTCTTAGATGGCATGAAACATCAGCATATGTGCTATGCTTTGATTCCTAGGAAAGATAAAGAAGGTAGTAGTGAAATACCACTTGAAGTTTCAGATTTACTAGGGGAGTTTGGAGATATTATCTCTGATAATGTTCCAGATGGATTGCCACCAGTAAGGCAAATCAGTCATCGGATAGATCTAATTCCAAGAGCTAGTTTGCCTAACAAGGCTGCTCACAAGATGACTCCTACTGAAACAAAGGAGCTAAATAGACAGGTTCAGGAGCTATTGAGGAAGGGCTTGATTCGAGAGAGCCTGAGTCCATGTGCAGTACCTGCAGTACTTGCACCAAAGAAGGATGGAGAGTGGAGGATGTGTACAGATTCTTGAGCTATAAATAGGATAACCATCAAGTACCGATTTCCTTTACCAAGGATGGATGATCTTATGGACTGCTTGAGTGGAGCTCAGTACTTCACAAAGATAGATCTGAAGAGTGGCTATCATCAGATATGGATTCAAGAAGGACATGAGTGGAAAATAGCCTTCAAGACCAAGGAGGGTCTTTATGAGTGGTTAGTCATGCCCTTTGGATTGAGAATGCCCCAAGCACCTTCATGCGGCTCATGAATGAGGCACTTAAGAAGTTCTTGGGAAAATTTGTTATTATCTATTTGGATGATATTTTAATTTTCAGCAAGACTTTGGAAGAACATTTACTGCATATTCGTAGTGTCCTTGAAAGGCTAAGGGAAGAGAAACTGTTAATTAATCTAAAGAAGTGTGTCTTTGCAAAAAGGGAGTTAGTCTATTTGGGATTTGTTATATCACCTGAAGGTCTCAAAATGGATCCAGAGAAGGTAAAAGCCATCTTGGAATGGCCTACTCCAAGGTTTGCTACTGAGGTAAGATCATTTCATGGTCTGGTTAGTTTTTATAGGAAGTTTATTAAGAATTTCAGTGGCATATGTGCACCCCTAACTGATACAATAAGAGGGGATAGAAAAGAGTTCAAATGGACTGCAGCAGCTGCGAGAAGTTTTGAATTGCTGAAGAAGAAGGTGAGTGAACAGCCTGTCTTGGCACTTCCAAATTTTAGAAAAGTATTCCAAGTGGATTGTGATGCTAGTGGTAGCGCTATTGGGGCTGTATTAAGCCAAGAAGGTAAGCCTATTGCATATTTTAGTGAAAAATTGAATGATGCAAAGAAGAAGTATTCTATTTATGATCAAGAGTTCTATGCAATAGTTCACGCCTTAAAGAAATGGAGGCATTATTTATTGCCAAAGGAATTTGTTTTGTATACTGATCATTAGGAATTACAGTACCTAAATAGCCAAGGTAAATTGAATCAGAGGCATATGAAGTGGGTAGAATTCTTGCAGAGTTATACATTTGTGTTGAAGCATAGAAGTGGAAAATCTAACAGGGTTGCAGATGCACTAAGTAGGAGATAGTTGTTGCTTACAACAATGCAGGTTGAAGTAGTTGGGTTTGATGAACTCAAGAATTTGTACCCCGAGAATCCTGATTTTTCTGAAGCATGAAAAGCTTGTAAAGAACCTATTGCTATAGATAGAACCAAGTGGTTAGACTATTTGATTCAGGATGGCATGTTGTTCAAAGGTAGTCAATTGTGCATTCCAAGGAGTTCCATGAGGGAAAATCTGATTAAGGAGAAACACAGTGGAGGGATGGTAGGACATTTTGGTCAGGATAAGACCATTGCCATTCTTAGAGAACATTATTTTTGGCCTCAAATTACACAGGATGTGAAGAAGTTTGTATAGAGTTTCCAGGTTTGTGAAGTTGCCAAGGGGTTTAGTCAAAATACTGGCCTATATTAGCCATTGCCTGTTCCATCAAGGCCATAGGAGGACATAAGTATGGATTTTGTTCTTGGATTGCCAAGGACACAAAGGGGTAATGACTCAGTATTCGTGGTGGTTGATAGGTTCTCCAAAATGGCACATTTCATTCCATGCCACAAAACTCATGATGGTGTCCATATTGCAAACTTGTTTTTCAAAGAGGTGGTAAGACTACATGGTCTTCCAAGGAGTATAGTTTCTGATAGAGATACTAAATTTGTGGGGTATTTTTGGAGGGCATTGTGGAAGAAGTTGAGAACAGACTTGAAATTCAGTTCCACGCATCACCCACTGAC
This sequence comes from Cupressus sempervirens, assembly GCA_028749045.1. NCBI lineage: Eukaryota > Viridiplantae > Streptophyta > Pinopsida > Cupressales > Cupressaceae > Cupressus > Cupressus sempervirens. The sequence goes on from CM053786.1 coordinate 398,954,249, forward strand.
TGATGGCCAAACAGAAGTGGTAAATAGAAGTCTGGGCAATTTGCTGAGATGTTTAGTTGGAGATAAGCCCAAGGGATGCTATTTGATTCTACCACAGGTAGAGTTTGCTTATAATAACTCTGTAAATAGGAGTACTGGAAAATCACCATTTCAAATTGTATATGGGAATAGCCCAAGGACTGCACCAGAATTGAGGAAGATAGAACAAGGGGAGAGAACAAGTGCTGAAGCTGAGGAATTTGCTAAACACATCAAGCATCTACATGAGGAGGTTCAAGCACACATAACCAACATCAATCAAGAGTATAAAGCTAGGGCTGATCAAAGGAGAAGACATAAGGAATTCCAAGTAGGATATTTAGTCATGGTACACTTACGAAAAGAAAGATTTCTAGCCGGTACTTACAACAAGCTGAAAATGAAGAAATTTGGCCCCTCCAAAATTTTGAAGAAACATGACTTAGGAAATGCATATGAGGTGGAGCTACCAGATGGTATTCACATTTCTGCCATTTTCAATATTGCAAATTTAACAGAGTATCATGATGATGGTGCAGATGAGGAGCTGGTTTTAGAGCCATGTCCAATTCCTGCTTCTAAGAAGGAGGAGATAGAAGACATTCTAGATCATCGTGTGGGTAGGAGTACCAGAAACAGGGAGTATGAAGAGTATTTGGTCAAATGGAAAGGACGGCTGATCGAGGACTCAACTTGGATTTCAGCAGCTGAGGTTTCCCATTTGGGATTTACTCTACCATCAATAAAGTGATAGGGTCACTTTTCAATCTACCCTGGGTGTCTGATGTAGGAGCATCCAGAGGTATAAGGGCAATCTTGTGTCACCCTAAAAAAATTTACTTAGACTTAGTTTCTGTTTCATGTCTTTACATTTTTGGATACCCATTTGGCTCAAATAAAGGTTCCAACTCTCATAGTTCAACTATCAGTGCATTTAAAAATCTTGAAAAAATAGGAGCATGTATTTGGGCCATCATTTCGGTAAACTAGAAGGTGTGAATTGGCTAGATGAATGTAATCATGATTTAGAGCATTCCAAAAAAAGAATCAGGTCAATAGGCCCCACAGTTTGAAATTTATTGTAGTTTTTCGAGTTTTGGAGACCTCCTAAGAATGCTTCAAAGTCAGGTTTGGGGCATTAAATGACCTCGAAAAGGGTCAAAAAATGGGAGACAAGTGAAGCTTGTCCATAGGGCTATAGAGCGCTTTGAGAGCTTTCCAAAAATGTAAACGGTTCGTGAATTGGAGCTACGGATCAAAAGTTATGCCTCCCGGAAGTTCGATTACCGTTTCTGGATTCTTCTAGATTTGCACCGACTTCTAATGCAGCTTTCGAAACCTTCTATTTTGTCAGTGGATTCCTACTAGCACTTTCTAGAATGTACTCCTAGTCCTTAACCCTTCGAGGTCTATTTAAGGAGATTTCTTGCATTGTAAAAGGTAGTTCAGAGTGGAGTTTGAGAGGAGGTACCATAAGGAGAAATTATCTCCAGATTTATGCTATTGTAAGCCCTTAGGGAATGTTTTGAAGTTTTCCTGTATTGGTTGTACTAGCTTATCTTCTCAGTTAATATAATTTCCCTTTTCTATTGTTTCCATTCTGTTCTTGGGTTTTGTCCCCATCATTAAGAAGCTCTACAATTGATATTCTGAGAATCTATTTTTATATTATAAAAAGTCTTGAAAAAATGATAAAAATTGGAAAAAGTCTTAAAAATCATCATCTTAGTGAAAACATAGAAATAAGAGCCTTAGCCTTAGTGATATAACAAAAATCAAAAGATCTTGAAGGAACAAAATTAAATTGGAAAGGAAAAAGTTTCTTGATGAAAATCTTGCAAGTGGGCATCCTGGCAACCAAAAAAAAAAGTCATTTTCTTACAATCTTCTTTTCTTTTGATTGCTTTGATTTCATGCATTCCCTTCTTTTGTCTACTTCTTTATCTTGTGCATAAATTTCTATCACTTTTATGACCCTATTGAGATCATCATGGATTGAAATTGATAAATGTTATAGACATGGGGAATCAACCCATATATAGGGGGCAATGTCTTACACATTTGAGTTCAATTATTCTTGTGTCTATTAATATTCATCCAAATGTTGCAATATTTAGAATAACTTAGGGGGAGTGAATTAGTTATCGAAGGTCCAAATGTACAAAAAAAACTTTTCAATACTTAGTGCATATATATATATATATATATATATATATATATATATATATAAATGCGCGCTAAGTATTGAAAAGTTTTTTTTGTACATTTGGACCTTCGATAACTAATTCGATATATATATGCATGCATTCATTAGTTGATCCAATATCCCAAACTTATGTATATTGTTGTCCTATGTCATAATAACTTTGCAGAAATATAAACATGAGTTCAAACAAAATTATTCACACATTTTGACACAAGGATTTAACATAGAAACCCAATTCGGGAAAAACCATGACTAACATGCTACCAATTTTCACTCTTCTAAAGTGAGCCCTATGAGGATTCAACCCTATTAAAGGTTACAATACACACTATTAAAAGTGACCTAGTTAAAGGGTTTAAATCACCCTATTAGGAGTGAGCTTATTAGAGGATTTTAGAACATTCCATTAGAATGTCACTTGGTTAAAGGATTTACTCATGATTGCTAGGTCAACCTTAATCCAAAGGCTTTATTGAGACTAATATAGTTGTTAGAAAGTAATAGTAGGATTTGATCTGATAAAAATAAACTCACTTGTAGATTTCAGATCTCAAATTCATCTCACCATTCTTTTTGGCATTCATTCTCCTTTGTCTATGATAGCTTTTTCATCCTTCAAGTCTTTTCCATCTTAAGCCTCCTTTCTTAGTATGCCAACTGCAAATTCTTCCTTTGGCCATTATATGAAGGAACACCCTAGAATTCTTGTCTATCTCTGGTTTGCACCTCTAACCTACTTGCTCCTGGTTTGTTATCTTCCTATATAGTTAAATCTCATCTTTCTTTTTCTTCATCACAATCATCCATCTTAGGGTTTGGTCAAATTCATTGAATCTACTCATCTTTCCATTTTGTTCCTCTAGAAAATTCTCATACAATCCTCTTTAAATTCATCTCATAAAAATTTATCTTGAATTATGTGCCACTAGTTGATTGTGTTTATCTTCCACATCCTTCACACAATTCAAGAAATCAACTATGTCAACTCAGATTTGTCAAATCTTTGATCAAACTTAGTTAGCTATAACTTAGCAATAACATGTTTTTTCAACAAATACTACCTTCTAATGCTTGGTCAACACTAGGTTGCTCGACATGAACTAAGTCTTTACTCAGTTGTTACTACCATTCTTTGATACTCGGCACATACTATATTTTACTCAGTCATTACTCATATTTTACTTTTCTCAACACCTATTAAATTTCTAATCGGCCTAAACTAAATGTTAAGCTTGCACTATTTTCTTAGTCAGGCTTGGTAGACATCTTTCTTCACTTAGTCTTGTTCTTGTCTTTTCTTGAGTATCCTTTCATTGCAGCTTCAAGTAGATAAACAACACAATATATCATCAATGTCTTATCTAGTCTTAGTGCTCCTTTTATACACAATATAACTCAACCTTTCTCTAGGTACTCTTGTTATCCTTTTTTTCAAATCCTCTTGATCATTCAATCAAATGATAGCATTGAGACCAAATTAGCAGTTGTCTCAATAGCAAGTAGCAAGTTTGATATCAATGACAAAATAATGATTATTCCATGATAGGTTTCATCAATCTCTTTCATTTCTATACTTGAACAATCTTCATTCTCAACACCAATTACTCCTTGTATTTGGGAGTGACTAAAACATTTGTAACCTTAGAAAAAATATTCACATCTCAAAATGGAAAGATCACAAACATGTACCATGCATCTCATAAGATCTAGTCTCAAAGACAAACCATTCTTCACCTTCTCAAAGAAGAAGACATTGCAACAATACTCATTTGATATATCTTGTTGCCAATGAACTTCTACTAGACATAGGTTAGTGTGAATCTCTTAATGTGTTGAATTGATAGGGATTATCCCAAGGCTCTATGCCTAGCCAAGGACATCAAATAATAAAAACCATATCATCTAACTCAAAATGCTAATAGTAGGCCTTACCTAGCATGGGCTAGGTTATATCTCCTTGATACCAAAAAATATATGGTTGAAGTGGCTATTATCTATCCTCAAAAAAAGGAGCTGCAATAGGTAGGTGCTCTCATACCTACACCTCAAAAAAACCACCATCATCCACCATGCTCTTAGCACAATAGTATATAACATCATGTATATCATGATACATGTGCACCATCATACACTAGCCACATTTGAATCCATCTTGATGGTGAAGCATCCTCTATAGCTCTCTCTACAATCCAAAGGTGAGACCATGTTGACCCCAATCATGCATGAGGAAGAAATGCAAGAAACCTCCAAGTGCAAATGCAAGATGATGCTATTGACCATATGTCTAGACTAACGCATCCTCAGGAACAAGTCACTCCAATATAATTTCATACTAGAAATGTCTATGAAATCTTGAATACAAGGATAAGGTGATGAATAAAATTATATGTGAGAACCATGAAAGGGAATCCTCAATATGTGATATACATCCTCAAGTGTGATAATCATCTCATTGAGAGGTAAGTGAAATATATTCATTTCACTATGGAAATTATTAGCAAGTGCAATAAGTAGACCATGAATCACTTGATTATTTGTGAAATCAAATAAATGTAACACACCTAGTGTATAAATATGAGAAACCTCATCACCACTCAACTCTCTCATGAGCCACTAGATTGGTGAAAATGTAGAAAAGAAGGCAATGTCTTGAAAGTACTCTTGTAAATAAGGGAAAAATGAAAATAATAATTATATCATCCATGAAAAAGGTAACATAAAAAAATAAATATCTATTGTAAACATGTACACAAGTACAACAATAGAATATGAAGATTCTTGAAAGATGAGAAGGAAAAAATGTTCTTATACACAATAGAAATTTTCTCACTATTTTTGTGTGGGTAAATAATGAAAACTATCACTAAATCTAACACTAGAGACATATATTCTTCATGCTACAAAATAGGCTCACATGACAAAATTAAAGAGAAGAGGAAAATGAGCGTACTCTCAAGGGCTTCTTGCATGACAAGAGGGTCCACTCTAGTCGAGACTTAGGGATTTGTCATAAGATTTTCCTCACTATGTGTGATGTAAGTAAAGAAGGGAGCAAGTGAGAAGACAAAAATTAAACATAAAAATTTCAAATGAAATGTGAAAAAATATATTTCAAAACATTCTTTAAAGATCACTTACTAGAGGCAAGTAGTTTGTTGGGTGGTTTTGGCATTTGAATAGCTCAAAATGGTGAGTATGCAGAGGAACCACCATGATGACTAAGAAAAAAGGAAAAGAAAAATAAAACAAATGAAATGATAAGATGACATTTATGAGGGCTTACATAGGTTTTGACCTATTTTTCAAAAGTTTTGATGGTCGTGATTCTATATTCAATATCAAAATGAAAATTTGATATCATCAAATAGTTGAAAATTGTAATTTAAATTTTTGGGACCAATGTGATCAACTCCATGTGCAAGCATCATAATGACACAATAAGGACTCAAAATCTATATCAAAATATTTTTATCATCAAAATCTAAGATACATCACAAATTTTTAATTTTGGTCAATCAATGTCAAACTTGACCGATAGGATGTAAAATTGATGGAGAAAAAAATCTAAATATTTTGTAAATCTCACATTATCAGATCTATATAATTTATAATATCACATCAAATGATTCCTTAATCAATTTTACTTAGGCTATTTTATCTATTCTATCATTTTTTCAATTTTCTCCCCAGGGGGAAAGATGAATGCTTTACAACGTTAGGACTTAAAGTCATCATCGCTAATGCAAATATTTGTTGGAAATTTGTTCAGTGCTCCCCTTGAGATTTGTGACAAGTGATTAAATACCTTGTGTGTACTATAAGTTGAGTGGTTGTATCTGACACTAATAGATAGGTCTTTTGGTGCAATGAAAACCTTACTCTAACAAGTGGTATCAGAGCTTGGACATAGGTTCAAATCCTTCGACCCTTGGGTAATGCTAAGGTGGAGATTGTTGGAAAAAATATTGCACTCCCCTCAAGATTTGTTACAAGGGCATAACCACCTCTTGTGTAGTATAAATTGTATGGTTTTATTGGGCACTAATAATTTGGTCTTTTGGTGCAATGTAAACCTGAATCTAACAATCTTACCACTAGAGGCATACCAATTTCATCAGATCTGTACCATACTAGAAGTCCTAATCTATATCTTCAAGTTATTTTTTCAAGTTGGTTTTAGATCACACTTACCTTTGACCATTCTAAGTCAAAGTTAACTTCAATAGACCTTCTACAATTCTGCATCAAAGTCAATGCTTAATCAATCTTTGTTCAATCAAGTTCAAAATTGATTAATATATCAATCTCAAATGTGTTTTTTACCATTCTAAGTCAAATTCTAGTGCTATTTTAAGAGATGTTAAACCAATCTAACTCAAAGTTTAAGATCTCATTTACCTTTGACCCTTCTAAGTCAAAGTCAATGCTTAATCAACTTTTGTTTGATCAAGTTCAAAATACTTTTTAATTTATTTATCTCATTAGACCAAGTTAACTATTCTAAGTCAAATTTTGAGATCTCATTTAACTTTGACCATTCTAAGTCAAAGTCAATGTTGAATCAATTTTTTTTCAATCATGTTGAAAGTTATTCCTAATCTATTTATCTCAATTTACCTTTTCCTCTCTTCAGTAAAAGTTGATTAGCCATTCTAATTCAAAATCAAGCACTTATCAATAGATTGTTCATCATTCTAATTCACAAAGGATGATTAAATCAATCAATCTAAGTCCAACCAAGCTCATATTTAATCTCTTATTTTTTTCTAGAATAGTTTCATCAAATCCATATCAAATTGTCTTATACTTCAAATATCAAAATATCTATGACTATATGTGTTTCTCACATATCAATTCAAAGAGGGGAAAACGTAATCAACCAAAAATGACATAATTGAATAGATGCCCCTACTCTAAATTATCACTAAAAAATAATTAAAATTCCTAATACAAAAGGCAATTTGTTTCTATCACGTAATCTCACATGAGTGTAAAATTGCATAAAATCCTTAAATTGAATAATCCTAAAAAAATTAATTAATTTTTAAATATCATCATTAATTGGCAATAAATCATTCTAACTTAATTTAATTAAATGCCCTATCACATTAATTAAATTGAAACCATTTTCTAGTTACACATTAAAAAGGAATTTAAATTGGTTAAATTAAATTAAATCTCCAAAAATATCAATTTTTGAATTAAATATTCAATTAATACATGAAAAAATAAAATTAAATGAGATAAATAATCAATTATCTTCTCCAAATTCTAAAATTAATGAAAAAATGTTAATAACTAAGTTTGAGTGAAGAGTTGAGTTCAAATTACATAAAATGAAATACAAAATCAAATGAAAGAGTGACCATGGATAAATCAAAAAGAAATTCAAGAGAATCGTTTCATGGTTCCTAGAAATAGAGAGACAGATAACTAAGCAATCTAAGTCAGATTGACTACTCAACTCCCCTATCACTCCCAATCAGGGATAGTAAGTGGGGCTTCCACCTCCTAAGGTGTTTGATGAATAGGAGGTGTTTTTGTTGAACTCAACCTCGAATTCTTATAAATGAAGGCTCCCTAACCTTCATTTCTCATATGCAAATGAAGAGTAAACTTATAATGCTAAATTTTCTCTAGAGATATGGTACATCATTTTTATTGAAATCATTGCTCTTCTTAACTTATATAGACTACTTCTATCATATTTTCAACCATCTAGCTTCATGCATATATGAAATCCAAATTAAAAAATAGTTTGCATTTGCATTCACACTAAAGCCTATCTTTCAATGAAATCTAGTTAGTACAAAAGATTCAAATCTAAGAGTTAAAAACTCCCATTGATTAGAAGGAAATAGGGTTCATTTGCATGGCTTTTTCCATATTGCTTGATTTTTTGTTTCTCTAACCATAGATATAAAGACTTTTTTAGGTGTTGTGTTTACAAATATAAGTATAATTTCCACACACACATTAATGTCTTTATCTTTTTTTGTTACTCCATTGGAACACAATAGAAAAATGTAGTTGTTTTCCTCAATAGAAAAATCTATTTCCTCATTTGTTCCTCCATTAGGGTTATCGTGAATAGTAACTTGAATTTCAATAATAGCATCAATTCACAAAGGGGACACAAATAATTAGCCAAGAGTTTCTTCAGAATTAACAAATGTAACCAAACTGGTAACCTTATCAAATAGAAGTTGGGAATTAATAACCAACCCTGTACTCTAAGCCTCAAAAGAAGAATAAATTTGGGAAAGTTTTAAAGTTTCTCTAGGCTTAACTTTAAGGCTAGAGACTTGCAAAATATCAACACTAGGTTGAATAACTGAAGGTCCCTTGGATGTATTATCATTAGTAACCTATTTCTAAGCCTTTTCAATACCCATTTCAAATTCTATCTACTTATTTTGGACATAACCTCTTTTAACCTATCTTTGATTCTTCTTGTCAATACGAGTATGTTTAGCTTTAAGAATCCTATGGGAACAATGTTTATCCCAATGACATATCTATTTACATTGAAAATAGTAGAATGAAAAATGATCCATACTCTAGCACTTACCTCCATTTGCCAAACTTAGAATGAATGATAATATCATGAGGAATCTCCATGTTTTGCTTGATATGGATATAGACTCTAGCATTAACAAAGTGGGATCTAGAGGCCATTGTTGGATAACTAGAAAGAGATACCCAAACTCTTTAGCTAGACCTATGAAAATATTTCCATTCCAATATTCAAGAGGTAATCCATGAAGGTGAATCCAAATAGGGGCAGATTAAAAAATGGATCCATCCAAATCTAGATTATGAAACCAATTCTAAAGTGCCAAAGTAGCCCTTCCCATCATCTAGTGACCCTCACAAAGAATATTAGTCATATCTTCATCATTCAAGAAAATAAAAGGGAAACAACCTTTAGGAATAGAAGCTAGGTCCATATTTCCTTTCAGATGTCATTTGGATCTTATGAAAGATATGACATCATTCATATTAGGTTTAGAACCTATGAACTTGCCAACTAGGGATAGGGTCATGGACTAAACAGAGTAATCTATACAAGGATCAGGAACAAAAATGGCATATTCCATTTTTTCTAGGTTAGAAATATTATTAACTTATAGGAAAGAGGATTTACTTGTAGGCTTTATCCCAAACAAGGATGACGATTTCAGGCTTTTGTCTTTGACATCCTTTTTTCAAAGGTATTCTCTCCATCCGCCTCAGATTTGTCCCCACTATGACCTACACTTTTGGATTTTTCAATAATAACTATGTCATTGGGTGCCAAGCCCTAAGAAGAGCTGACAACAAAGTTGTCTCTCTCATCTGCATGAGAGCTAGCTCCAAGAAAAAGACCACCACCTCTTCTTGCCCCTATTTGGAATCCTAGAGCACCTCCTTTATTACTAGGTTCATTTTGAAATCGTGTTCATGCCTTCAACCTTGCACTCTCGATTTTACTTTTAGATGCTATGAAAAAAATAGTTATTTCTTTTTGAATATCTTTTTACTTAATCGTAGATGTTAAAAAATATTTTCTCTATTGTTAAGGTAGATGTTCCCCAATTTTATGATTTAAAACCTTTGTTGCCACTAAAGTAAATTGTGTTTTGGTATTTTTATAAGGCTAAAAGCTTATTTTAAACTAGATCATTCATATAGAAAGATTCATTTTGATTAGACTAATATATGAATTTGCACTAGACACCATGCTGTTTTAAAATTAATCTTTTGACTTTTCTTTTTCATCCATGGAAACTATTGATTTGTTGTACCAATATTTTCTTTTAAAAAAAGGTATATAGCCTATATAATATTGATAAAAGATAGTAATTATATATATTTTTAAGTCTTAAAGCCAAGAAAACTAGGAGTAACGTCATCTAAATTGAAGAATTTATCCACGTGAAATACTCCTAAAAAATTGCCAAAACAAGGACTAGAAGAGTTAAAGACATGAAAATCTTAGTACTTTTGTAGAAGCAAAATATGGAGGTGGTATTATGAAATGGAAAGAGAAAAAAGACATAGCAATCCACATTGTCAAATGAAAGAAAAAGAAATAGGTGTGAAGATCAACACACATATGAAGGTATGATGGTAGATCCATAAGAAAGAAAAGAAAGGACAAAGTGAATAAATTACAAAGCAGAATAGAAATGGTGGGAGGAGGAACATTGGAATCTGAAAAGAAAATGCCTTCAATGAATAAATACACTTAACCTCATTAATGAGAATAGATGTGATCTTTGGCCAATGCGTCTTTGATGATTTGAAACTCCTCTAAAGTTGATGATGTCTCATCAACTAGTAATGTGTTTCCTTCATAATATGTATGAACAATAATTGTATTCTGCATTACAATATAAAGAAGTCTCCAATTTGGGATTTACTAGTCTTGGTTGTTGTAACAATCTCTTACATTACACAAATGTTTTAAATAATAAATCAACATAAATTTGGTTTGAAATTATTGAAGTTGAATTGTGAATAGCCTTCAAATTATTATATTTTTCCTTCATTCCTACTAGGCTCACCTAAATTAATGACCTTGGGTAAAAGCACAAGCCTGTGTCACCATTTATAAATCAAAATACTAACAAAAGTATAACTATTCAACTTCAATGGCATACAACTAGTATTATTATTTAGAATTTTAAAATGAAGTAAACTAATGAAATGTTTGAAATGGTTGAATTTTAGAATTATTATTTTTAATAATTATTTGGAATAAGAATTGATATATTTTCCTAATTTTTAAGGATGATTTTTTAGTTGCTAAAAAATACTGAAAAATGAGGTGTCTAGTTGCCACCACAAAACTAAATGGAAATAAATTTGTTTTCCCTTTGATCTCAAATTATGTTAAAGATGACATATATAGGTGGATCCATCAAAAATGAAAATTGAATTTTGACCTACATTTTCTCTTTTATAACCATTCAAATTTAAACTCGTCTAAAATCAATAGTTTTCATCTACCACCACATTTTTCAAAGAAAATATATTTTAACAAAAAAATTATATGTTTTGGAAGAAGACTCTATCCTCTTGAACACCAACATCTTCTCTTCTTGAGTGTTAAAATATGTACATGTAGTATTCTTTAATTATACTATATCTAAGTAAAACACTATATAAACTCTATATGAGAACATTCTTAAATTTAAACTCTATAAAATGGTAAATTTATATGTTATTAATAAAATATCTATTAAAGGAGTCAAAGTTACTTAAACATCAATTGTTATAATTGGAAAAACTAATATACAACATGAATTTATAGACCTTTTCAATTGGAAAAGTGTGAGAACAGATATTAACTTAGCTAGAATAAATTTATCTAGATCATATATTTGAAAAACAATTATTTTTAGATGGGAATTGTAAAATTTAGTCGTTTTGTTAAGTTAGCCTTAAAGTGACCCATCTTTGTATTTCTCTCAAGACTACTATCAAATTCATTATTAAAGTCTTCTAAAATTCATTGAAATTTTCTCTAATACCATTTACAAACAATTTTCCACATTATAAAACTAAATTAATCCTATCAACTCATCATTATGTATACAAAAATGATCAGCTACTAGTATACTTATATCTTTTATTCATTTAATTATTATTCTATAATTCATCTTTTATTTATTTAATTCCTATCATAACATCATTCACCTAAATATAAATATCTTATTTAACCTCCATAAATAATACAACAAAATAATATTCCTTATTTATAAAAGTTACATCCTCTAACATACAATAACTCACTACATGACAAATACGAAAACTTTCAATACCAAAAGAACAACAATCTCTACAATCTCTTTCTTAAAACTCCAAGAATATGTTTGACATTTTTAATGTTGCATGATTGATATCATTATCCAACAGTGTGTCTATCTCAAATACACACTTTAAGAATTTATGAGAAAGGATGGAAAATGCTTGTCATTATATGTTTAAGAATTGAAGTGGGACATGTGATTTGATCACTATTTAGGTAGTATAGGTTGACAATTTTGGCTAGATCCCAATATAACTACTTGCACTCACTAGGTAGAAAGCTAGGCTGCAATAAGTTCTTCAGTAATTCTTGGTTGCTTTCATTTACTCTTTCTCTAATCCATTCAGTAGAATTCTCAACAGATGTCCCTGGATGTTCTCTCATGAACAATGACACTGAGGTGAGCTTTCCTTCCTTCGTCTCCCTCTAAAAATATATGAATAGTTTACATTCTAATAGTTTACATTCTTTTCTTCCAATTTCAAGAGAATTGTAATATTACAAAGGAAACTGTAACAAATAAGTTTTGTTAAAATGATAAATATAAATTCTTATTAGATAAAGTTAAAGAGGATTCAAACCTAACATTATAAAAGATCTTATTTTTTATTACACAAAGAAAACATTATAATATTTATTTAAAACAAACCTATTACCTTGTAGCTTTGAATGTCATTCAAAAGATGTCCACAAATATTGACTAAATCCATTAGACTCCTATACTCTGGATGGTTGATGATTTCCTCTGAAATCTTAGGCCCTACAAAATAAAGTGATGTAAAAGTAATTGGTTCCAAGCCAATTGTTATTTTTCCATTTTCAATATATTCCTGCATTGTTGGTGTATATCCATTTTTAATCCATTCATCCTCCTTCATCATTGAGATTGCTAGCTTGTACCACTGTGATATAAACACAAAAGAGCATTAATCAATTATTCCAATGAATATTTTTTAATCTGCACAATGTAAATGAACAATCAAATAATTCATATTATTCCTGCATTGTTGGTGTATATCCATTTTTAATCCATTCATCCTCCTTCATCATTGAGATTGCTAGCTTGTACCACTGTGATATAAACACAAAAGAGCATTAATCAATTATTCCAATGAATGTTTTTTAATCTACACAATGTAAATGAACAATCAAATAATTCATATTAAAAACAAAATACACATAATTTCCCTTAAATGGGTGCTCCCATCCCTCTGTTGAAAGGCCCAGGCATCTTGAGCTGTATCATTGATTGTGTTATAGATTGCAAAGAACAAATTTCTCATATTATCTGAATGATTATTTACCATTGTTGGGTTCCATCTGTACGAAATTTGAAACGAGTAAAAACTAGACTTAGGGTTTATATCTATAATGTAGTAATTTTGTATATTTGTAATACAAAATTAGGTTTACGTTTTACCTCCTAATAGATTCAACAAAACATTGAAGCTCTTCAATAGAGTCTAGACTCGCCACATCATAAAAAGCATCCATTAGCACAAGAAGAAGTCCAATCTTTGTCTAGACAATGCGTAGAGTAGACATTTCAATGCTAAACTGTGTTAAGGCAGCAGAAAAATAGGACTCTACAGTAGTGTTTCGAGCAAAATGTAGGCTCTCAAGTTTAAAATCTACACTCCATCTGCTATGGTGGAAAAAAACATAAACTTTGATAAGACATTGGGTATAACTATGACCATAATGTGTTATTAAAAAACTTCCTACTTACCTTTCTAACTTCTATATGTCCTCTTTTTGTACTGCTAAGCAGATATTGTATTCCTTTTTGGCTAAACTTAGAAAAAAAAAAATTGCTTAGACAAGGGATCCTACAATCAAATTCGAAGAGCCAGTTTTTAGCTCTATTAAAATGATATATATTTTAATCCAAACTGAATGAAAGGGTAATGTACATCACTGAGAGATTACTTGTAAGATGTCTTTCCAATTTGAATATTGTCAAACCCATAGTTTTTGATGTATTGTAAATGTTCTATTCTCTCCAAACTAGCCTTCCAAGTTATAGCTAGTGCATATTTAACCTGCAATGAAAGGATTTCTCACAAAGCTCAATCAAGGACAAAGACATAATTTGAAAGAATGTTCATTTACACCCTCCGAATTAAGTTGATTACCTCTTGACCAAGGACTGTATATTCTTCATCCATGTTGATATTCTCAAATTAGTTTTTGGAGAGGGATTTGGCTTTTTCCAAAATTCTTTCACCTGGGAACATTAATTGAGATGCTTTGTACAAGTTGAGCATTATTGTAACAACTTGATGATTCCCTTCTAAAGATTGTAGGAAGTTTCCATCTTTGAAATAATTAACCAAGATATCTACATATTATAGTTGATTTCATTAGTTTGAAACAAAAATGTAACATATGATGCATCACATGAAATGCACCCAAAGTCTATATATTCTTAGACTATAGTAGTAAATTATTTCAGAGTTAAGAAAACATGAGAGAGAATCAATAAAGAAGGCTACAATGGCTATCAGATTGTTCAAAGTACTTGGAGACACATCATATCCATTCGATCGTAGAATTCTAAAACTGATAAAAGTATTGATTATGTCTGATGTTGATGATATTCTCTGAATTATTCCATTCTTGTTCCAATATCTATCCATTGAAAATATTAAATTCATAAATAATGAAAATCAAGAATAAAAATTGTATTATCCTACATCAATCAAAGGAATTCTCAATTACCTGTAGAGATAATCTAAAACTTGTTTTATCTCACATTCAAAAAGTCTTGCTATATCTAACCTTTCAACCATGTCCACAATTGAAAGGCATGTGAGCAACTTTATGGGATAAACACTAGGCACTGCACCAAGAAAATAATGCATGTTCAATGTTTGTGAAAATAAATAAATAAAAAGTCATCAAAGCATATAAATTAAATATATTAAAGTTCATGGATAAACATATGATAGTTTTCAAAATCATTCCTTACAAATTATTTAAAAACATGTTATTATTAATTATTTATAAAAAATCATTTATATTCTATCTATCTATCTATCTATCTAATTCAAAGATGTGGATTTAGTCACAAAATAGCATTCTCCATTGTTAGTATAGTTGCACGGTCTAGCCATTATGAATGTCAAATTTATTTTTTATTCTCAAGAACAAAAACATAAGTAAACAGAAAAGTAAGAAATCTATTTTATAAGTAGGAGATATTTTCTATGAGAAGTCAAATTGTGATATTGCTATGTCGATTCAATTGGGTATTTTTTGAGTCAAATTCTTTGACCCATCTCCCTTGAGAATGAGTGGATCAATGAATTTGCCTTCAAAATTACATAGTTGAATCTTGATAGCAATATGACAAATCTCTTAGTATTCTCAAAAAACAATAGATAAAGAAAAATGGTGAAACTATATATATTAGAATTCACCTTAAAAGGATCACTCTGTAAGAAGGTACTTTGTATTTGTAGATTTGAAAACTTCATACGAGGCTTTATCATGAGAGAGTTCAGAAACAGAAGATCCTACAAATAAAAATAACGAGACATTAGTAAATGCTTAAAAATTTAGATAATAAAACAAATCAAATTTATAATGAAACAGAAAAATAGTATACCTAAGAACAAATGTAAAACAGTTCTCAAGTTGAGAACTTCCAAACTGTTCACAAGCTGTATCATCAATGTTCAGAATCTGGCACATGAAACTCCACGAGTAGCTGCAAAGTACGCAGAATTCAGAAGATCTGTAACAATTCCTAAACATTAGCTGATCGTTATTAGATTACTTTTTTGATGAATAGACATTTCCATTACTTTTTGAAATTTGTGACGTTGTAATAATTGTTAATAAATCATTTTAATTGTCAAATCTGTGGATAAAGACTTTGTATGATTATAACTGTTTTAATTGTTAATAATAATAATATGACAACTCTCAGCATCAAAAACGTTTCGGTCGTTTAATTTAATAAATCATTTTAATTGTCAAATCTGTCGATAAAGACTTTGTACATATGATTATAACTTTTTAAAACAGGGAAACTTTACGTTGATGGCTAAGCAGCCGACTTAATCGTTAATTATTATAGTTATTAATTATTTAGAAATTCTAGAAGTGTTCTATTTTTGTTTTAATAAAAATTTTATTTTAGTAATATTTTATAAATGTCAAATCACAGTTATTTGGTCGTCTATCCGACGCTTCCATCATACCATTTGCCTTTTTTCACATATATCAGCTGGTCATTTTTAATATTTTTGTCCTTATTTTGTTACTCCAAAATTTGTGTCACACTATGAAAGTATGTTGACCATTATTTATTTCTAATTTTAATTGATATTTTGGCATTAAAACTAAAAAAAATTGTTTTATGAATTTTTTATTTAGTAAAATTACTATTACAAATTGTCATTTTCATTCATTAATTTTTTTTTAAAATAATAATAATATTTTTAAATGCAAAAAATGATTTAATAATATGTCCACATTTTTAAAAAATCAAATACTAATAATATCTTCAATAATGTTATCTAAAATTTATTTAATAATATTATTAAATAAATTTGAGATTATATTGATATTAAAAATCGAATAAATATTTTCTCAATCATTTTATTTTGATAATAAAATATAAACTATCTATTTATTTGTATCAATTAATAATAATAGTATAATTTTAATTTTAATTTTGACAATAAAGTAAAAAATTTCTCTTATTTAATTTCTATTAATTCAAATAATCAATAGAAATTATCTTTTCTATAAATAAAAAAATATCAAAATTAAAATAAACAATAATAATCTTCATAAATCTCTAAAATAATGAATTATAAATATATGTATTTTTTAAAGAAAAGTATTATATTTATATTAATAATAAATTGGTTCAAGAAATGCTCCCAAAGAACCACTGATGAAAAACTTTTACCGTTCCAAAAAAAAAAAGTACAAATGTCATATTCTACGAATGTAACATCAAAAAAAGATCTATCCAAAATTGTCCAATGCCTAGAGGCAAACCAACATTAAACCCCTCATAACCTACTATCCTAAATACAAAACTCTTACATCAAATGATCATGAGAAGCCCAAACAGAGCTACCTAAATCTAAATTGCTACCCATATAACAAAAGCCTCAAAGGCTATTTACATCAAAATTATTCATAGAGATTGAATAGTTTATCATTTACAAATTTGCATGTGACCATCATATTGTCATATCTTCACAAATAAGGCAACAGATGGAAAACTATTCTAGTGGATGACCTCAACTGCAAGATCAAAAACCATAATTAGAATTAAAATATTATGAGCAACAACATATAAGGTCCCTCAATTCTTTAACAAACAAGGCCTGTAGCAAAACCCTTGAAGATGAAGAAGAGGTTGCATCTTCCAAGGTAATTACTAATGAAAACAAAAGCCAAGATAACCATAACAAATACCTTCGTGAAATGTAAAATATAAAAACAATAGCCCACACAAAATTAGTACACATGTCATCATAAGAGAAGTTGGAAGAGGCTGACAAACCAAGAAATAAGGCTATGAACTACAAAATAATAAATAGAAAATGAATACAACACATACCAAATATCATCATAGCCACCATATGTAAACAACAGTACCAACAAGAATTAATGAGCAGTACTAAACTAGATCCCTATGCCAATGGAAAATCCAAAGTTAGGAAGGCCACATGAATAAAAATTCAAGCACACTAGGAAATGATATCAAAGACAATAATTTAAAACAATAGAACAACCAAATGACAAAAAAAATAGAAAACAAATATAGCACATACGAGATAGAACCAAGCCACCATTTGCAAGAAAATGTAACATTATGCAAGATATGATAGAGTGACAAAAGGATGATGAAGTTAGCATGTCATGTCACTCTATTCAAGTTCAATAAAATATTGAGTGGTTGGAAATGGGTCAAGATCAAGTAAATATCCCTTGGAACCCATATTGACCCATCAATGCTAAAAGAAGCCAACATGTTTCCTTCCCTATATGTGTGCGTAATGTAACATTCTTCAAAAGAATCCAACATCCCCCATATTTGATGTAGAATATAATGAATGCTCCTAGAGAATTTTTGATAATGTATACATGTATGGATGATTATTTTCAGGTCACCCTCAACATGCAACATAGAAATCCTTATCTTTTTTGCTAAAACTAAACCATTAAAAAAACTAAGGCCTTAGCCATATTATTAGTGCATGGTGGAATAGGAAAAGACATCAATACAATTGCATAACCCAAAGGATCTCTAATAACAACACCAATGCCTAAAATGCCCAATATACTCTTTGATTTCCCATCAAACTTTAGCTTAAGAAGGTTAGAGCTAGGAGGAGCCGATTTCGAAGACACCCTTACATTAAAATTAACAAAGGGAAAAGGCATGTTGGTAATCCCCTTTCATAATTTGGATATCATATTATCCCAAGAAGTAAAGATTTGGTTACCTCTATATTTATTTTAATACACATTCAAAATTTTAGTGATTGACTTTTCAAGTTTAGCTAATACTAAGGATAAAGAAGAAGGTGAGTTATGAAATATGTGTTTCTTCCTCTCCCACGAAATATCCTACACCATAGAAGATGAAATGCACTTCCAAAGATAAGAAAACATAGATTTGGAATAATTTTGGATATGCCAATATTGGAACAAATTCAAAATTCTATTAGGGAGAGGCATTGATAAATGTAAATTTTGCATAATGAATTGCCAACATTGTTGGGAAAGGGGAAAGTTAAGGAAGATATGATCAATAGTCTCATTTTCATTAAATTACATAATACACAATGAAATGCATTAGCAATATTTAATTTTGCCAATTGATTGCTTGTCAAAATGTCTTTCTTCAAAACAAGCCAAGGAAAATAACTACCTTTAAGCAAGACACAACTATGCCAACAAAAGGAAAAAGTTGTATGATTAATTGTCATATTAAGAGAATTTTGAATCTCTTTGTAGCCAATTTTAACTTAATAATTACCACCCTTAGAGGGGGGCCAAAAGAGTGTATCAACCTCACTAGAAAAAGGGACCAATCTATTAGAGAAAAGATGATTTAAAGATACACCCACATTAGGGGGAATAGAAAGTTTTGAGAAATTCTTCCATCTCACTTTACCAAATAATAATTCAATAGCAGAAACATAGTTAATAAGTCTAGAGCCCTAGCTATTAATGACCACAACACTACAATTTTGAAAATTCCTCATTAGAAAGGATAAGAGGATTTTTGTTCCATTTGTCTAACCATAAATTGATACTCTTGGCATTATGATCCTCCAATATATACATACATATATATACACATACATACATACATATATACATATGTATGCATGCATGCATGTATGTATGTATGTACGTATTGTTTTGTTTTGTTTGATAATTTAGTTGTCCCCACAAGAGCTCAATAGCTTTTTTATTTCTATTATAAGTCGACTATTATTTGTGTTCTAAGTTGGGTTATTTACTATGAGGCTTCTATTAAGGTGGATTTTTCTTTTATAGAAGTGGGGTATTTTTTGTGTCTAGGATGTGGTACAACTTATTATGTTCTTGTTTTCCTCTTACTTATTTCCTATTAAGGTGCCAATGTCTCCTAAAAATGCAAACTTTTTGTTTTGGAAAGAGATTAGTTATTGCTCTTGGGTGTGGCGATAAATTGTTATTATTTTTTTCCTTTAGGTTTCCTCTTCCTCTATTTCTTCTTTTGAGGTGGAATGCTCTCCTATCAAGGTGGACAGAAGTTTTAAAAGAGAGTTTTGGTCTTGACAATGAGATGCCTTAGCTAATGGTTATAGATTGGCTTTGGAAGACATTTAAAATCCAATGTAAAGGTTTTGGGAGCCTCAAAAAGCCCAATAGTCCCCTTCTCTATTTTCTGAGATTGTATTTTTCTTAGTGCATGTATTTGTTCTATCTTTTTTGTTGTTCAAATTTAAGGTTAGGAGAGACTTGTTAAAACCAAATTATCATATTAAGGGAGCCTAGAAATACTCTTGTATCATGTTTGAGGTTATGTGAGCTTGTAAATAGCCTATATATTATGTTTGAGGCTTTGGCCTCCTTGAGTGGCAACTTATTCTTTATATGTTTAATATTTAATTTTTAGTGAGTTATTGTTTGGATGTGTTGTATAATTTGTAGCTATACATTATTGTTTCATATCCCTATGAAAATGTGTGTATAAAGAGTTATGGAGACTCTATTGGGAGGTCAATACCTCCATCCCCTCTAGGTTGGTGCCTTTGTCCAACATAGACTAATGGATTTGTGACATGTTCTTAATCACTTCCCGTGGATCCTTGTCTTTGGTTGTTGTAACGTTCATTGGTAGATCAAGCTTTTGGTGTAACAACAATAGTGATTCCAACAAGTGGTATAAGAGCATTGGGTTACAGGTTCAAATCCCTTGAGTCATGTTGGGGAGGGGATTGTTGAGAGGTCAGTGCCTCCATCCCCTCTAATTTAGTGCCTTTGTCTAGCATAGACCGACGAATTTGTGACATGTGCTTGACTACTTCACATGACTATTGTAACATTCATTAACAACTTGAGCTTTTGGTGTAATGGCAGAAGTGGTTCCAACAAACTCTTGAAAACCTATTTTAGAATAATCAAAAAGATTTATTAAACTAAATAAATTTTAAAAATTATTAGATGGCTTACAATTTATTATCTACTTTTTTTCATTATACTATTCAAATACTTTACTATAAAATTCAAATAAATTTGATTATAAACATGTGAAATCACTTTTTATATGTGTATTCACTTTATATAGTAATTATTCATTTCAAAATCAATCTCAAGAACCAAAAGTCAAATAGGGTAGTACCACTTTGCTATCCTATGTCAACCACCACTACATATTTAGAGGGAAATTCTATTATTGGTAATAAAACAAAAGCTATTCTTCTAAGATATTAATTATTCATTTCAATCTCAAGAACCAAACGTCAAAAAGGGTAGTACCACTTTGTTTTCTTATTCCAACCACTAATACATATTTAGAGTGAAGTTGCATTATTGATAATAAAACAAAAGCTATTCTTCTAAGATATTCCATTATTTGTAAAAGAGGTCTTAAGTTCCACTCTCACCTATAATATATAGCCTGACCCACTTTGTACTACCAAAAAAAGCTATCGTTATAAACCAATATATTAGCTTAAGTTGCTCCCAAAATGAAGCATGAATTAAATTCTTCCACCCGAAAACAATGGTAAATGATGGACAACAATCATCTATCGAGAGACCTGTACAAGCAAGACAATCGAGGTCAAGCGAGAAACTTATAATCAAGATCTGATATGTGACACCCAAATGCAAGAAAACAACAATAAAAAGAATCTTTATTAATTGAAGAAATTTAAACCAGTTTGAAATTATTATATTTAATTAAATGAGAGTTGAAAAATGTATTTAAGGAGACCTCTTCGAGCTCAGAGAATATGAACTTTCAGTCTTTTCTTGAAAGGTTTTTTAAAATGGAGGGGACATTGTTTGTATGGAAAATATGGTCAAGAAACAACAATGGCCAGGAAATGTCACTGCCACATGGATCCACTGGATGGCCAGTCATTCGAGAATCCACTAGTTTCTACCGAGGCCTCACATCCATTCAATCATGCCAATTCATTCAAGATCATGAAAAATAGGTGACTAAATCTACCTCCTTTCTATATCCCTTTTCTTATGTTAAATTTGTCTTAGTACTGATTTTCACGCAGCAAAATTCTTTGCTAACTCTCTTTAAAACTTTGAATTCTTTTATGTTTGTGGGTAACAATTCAAGTGGGTTTAATCGTAGAGAAATTTATGGTTAAATGTATTCGGGTTGGACTAGTATTAGGAGAGGTGATCTTTGCAAAAGGCTCAATGTTTCACTTTTATGAATATTGTCTAATTCTAATGAGCGTTAAGTGTACCATTCATTCCCATTCTCATAATAAATGAGTTCTTGTGATCCACTACTCATGAAACATAGATCAATGAGTTTTTCTTGAAAATGAATGTAATAATACTATCTACTTTTCATTCTTCTTTCTTATCATCACTTGAAATGAATTATCTCAGCTTAATTGTTAGTTTGAAATGAGGGTAATAATGTAGGTATGGGTCAGTTTTTAGAACAAACTTGTTTGGAAGATCACACATGGTTGTATCAATGGATCCAGAGTTCAACAAATATGTTTTGCTAAATGAAGGCAAGTTTTTCCAAGCCAATTATCCCCAGTCTTTCAAAGATCTCGTTGGGAAATATGCTATACTCAATGTCCATGGTGATCTTTAAAGGAAACCCCATGGAACTGCTACCAATTTGTTCAAGAATGAGAACCTTATGTCAACGTTTACGGATGATATACAAAATTTCTTCACTGTTGCAATGCAAAAATGAAAAAATAAGAGTGTCATTCTTCTTCAAAAGGAATGTCATAAGGTATATGTTTCATGTCTTTAATTAATTAAATGCTATATTGTTCTATACATTTAAGTTGGAATATATTAATGTTAGAATTTTCATTTGTATATAGTAGGTTATTGATACTTATGTTAAAATGTCTTTCTATGATAAATCACCTTCACCTAAGTAGTTATGTACAAAGGGATTCAATATGTCAAATATATGCACCTATGATTGTTTCAATGTGTTGAACCAATTGGACTACCTACCTTCGATTGCTTTGTGTACTTTTAAGTAATAAAAGAAAGTAAAGGTATTTAAAGAAACAAATGAATGTAAAAATATAATTTAGTATTCATTTTTCATAATGATAAAAAACAAGATTAAATATAGTTCTAATATTTATACATAAATAGTAAGAATATATATGAAATAAGTCTCAAAACCTAAAATTTTGTGAAGATTGAAGTTGTTCAATTGATTTTTTAACATCTTGTTTGACATTAATAATCTCTTCAATATAGGTTCTTTTGAATATTATGGGCAAAAAATTGTTGGACTTACCTCCATATGAAGACTCTAAAGAAATTTATGAGGCTTTTGAGGCATATGTGGTAGTTATCCTCCAAATTCCCATCAAATTTCTAAGATCTAATTATACAAGAGGGATTAAGGTATTACATCTAATTTTAGTAACATTTGATCAATAAAAGAATATTTGGATAAAATATTAAAATTTTTGATGAGAAATGTAGGGAAGAGAAACATTCATAAGAAAGGTTGAAGAGTGCATAGAGGAGAGAAGACAAAATCCTCAAGTGATTCATAATGAACTATTGACATAATTTTGAAAGAAGAGTCATGGTCAAATGAAATTATTAGAGATTTTTTTATTATTTATGATGTTTTCTAGTTATGAAACTTCTTCCACGACCATAGCATTTTCTATAAAATTCCTCACAAGTAACCCACAAGCAATGGAGGAGCTCACGATGAGAATTTAGTTAGAGTTTAGATAGATTATGTAATATTAATAATTATTAGGCATTTATGCATGAGTAGTGTGCCAATGATCAATAAAAAGATCAAATGAGATTAATGAGACGTGACTTGTGCTTTTAGTTTTAGTTATGAAAATTTTGATTTACTTGTTCTTTTTTACTTGAATAACTTAGTGAGGAGTTCCTTGAAACTTAAGTTCTAAGGGTTGAAATTATGGGACATGGATGTTTAGTTATATTTAGGGTAGCTTTCTAGTTGATACATAGGAGACAAACAAGATAAATGTCTTAAAATATATTATACATATATTGTGAAGTGTATACGACTAATTACTCTTAAGATTTAAGTCATGTCTTGTTCTCACACGAATAATAAAGTTGTCATGATATTATGCAAGACTTATAACTTACATTTTGATTAAGCAGGTTGAACATGATCTTTGTTGAAGGCTAATGGAAATAGAAAGATAACATGTGACAACTATCAAGCTATAAAATTTACTCATTGTGTAAGTATAAAGTTTGATTTTAAATAACCCTATCTTCTACTCCTATTATAGAATAAAATATTTAATATTAATATTAGATCTTTTTATGAATTTACAACTTTGTTCATTATGATCATTAAATAAAAATGACATTGATATGTATAAACTTATTTTTCTTCCAAGTGATGAAAGAAGCTCTTCGATTGGGTAGTGCAGCCCAAGGGGCTTATAGAGAAGCAACACAAAATACTAAATTTAAAGGTTTCATTTTCTGAAGTCTTAATTTAAGTTTAATATTGTTTAAGGAAAGCAAGTGGATATGTCTATTGTTACACTCTTATAAGCTAACTAAGTGCAAACACAGATTTTATCATTCTGAAAGGATGGATAGTGTATGTACTCCTAGTTACCATACATTTAGATGAAAAGTACTACCATGATCCTTTCACTTTCTATCCATGGCATTGGAAAAATGAGTCTTCCCTAGTATGTCAATTTGTTAACTTATTTTTCAAACTAAAATTGTCATATAACCAAGGATAATTTTATGTGCTACATAACATGAATTTGATTTGATTTACTCATTTAATTTGCAGGCTTTATCTGAAAATCCATGGTATATGCCATTTGGGAAAGGTGCTAGGATTTGTTTAAGTAGAGTAATGATCTAAGTAAATGATATGAGTTTAAGTAGAGTGGTGTTTGTGTATGAAAGAAAAAGATGGAATATTTCATGAAATTTGTGTTTGATATTTGTGACGTTACATTAATAGTTAATAATAATATGATCTTTAGGTCATCATTTTCTTAAATAAATCATTTTAATTGTCAAATCTGTTGATAAAGATTTTGTATGGTATATTGTGAACCTATAGGTTGTAGAGAGGTGAGGAAGATATTTGTCAATAACTAAATTATA
Organism: Cupressus sempervirens; assembly: GCA_028749045.1. Lineage (NCBI taxonomy): Eukaryota > Viridiplantae > Streptophyta > Pinopsida > Cupressales > Cupressaceae > Cupressus > Cupressus sempervirens. Next base: position 398,979,115 of record CM053786.1, read on the forward strand.
TTTTAAAAATAGGAGACAAGGAAAAATAATAAGAATAATGAGAGACGAAAAGAGTGAGAGTATAAAAGGTTATTTATTGAATGCAAAACTTGCTTGTAAAATTGTCTAAATAGAAATATATAAAAGTGTAATTTTAGTTTTCATTGTAAAATGTATTATTTTAGTTTTTCATTGAAAAAATTAATAGGTGAAATATGGTTATGTGAAACATAAGGGTTCTAATCTTTCCTAGCTTGCAAGTCATTGTAAATATCATATGTATATCTATATCTATATGTACATGTATGTTTGTATGTATATGTGTATGTATGTAGGCATATGTGTATTTATATGTGTACATGCATGTGCATTTGTATATGTATATGCAAAAAAACACAACGAAGACATATTATAAAATAAGTCTAAAAATAAGTATTACAAGTAAATAATTGTTACAAATTTACTTGTAATATTAAAAAATTATATAAAAAATCTCATAATTTATTGAAAACATTTATTACAAAATAATTTTTTATCTACCAACTTTTTAAAAAGTAAATATTATGTCAAAATTAACATTTGTTAAGTTAAGGCATTGTTGGAGTTGGTTCAAAAGGATGTAGTTTTTTTTGTGATGGATTTATTGGTCATGTTGGTGGTATGCCTTATAGGGCAGCTTTATATAGGGTTTGGGAGCCATTTAAAATCCAATGTGAAGGTTTAGGAAGCCTCTAAGAAATCTATAGTCCCCTTCTTTGTTTGGGAGATTCTATATTTTCTATTGCACCATATTTGTTTTATTTTTTTGTTATTGGAATTATAAGTTATGTTAAACTTGCTAAAACTCAATTCTTAGGTTAAGGGAGCACAAGAAAAACTCTTGCATCATGTTTTACGTTGATTGAGCTTGTAACCACTCTATATATTAAGTTTTGAGGCCATGGCCTATTGTAGATGCAACTTATTCTTTATATACTTATTCATGTTTAGGCTATTAATGTTTAGTAGTTAGTGAACTTTATTGTTTGAATGTATTGCATCTTTCATAGCTATATGTTATTTTTGTTTCATATCTCTATAAAAATATGTTTTTAAAGGGTTTAATGACTCCTTCAAAACCTATTTTATTGTAATGACAAATATTGATCGAATTAAACAAAAATAATTATAATATTAAAAAAAAATATAGTTACAAGGTTCAAAAAACTTATCTACTTTGTTTATTATGCTAATCATATAAATTTATTTATAAGCATGGAAAATTATTTCTTCTCTTTATGAATATTCTCTTTCTATTAATTTAAATTATAAAGTTACATATTCACAAAAAAGGTCATGGGATACAAGATCACCCCACAAGCATTACATGACACCAAGGTCAAAAAACCAATTATCTCAACTTTTCATATGTAAAAATAGTATGAAGGGCCTCAAGTTGCAAGAGTAATGTCAATTGAGGGAGGAGGATCATATTTATCATCAAAACTAAAACATTTAATGGGGTTAGGAGATGGGTCTAGAAGAGACCTTGAATTATTATCATTTTTTCTGTTTCCTTCTTTTTTCCTTTGAGAGGGGTAAATTGCAAGTACCATTTGATGAAACCACTCATTACTAGTGGTAGAGGGTCACTCAAAAGTAGAGGTAGGATGAAGAGCAACAACAACACAGGATGAACCAAACCCATACTGAAGAAGAGAGGTAGAGCATTAACCCCACCCATCCCCACTTTCACTCGAAGAGCAATAATGGGCTTGGGATCTTAGGGCAGGCTAGCAATGGGCAGAAGAAATTATGGTTATCATGGCATGTTTGTGGTGGTGTAGTGTGGTCAGTAGAGAAAGTAGCTAGTGACACCCATGCCACCATATAAGACACATTTACCCAATGATTTAAAATCTCTAGTAGCACCTCGAGGGAGACTTTATTAACCTATAGTTGTATCTATAACATCACTTTATTACATATGCATGCTTCTGAATATATTGAAACATGAGTATCCATAGCAACATCACTTAAAATGATAGTATTTCTATCGTTCCAAATAGTAAATAGGATCTTCATCCTAAAAGCATGCCAAATTTGTGCATATTTGAAGGGAAGCTTGGTTAGGTCCCTCAAAAAATCCATATGTCAAAAGAAGGGTTTTAACCTAAACATCAAAAAAATCATGAATCCATCTGCAGAATTGTTGATCTCTCTACCAAAACCAAAAAATATGCATGAAAGTCTCCAGTTGTCTACAAAAAGGTCTTTGAGGAACATGAGTCCCTAGATGTCGAAGCTTGGAACCCATAGAAAACCTTTTTAGCATGAATATTAATGGTATTTCTATCTAGAAGTATCATAGCAATGCTAGAGATATGACTCAGATATTATGTGTTGCATTTATGATAGTGTTTGTCATTGGTGATAACATATATTTTAATATGTGAGGATTAGGAGACTTGAAGATAAAAAATTGTTTGGCATGATAAGAAGTCAATAATTTTTGTTATGCAAAGTAATGAAATATGTAGTAATATCCAAGGATGAGGTAATTAAGAGTATAGATAGAAATATGGAGATATGATAGAGTTATGCAATGTTTTCTAAAGGCAACTTTCAAATAAGGTTTCTAAAAAGAGGTTACTGATAAAGTGCTTATATCTTTTAATAGAGATGTAGTTTGGTCAAGTAATCTTAGAGGAATATTAGAGACATGTCAAATATGCTATGTTCTAGATGGAAAAATCATATATGTAGTTTAAGACAACTTATGAAGATTGTTTTGTGTGTTGTTTCTTGTAAGTCAACTATTAAAAATATCTTTGATAAAAAGAATATATTTGTAATGTAGCATGTAATGTAATATGTTAAAGATGTCTTATATTATTATTCTAGACTAGGAAAGCCTTGAGTCTGAGTCAATACTTGTTTTAGGACTTCTTATTAAGGAAAGATCATTTCCTTGTGGTAAATTGTCATATGTGGTCATATTCATTGTGATGTTTGGTTGTGGGAATTTGGATGCAAAGTTATATTTGAGAGAAAGGATTCATGTTGAGGATGGTTTGTTAGCTTTAAAGGAACTGTTACCCATTTTTGCCTCTCACGAAAAATTTGAATTCGAATACCTAAGCCCACCCAACAGTTTCTCCCTACTTTTATATTATTTAAACACCATGGAGATAAAAATAAAAATAATAATAAATGAGTAAAAAACCTTATTGTATCCCATACATTCCCTAAGTTTATTTTCGCTGGCCTGCAACTTTCTCCATTGTTAGATCTTTCGTGATATACGGTGGGTGCTTTCCCACATTCTCAAAATGCATTATCTTTACATAATGTAGGCAAGCACTTTTCTGCCACGTGGTTTTGTGGGTCCAACCTTTTTAGTACGCTACCGCAGAAAGGGTGGACAAGGTGGCAAGGGTGAGCTAGCAATTTGATTGGTGCCCACTTTCCTACATTATGTGTTCTATCAGACTTCCTAGCAATGCAGGCAAGTGCTAGATCACCACATGTCCTCGCGGGCCCAAAGGAATAAAAGTTACAGTGATGTCACACATTCTCAATTGTACCTTCCACCATCTAATGCAAATAGATTGAGGGCTAGCGCTTCCCTACATTATGAAGATGCAAAGATATTAAGGAATGTGGGCAAGCACCTCGTGTCTCTGTGGGACCTGTTTCTTGTGTGGGTCACCAAGGTGGTGACAGTTGGATGCTAGGTTGTGCTGAGTGGTTTGTGGGCCTAGAAATTGTATGGGAAAGAACAATATAATAAGATCTTTCATGATCATTGATCTCATGGAGATCAACAGTTAGTGCTTTCCCACATTCTAGAGTTACGAGGAAATTAAAAAATGTGAGAAAGTGCCTGAAGGACACATGTCCCAGTGGGCCTGGCTAAGGAAATTTACATAAAGGCAATAGAGTTAAGGTTGGCAGTTGGGAGACTGCCATGGTCAGGGTTTTGAAATGGTCACGCATTTAGTTGGTTTGCTGGTCAAACTCAGGAAGACCTTGTGAGGTGGTAGAAAAATAAAAGATTATTGGCCCACATGGCTCATTTTGGTTATAAGACTTGTTGACCTATTGACTTTGTTGATTGATGAGCTAGAAACAAAAGAAATCAAGTTTTCTTACATGATTTGATCCTCATGATCAATTCCAACCACTCTTGAATGAATGCTAAACCTAGTAAATGAAAGGAGAACACTCCACCACCCCAATTTATGCATTTACTTGGTCAGAATGGTTTAATGACATCATTTTTGTCAGGGCCCTATTTCAACAAAATGTCAAATTTTATTGTATTTGAATCTATGCCTAGATCAAATTTTCTCCAGATCTCTAAAGAGACTTAATGGTGGTGGTTGTGGAGTAACTTCAGTTAGAGAACATCTCAGTTATGCCTAAGTTATAAAGGCAATTTTTGTAGATTTTGTTTAGGTCAACTCTTCTTTATTTTCTCTGATATTGCTCTACAATTTCACTATAAATCCCCTTTGCCTCTGAATTGTATGACATTCTTATCTCCTTCAACCATTGATGTGAAGTGCAATAACTATTTTCCTCTCATTGGTGTATTGTAGATATCTGCAATCTTTCATGACTGTATCTCTTTTGGCCTATGAATGGTATATAAGTGAATCCTCTCTTTCCTTGTGTCATTCATTTGGGTTTCTTCTGATCTGCATGTGATTGCTAGATTAAAGCAAGTCTAGATGTGTATATCTTTTTTTGTCATGATGGTTCAATAGTGCATGTATGGGTAGAGATTGGTTTGAACACTCTATTTTTGGTGCATCAGCCCCCTTAGGTCAGAATAGGTAGATTTTCTTCTATGCATTCCAGCTCCCTTTTCCTCTCCATGAGTAGTTAGGTGCACCCTGATAGTAAAGGAAGACAACCTTCTCTAGGGACTCAACCTCACAGTTCAAGTCCCACAGCTTGGAAGTTATTTTCATGTTTCACAAGGTTGTCCTTAGGTAAAAAATTTGGACAAGGGTGCAAACTTTTGTGACAACATGAACTATATTGAAAAAAGAGTTTCTATTTAGTTATTTCAAAGATATTGGATATGCTTATCTAGAAGATTGTCTAGTGAAGATTGCTTTTGAGTCTATTTGGATGATGGGTTCAATTTTTCTCCTTTCAACTCCTAAGAGGGTTGACATGGCTCCTAATATTGTTTGAATCTCTTAAATAGGATTCAAATTCTCCTAATAAGGACTCATATGCACTAATTAGATTATACTAGATCTTAACAAAGTCCATCCTTACACAAGGAAATTTTATGTTAGTACATTGTCTTGTCAGCATCATTCCCACTGAAGTTTTTGATGCAAGAGTATCAAAAAGTAGATGAAAATATTGTATGTTGGAGTGTGTTTTACCTTGGAGGGGGAAAAATCAATTGAAAGAAGATAATGATTGATCACTACTAGGGAGTTATTGGTTCAAGTATTTCTTGAGGAACTTGGTGACTAATGGAACTCAGTATTTCTCAAGGTGTTTGATTGATGATCAGCTCAATATAAGATATCCTCAATGATCCTTGTAGGATTTTGTTGAATATAATTTCTTGGTATACTTGGAAATGCTTGGCTCACTCAATGATTTTTGTTGATGCTCATTGGTTTGGCTCACTGAATGATGTTCCTGACAGATTTGATCTGTTGACTTGGTGTATTTAATATGTGTAGCATGTGATGATAGAATGGATCAATCATGGTATGTGTGAGGAATTTTTATTTATCATATGTGCATTTCATGATTATTATAAGCCAACTAAGGAATGTTATATTTATTTGAGTTCTAGATGATTCTATTTGTAACAACCTAACTTGTGGTTGTCCAAGTATAAAAGGAGCGTTTAGGTATGGTAGAGAAGTAGCATAGATTCAAGGAAGGAATATAGAGTTACAATTTTGAAAGAAAATCTAGTAGCTATGTGGCCTTAAAAAATTAAAAAGGTTGCTTGGGGGCTTGCAAGAACAAGTTTAGATCTTTCTTGGAGTTTCTACCAGATTGTTGTGCTCTTATAGATCTGGCTAGCTAGGATAGGGTTAGCTCTTGTGAGGTCTTACAAAATTTTAACTATAATTTTATTTTTTATTTTCATGTAACCATGAAGGCCTTACAACCTAGCACATTGCATGTAAATAGTTGTTTTATGAATAAAGAAGTTTAGTTTGTTGTTAGATATTGTATCTTGTGTGTTATTTATATTGTGTGGTTATTTCTAGGGACTATATCACCTCCTTTATAGGAACATGTAGTCTTTTAGTTCCTTGGGTGGTATTAGAGTGAAGGTTAATCTAGTGTTGCATTACAGATCTATGCTCTTGGACTCGTGATTTGTTCCTAGTTTGTAAAATGCTATAGGTTAGGATTTGACTTGCAAAAAATTTAACTTTTTCAAAAGGTACTAGGGTTTAGATTTTTAAGGTTTCTAAAGATCTTGGAAGATGCCTCCAAGAATATTATACCCTAGGGAAATTGTATACCTCTTTGATATACTACAACATTTGGGGTCAAATTCTAATAACAATTTGTGATGACAGTGTAATCTGTGTTGATTTTTAATTTTTTTGCAATTGTCCCTGACACAATGAGAATATTGACATTTACATTGTCATTGCGATGCCCCATGACTAAAAAAAATAAAAAATAAAACATGACATAAATCATTCCCCATTTGTTTTGTTTGTGGAGAGATGCATGGAAAAGAGAGTTGAGAGCTTCAAATGTGGGCGGAGAGCTGTGAAAATTTTCATACCATTCATTGTTGTGATCTATATATTTTGTTATTGTGATCTATGCATTTCATTTCCATGCTCTTGGTTTTTTATTTTGTTGTTTTGATCTCTATAGTTCAATGTTCTGCCCTTTCTCTATGATTTGGATGTCATGCCCTTATGATCTTTGCATTTCATTGCCACTCCCTTACTCTGTGATTTGGTTGTCATGCCTTTATGATCTCTGCATTTCATTTCCATTCCCTTGCTCGAAGATTTTATTGTCATGACCTTGCTCTATGATTTTGTTTCCATGGCATCCTCTTGTGATCTTTGTGCCATGGCTTTGCAATTTTGTTGTTATGTCATGCCCTTGCTCTATGATTTCTTTGTCATGCCCTAGCTCTACCATTTTCTTAAAGGGTTATATAAATTTTCATTTGTTTTCCTTTGAAATAGGTATCCCTTTATATTTTCTTCTATATATGTATATTAAATAGAGATCTTTTTCAAGGTGCTTATTACATCTTTGCACAACAAAAAAATTGATCCACCTGCATATATATTCTAAAATCACAATAATAAAACAATAAAACTCACTTAACCCATACTAAATGACTTACCTCAAGATCCTCCACAAAAATAATAACACTAGGAAAAAAGGGAGGAGTTCAGAAGAAATTTTATAAAAATACGTCATAACAGATATTTTTAGAAAGAAACTAGGCATAACCCAATCAATTGGGTCTAGTTGTTGATTAGTTAGTTGATTACAAATTACTATAGATCTTTCATCAGATTAGGTACAATAAAATGAAAAATTAGTTGTCCCATCTAGCAGGATAAAACATAGTTCTCCATGGTATTTTTGCAAGCCAAATTATAGTATGATATTTATACAAGCCACATTTTTTATGAATACTATGCATAATACCAATCAATTCCAAAACAAATTAGCCTCTGCAGGCCGCTTGCCCAATTGTTCATGTGCTTTTCTATGCTTCCATATTGTGCATATTCTACAATCATTGTATTCTATGCAATTATCACTCCACTTTTAATCCATCTCATGCAATGACCTCTTTATTGATGCATTGCAACAAATGATTCATGCCTCCCTTCAGTATGGTGCCTCAACAAGCTTTCTCCATTCCATGTGAGAATAATGTCCTCTAGTTCCAATGTGATGCCTCACAATGTTTGACTTTTGAATTAAAGTTTAAACAATCTTTTTAACAAATATCATGGTAGCATTCTATCAAACAGTTCCCACACCTTGCATATATAGCCTGATTGATGAGTAGTCACTAAGAAGTGTTGTTAGATAAGAAGCTTCACATTTTTTTTCATTCCTCAGATATCATTTTGTGGATACTAGCTTCTTATCCACTTTCTATAGTCACCCTTGCATATGGGTTATTTTGAGGTTGATTTGTATTTTTGTGATGTCCCCATGAATAAGATCCATATAATTAAATAATAATAATAATATAATATTAATAATGGTATAATATATTAATATGGCCATTAAATATCATATTAAGTGATAAAATATAATATTTAGATTAATAATGTAAATACATAAAGTAGATTCATTGCGTATGATATGTATTAGTATTAATATTAATATAAGAAATACAATTTATATTAAGAATATAATATATAATGAATATAATTATATTATTAATAAAATATAATTAATGTAATCATATTATTAATATAATATAATTAATATTCATTATGAGAGGACATGACCCTAAGAATGCATATATCTAGAATATTAAATATTGAAGAAAGAAAATCATGGAAATATTACGAAGAATTGTAGAAGGAAAAAGGAGATATTTGATCTATAAAATGAATCGTGAACAAATAAAGATTAAATAGTTTAATGTCCTAGCAAGGGACATTACAATTTTGTTAATGCTCAATATTTCATGGCTTGGTGCGAATGTAGGTTTGTCTAATTTCTTTCCACAATTTATTTTTTAATATACTGTCTCAAAACATATGAATGGTAGAAAATAGTTGGGAATGGGGTTTTTGGAGTTAAAAACCTTTATACTTTTGTTTTTTTGGAAGAATATCAATATTTTGTTTACAACCTCTGTATATATTAAAAGGTAGATCAAGTAACTATTTCCAATATAGTCTTTATTATACTTCAAAAAGTAAATTGTGATGTAAAACCCTACATCTTATAATTCATTACACTTCAAATTTTATGTGTATTTAGATCCACATTTATTTGGCTTAGTTGGGTGAATTTCAATCTTTACATGGCTTTCCATCTTATGGATTGTTAATCAAATTATTTGAAGAAATGGGTGCTACAGAATTGATAATGCAACAATAGTCTACATGGAGTCCTTTTGAAAATAATGGAGGTTAAGGGTGATTTCATTTTTTCTGGGCACCTACTTCCCACATCATATCTTTATATTTTTCTAATTTTCTTCACTAAATTTTGTTTTTTGCTTCTCTAGCAACTATAGCAATGTCATGATTGACATTTTACAGAGTATGTCTGTGTACTTAAGATGTCTCTTCACTGATTATCTTTAAATACAAAATTCTCTATTGCTTTCTTTTTTCCCCTTTTGTTAGGTTTACAATTACCACATTTTGGTCTTATTTATATTTATTTGGGTGCATGGTATTTCTTCATTTAATTAGATCTTGACTATTGATTATTTTTTAAAATCATTTTTTTAAGATTGACTACTTGCAGATTAATATTGTTTACAAATATTGTCTACTTGCAGATTAAATTTGTCTTTTTTCTCTTTGATAAAGAAACTATTGTTCGTCATTATAATGCACATAGTGTTGGACTAACCGCCAACATTCCCCTTTGGGATTCATGACATGGCTTAACCACCTCCTATGTTCTATAAGTCTAGTGGTTGTATTGAGCATTAACAAGTTGATCTTTTGGTTAAATGGCAACTGTCGCATATAACAAGTGCTATCAGAGCTTGGTCACAGGTTCAAATCTCCTCAGGTAACATTGAGGGGGGGATTGTTGGACTAACTGCCAATGTTCCCCTTTGGGATTCATGACATGGATTAACTAACACCTATGTTCTATAATTCTAGTGGTTGTATCGAGCATTGATAGGTCGATCTTTTGGTGCAACAACAACTCTAGCTTGTAACACATAGTTTAACGAGCTCCCTACTAAGTTATCGAAAAAGCTTTAAATTTATCGCCAAGTAGAAGAAAAATAATCAATAAATGATGTCCTTGATTTTGGACTCACAAATCAATGTCAAGTCACTTATATCCCTCAAAACTTCAAACTCACCAAAAAATAAGCTTCAACTTCATTTGTGTATGCTCACTAAATCAAATGAATCATGCTTATTATCCCTTACCATGTAGAAAATTCAAATCATTGAGAGGTACATGTTGTTGGCTGGGGCACAAAAATCAAGGTCAAAATGGTTTGAGATGGTTCATCTTTGAATTCTCCCAAGAATTTGTAGCAACTATTCTCACTACTCAAAGAATAACTTTAGTGAAGAGTTGAGTGTAAGGAGATGAAGAAGAAAGTTATGCTTCTTTGTAAATTCCATAATCACGAGGCTCCCATAATATCCTTAATGTTATCTAGATGTTTCTTCTACCATGCAATCTCTTTCTAAAGCCACTTCTTCTCCTTTTCTTTCTAAAGTCACTCCTCCTTGGCTCTTGTGCCTTCAATTTTGATTATCAAACTTCTGAATGTTTACCTCTACCTTATCTAATATCAACTTCACATTATGTTCCAACTTTGGCATAGGTGTTCGATCATTGATAGCTTTCATTTCAGCATTCATGTTTTCAAGATTGGTCAACACCCTCACTTGTGGACCTCTCATGTCAAGAAATTTTTTTACTATTTCAACAACATGTTCTTGCTTTTGAGCTAATAGTTCTTCAGGTGCATTTTCTTCTAAAACATTAATTTTGTTGAACAATTGTAAACTCTTAGAAAGTTCATTATTGTTTTCATGTATGTATGTATATATAATAATGGATGATATTAATGTTTTCATGTATGCCAAAATGATAACTAACATTACCATTGGATCATATAATAATGAATTAATCAATCCATTTAATCAACAACTAGACCAACTTAACTAGTGTTTCCAATGTGATAGTACCTACCACAACACTTCCATGGATTTTAAATAGTGGCTCCCATAATATCCTTATCAAAATAAATTAGCATTCAAGTTTTCAAGATTGGTAAACACCCCCCCCTTGCAAACCTCTCATGTCAGGAAATTTATTTACTATTTTAAAAAGCATTTTCTTGTAAAACATTAAATTTGTTGAATAGTTGTAAACTCTTAGAAAGTGCAGTCTTTTTTTCACATATGTATGTATATATGTATGTACATGTATATATTTTTGTATTTGTATGTATGTATGTATGTATGTTTATATATGTATTATAAACAAAAAAATAAAAGAAAACATGACATTAATCATTCTCCATTTTTTTTTATTGATTGTGGAGAGCTGCATGTGAAAGAGGGCAAAGAGCTCCAAGCGAGGGTGAAGAGCTCTGAACATTGGTGGAGATCAGTGAAGATCTAGGATTTTGTTTCCATGTGTTGGAAATAATCAAGACTAGCTAAGTTACTGAGAGGGGAGGGGTGAATCAGTAACCTTAAAATTTTTAAAATATTCAACACATAACAACATAATCCATTCACCATTAATTGATCTAATCTACTACATGCATGAAAAATTGAAAGATAAACATTCATAGCACATGAACACAATATTTGGTGACCTAGAAACCTTCCAAATAGAAAGCAAAACTAGAGTGGGGATGATACCCACAAAAATTCAATACTACAGTATAAAGTTGGCTTGTTAATGCTTACAATGATCACTTTTGATGATCTGCCCTATTAGGAGCAATTAGGATTGCTAGGTCTACCTTGTTAGAGGTTTTACAAACATACAATGAAGTATGCACTCTGTTAAGATATTTAAAGAAAAGACTATTAAGTCTAACTTGTTAAAGGATTTGAATTTGATTCACCTATTAGGATGAAACAATAGTTTTGACTTACAACTTGATTGTTGAATAGATCCTTGAAATGCTGATCACCTCTATGTGATGGATGTAACTTGACTGCTCCTTATAGACCTTGCTAAATACTCTGCTCTGCTACTGATTCAAATTCACTCATCTCAAAACATTACTTTATCATACATGGGAATGATACAATACATTACATATATACCGTACCGATTCTCATAATTAAAAGGTCAGCTAAAGAACAAGTTAACAAAAATATTACCAAGTTAACCCAAATGTACAAACTCAGGTTCTAAAAGCTAACTAGGTGACTTTTTGATACTCAACATCCATTGCATTACTTGGAATAATCATGCATTCACTAGAAGTAGAGGCTCAGTCCATACTAATCACTCAATGTAGCTTCGAACTTGGTGAACATGGAAGACTTGGTGGATATAGTGTAACTCGGTGAGAATTGAATACTATATTTACCTTGCTTGAACTTAGCAAACACTACTCATTCCATCACTCAATTGACACTGGCTTCACATCATAGGAACTAATGACTCAATAGGTATTGTGAAGCTTAGTGATCACTAACTGCTCAGTCATAACTGCTAGACTTCACACTGTCTATTTTCACTCGGTAACCTCTAGAATGCTCGGTGTGAACTGTTGAACTGTTGAACTCACTTAGGAATGACTAAATGCTCATTAAATGCTGGAGACTGAATGATAAACCTGGTAACCATACAAAATTATGAATAAGTGTTGTGACTAATGAAAAACATAGCTTAATGCCAACAATCTCCCCCTTTGGCGTTAGTAACAAAAACACTTATTAGCCAAAATTTATGTATAGTGACATGCTGATTTTTTAATTTTTCAAAAATTTTCTTTGTAATTCTATTGTATATATATTTTTACATATCTCCCCCATACAATGTACATATCATATCATAATGCTATATATACAAATAGTTCTTCTTAATTATGTACTGTACATATGTTTCTCCACAAATATCTCTTTCTCCCCCCTTTTTGACAGTAATGCCAAACATTTATACACAACATACTTATACAAAGACACTAAAATGCGAGAGAAACACAAAGTGTACCTTGAGAATAAGAGCTAATGTCTTATCCTGATTCTCTTGCAAAATTTTGCAAGTACGAAGTGCCACTTGAACCTCTATTGAGAGTTCAATCATATGATCTACAATAGAAAATTTGTTATCAATTTTTTTGAATATGCAATATGTTTCTGCATTGTGTCCATGATTGGCAAGATCATGTTTTAGATGTGTATTAATGTGGACCTAATCCTTGCTTCTTCTCTCAAAAATTATGCCTGCATATTAGATAAAAATTTGACCTTTATGTGATGTGTAGAGCTTGAACTAGGTCAAGCTACAACTTTTGAGTACTAGCCTTTAGATCCTCATCTATCTTATTCAATTTCTCTTTTATTTCCTTAGTGTACTTGGTAACATCACATATTTTGGCAAAAAGAGATGTTACATTTGTAAAAGAATTTTCAAGATTAGCCAAAATTGAGGAAAGATCTACCTGATTAATAGAAATGTGCTGAGCAATGTGCTCAAGCACCTTATTGTCAAAACAATTCTCTGCCTTTTCTATCAACTTTTCTTGACCAATAGAGTCCTCATTGAATTTATTCACTGCTTCTTCTAACTATAACAAAATATGTTGAGATGAATCAACATCTATGCCTATAGCCTCTGTCAAAATGTTCTTTGCACTTTCTATTATCCTAAATTCTCTATCCTTTTCCTCTCTTAATTACTTATATTTGGCCTTATGTTCCAGAAGTTGGCTAACCAATCTCATTTGTTCCATAGTAGCACTATTAAAATCCAACTTAGGAATTTCAATCTCTTTGTCCAAGTCTATATCTTCATCAATTTCTTTTCTAGTAATTAGAAGTTTAAGGTGTGTCCTTGGTTCTACTTTTGATATTACTACTTTGGACTTAGGAATAGAAACAATGGTAGAGATAGTAGGGCTTTCTATAAAAACTTAAATAGGACCTACTGAAGGAATATTGACTGGAGTGCTAACAGAATCCAGAATTGATGTACTACCCAAAATTGAAGTAATTACAGGTGGAACATTGACTGAAGTACATGCAATAGGAGCACTTATAGAAGTATTTACAAATGAAGTACATACAGGAGTATGCAAAATTGAAGTAGACAAAACTGTAGAATTTGATGTTGAACACACTGTTGATGTCCCAAACTTGGGAGTTGAAGATGAGGAGGGCTGCCACTCAGTGGATGAAGTGGTAGACACTTCCATTACTGATACCTAGAGTTGAGAGGTAGAAAATGGTGATTGGGCAGATGATGTAAGTATTGTAGTTGTAATCACACTTGTTAAGCTGTCTCCATGCTAGATAATATAGCAGTTTTTGGTGGAGAGTGAGGAAGGGAGGCTATAACTTGTACATTTATTCTTACTAGATCATTCTCTTCTTCTTCTCCTTCCTTATCTTCCTCTTCAACTTCTTCCTCTTTCTCTTCTTCACCATCCTTCATCAATGCCTAATAATCCTTAGCATCAATAGTGACATAAGTTGTATTATCTTCTTCATCATTGTCATTATCATCATCATTTATTTCCACTGGATCCTCACTTGGTTTGTGCAAATGATAAACATTTTTCCACATAGTAGTAGCATCTTTAACTACATGCTCAATGTCTTTCACCAAAATCAAATACGTATGAAATCTAATCATCATCTTACCTTTATTATCCTTCATCACTACCTTAAACTCAACATTAGTAAGATTCAATAGCAACTGTCTCAAAGATTGTTCATATATATCCTTTGCTATCTACACAGCTGATTCCCATCTAGGTTTTAACCTTACCAATAATTCATTGGAAATCTAAGGGGCAATTTGATCAAGGGAATATTTCCATTTTCCCATCTTAGTTAGCATTGGCTCTTCAATTTGCATTTTCTCTACATTAGTTGTTGTTTCATACTATAAAGCTTTGAAATTTTTGATACCTACACCTTCTTCTAATTGCTTCAATATCTCTTGGAAGGTGAGTTGGGGCTTACTAAATACAATTTCACTACCTCTTTTCTTCTTAGATCTTCTTGTAAACACAACTATGGAGGTCTTGGCTGGCTTGGTGATAATCACCTCACCTTCATTTTTCATGGGTTCTTCCTCCTTTTTTGATTCCTGTTCTTCTTCTTCAAATTTTTCATCATATTCTCCTTTGCCCTTGATAAGCATAAGAGGGGCACTTACAGTTTTTAGCTTTGCTATCTTCCTCTTACCTTTACTTACCACCTATGGGAGCTTGATCTCAAGCTCTATTCTAGACTTTGCATCATCATATGTTCCAAACATAGGTAACTTTGGATCTATTGGCTCATTCACCCGGACTTCAATTATCTCTTTGGTTTCATCAATATTAACCTTGTAGGGAAGATATTTAACCCATACAATTCTAGACCTTACCACCTAAATGTGTACCCTATCACAATTAACCATGAGACAAACATTGTCCTTGTAGTCTTCAACTAGTTATTCATCTTCTCCTTAAAGGCTTCAAAATAGTTATCCATTATACTATCAAAATTCTCACCCATTTCTGCAATAAACACATTAATTTGGTACAAAATTGGAGTATCCTTTCTCCATACCACTAATCCTTTAGATGGGAAAAACTTTTTTACATAAAAGAAAAAATAAGTTAACAAAGAGCCAATTTACATTGATTATTCTTTGATGTCCTGATACTTTCCATGTTCTTGTTCAATTGTTTCAACATCAAGTCTGCCAACTCATATTCTAAATTTTTCTTAACTACCTTGTAAGCTAAGTCCACAACCTCACACAAAACATTGTTCAAATGATTGGAGCTGTATATCTTATGCACAATGATATGAATACCAAACCTAAGTTCCATGTCAGATATATTACTGATCTTTAGACCTTTATTATCCCATTTGGCTAGGGTTTACTTTTACAGCTCATCCTGACCTAGGGTTTTGGTAACCTTGACCTTATTGAGCATATGGAGACCCATGATTTTGTGATTCATCTTATTTGTTATCAAGTCTAGTTGTTCTAACCACATATGCACACTACTCAAAATGTACCTAATCCATTTGATTTGGAAGTTTCTTGGGAGGTGCAGAATGTGAGTTAGACCTTTCTCCTTTAAGTGTTTATGCTCAAGTTGGAGGGTTCCATCCACACACAATTCTCCTAGGGCATTTTCCATTTCCAGGGATCCAATTTCTTGCACAAAAAATTTGAAATGAGTACAAATATCATTTATAAGAAGTGCCTTTGACAAAATTTGAGACTAAGCTCCATTAGGGTCAAGTGTTTCTGCAATTACTGGCACGAGCTTGAAGTTTGAAGCCTTCCATTCAACACCTTGCACCAACATCTTAGAATCTCTCTTTACTTTTCTGCTACTACTAGTGGAAGCCATGATCACTCAACAGACTAGTAAAATTTTCTTCAAAATTTTTGCTACAAACTATGCTTAGGATTTCCTGGATGCTCTACAAATAGCTCTACTCTAGATATACTAAATTTATGGTGAAAATGAAGTCAAAATTCTGCCCTTTTTATGAAAAATTCTCCATTAATGCTTGGTATAAAGAGAGGCATAATGACATAGTGGTTGATAGGCTATCATCCACTATCTATGCAGATAACTTGGTAGAACCTTGTAACTTGATGACTAAACAAAACTTTGTTACTCTCGTCCTTGCTTGGTATGGCCTAACCTCACTTAGTGAATACTGATGTTAAACTTTTTATGATCCCTCTGTATCTAAAATACTGATTTGAATCTTTTTCTTCCTTCCATTCAATTGGAACTGTTTAAGATGTGACTTGTAAATACAGTTCCATTCCTTCCTTAAGAACTTAATTGGAAATGGTGGAGTCACCCACTTCTTGATTGACATGGCCATCATTTGAACTGGCTTGCTTAGTAGACTTGGGAATCCACTATTGTCTCATCTGCTTTCTAATGTTATGAGCTTTAGCTTTCTTTTCATCTTCAAATCTACCTATATTCATGCAATTCTTATCTATATGACCAAGTTTAGTACATGTGTAACATGTTATTGTAGTATCCTTGTTTCTCAAGTGATGCCTTGTATAGTTTGTGCTAATGTGTCCATATCTCCATAGTAATGACATCTACACCAAGTTTTGTAGTCCCACAAAATATTGCCTTTACAAATTATTTAGTTGGATTGAATGGTTTAGACCTACATTTAGATGCCTTGTGATCTTGTTTCTTGCATTTGTGACAATTGCCTTCAAATTTTGGTTTCTCATTGCATTCATTAGCTTTATGACCATGTTGACTACAATTGTAGCATTTTCCAATGATTTTTTCCTTTCCATTGCTCCAACATTTGTTTGATGTATGACCTATCTTACCATAGTGATTAAAAGTAGGCCTTTGATTCCTTTGACCACCTTGTTTGTAGGATTCACCTTCTTCTTTATATCCAAGTCCTGCTTTTCCCTTTTTCCTATAGTGATTATGCTCACTTTGCTAATTCAATTGATCCATGTTTGCTTGGGATTTTATTATTCTTTCATTGAGTTTCTTTTTAGAATTTAGATCAAATTTCAATCTTTGATTGATTTTTCTTTTAGTACCTAAATTATTCCTTAACCTTTCAATTTCAAATCTTAGACTCATGATTTCCTCATTTGCATTAGAGAGTTGATACATAAGACTTTCTTGTTGAAGGAATTGATTTTGGGTTTCATTGTTCCTTGCCTCCAAGTCTTCACTTGCCTTATTTCTCTGTTCCAAAATTTCATACAATCTTATTTTTTGAATTTCTTGTTCTCTTTTCAACTTTCTTACCTCTTCTTCCAGGGAACCATTCTTTTCTAGGAGTTCTTTGTTTGCCTCATTTGCTTCATCTGAACTAATTGAAGGAAAAAAAATCTTCAATCTTTTCTTCAACATAGTAGAGATCATTCATCTACTTTGAAAGTTCCTTCTTTCTTTTTAGGGATTGGGAAAGATGCTCTTTTGCTTCCTTGAGTTGAGCTATGCCCATCTCCAGATCTAGCTTCTCATTGTCAATAGCTTTGTCAAGTTTGAATATCTCCATTATCCTTGATCTTTGCTCAAGCTATCAAACTTTATCCTGAGAACCACAAAGCTTTGATACCAATTGTTGGAAATAATTAAGACTAGTTAGTTATTGAGAGGAGAGGGGTGCGTTAGTAACCTCAAAATTTTTAACAAATTCAACACTTAACAACATAATCCATTCATCATTAATTGTTCTAACCTACTACATGCATGAGAAACTAAAAGATAAACATTCATAGCACATGAACACGATATTTGGTGACCCAAAAACCTTCCAAATAGAAAGTAAAACTAGGGTGGGGATGATACACACAAAAATTCAATTCTATAGTATAAAGTTGGCCTATTAAGGCTTACACTGATCACTTTTCATAATTTTCCCTATTAGGAGCAATTAGGACTACTAGGTCCACCTTGTTAGAGGTTTTGCAAAAGTACAATGAAGTATGCACTCTATTAAGAGATTTAAAGAAAAGACTATCAAGTCTACCCTATTAAAGGATTTGAGTCTGATTCACCTATTAGGATGAAATAGTAGATCTAACTTAAAAATTTATTGTTGAATAGATCCTTGAAATGCTGATCAGCTCTATATGATAGATGTAACTTGACTATTCCTTATAGACCTTTCTGAATACTTTGCTCTGCTATTGATTCACATTCACTCTTCTCAAAACATTACTTCATCATACATGGGAATGATAGAATACATTACATATATACCATCCCAATTCTCATAATTATAAGGTTGGTTAAAGCATAAGTTAACACAAATATTACTAAGTCAGCCCAAATGTACAAAATCAGGCTCTAAAAGCTAACTAGCTTACCTTTTGATACTCGACACCCACTACATTATTCTGCATCATAATGCATTCAGG
The DNA here is from genome assembly GCA_028749045.1 of Cupressus sempervirens. Taxonomy (NCBI): domain Eukaryota; kingdom Viridiplantae; phylum Streptophyta; class Pinopsida; order Cupressales; family Cupressaceae; genus Cupressus; species Cupressus sempervirens. The sequence goes on from CM053786.1 coordinate 398,997,865, forward strand.
AGAAGTAGAGGCTCAATTCATACTAATCACTCAACATAGCTTCAAACTTGATGAACATTGGAGACTCGATGGATATAGTGTAACTTGGTGAGAACTAAATACTATGTTTACCTTTCTTGCACTTAGTAAACACTACTCTTCCCATCACTCGGTTGACACTAGCTTCACATCATAGGAACTGATGACTCGGTAGATACTGTGAAGCTCAGTGACCACTAACTACTTGGTGATAACTATTGGAATTCACACTACTTTTTTTCACTTGGTAACCTCTAGAATTCTCGGTGTGAACTACTGAACTACTAAACTCACTTGGAAATGATTGAATTCTTGGTAAATACTAGAAACTGAATGATAAACTTGATAACCATACAAAATTATGAATAAGTGTTGGCATTAATGAAAAACATAGCTTAATTCCAATACCATTTCCTTGTGATCTCTATATATGCATGTATGTATGTATGTATGTATGTATATACATATATACACATGTGTATATGTGTGTGTGTGTGTGTGTGTGTGTGTGTGTGTGTGTGTGTGTGTGTGTGTGCACGCACACACGTGCACATGTATGTATGTATATAAATACAGAGATCGTTATGCAACATAAAACTAATAAAACTCACTCAATAGGTAGCATTGCCACAGATTCAATAGAAACACCTATTGGTAAGTAGATTCATCTTTTTCTATTTCATTTTTCATGTGTTCATTTCACTTGAACTATTATTTCTTAGGGGCAATTTTGTAATATTGGATTCATTTTATGTAGGAGGAGATGAGGACATTCCTAGATGTACCTGTCTAATGAATTGCATGTGAGCAATGAAGATGGACTTCCCATGAGAGAAGCAGGAAGCAATGAGGACATTCCAAGAACTTTAAAGACTGATCTCATGAAATTCAAGGTAACTTACCATTCTTATACATGTATGGATGTTCAAGTAATCAACCTTAATTTTAATAAAAAGAATATGTTCTTTTAAACAAGCTTTTGTCACATTGATTATTGTCATATTCTTTTAAACATAACTATATAAGAAGTGAGATAGGACGTATGTAGGTTAACCTTAAATTAACTATAAACTAAAACACAAAGGTTGCAACAAAGTATTGCATTGCTATAATTATAGAAAACCACCTTATTCACCTGAGTGGGTGTATGATGGTGAAGAGATGTCTTAGGTGAGTAAAGAACACTAGCGGTTATAGGAATAAAACTACATCAAAACAATTAGAAACCATAACTACATATTCATTGGAGTGAGTAGTTCAAGGGTCTTGATCCCATGGATACGAGTTTATAGGTAATCTAGTAGGTGGAGTATGCCTCTAGTGTGTAGACACTTTGGACATAGTTAGGTAGCTCTTAACTATTCTAAGACATTATATTTAACAAGTAACAAGTAGTTTGACATGAAAACTTGATAAATTCACAATTTCCTTTTAGATACATTGTAATCCACCATGAACCAACAAGAAGTTAACTTTGAATTACATAAGAAATAGTACACTTTTCAAATCAAATTTCTTAATGCATGATGAACTTAAGGAAAAAATGAAGTTTCAAGTGATGAACATTGTTTATACGAGAAAAAAATCATCTAATTATTTTTAAAATGGTAAGCCCTAAAATATTGTTTAGCCAATGTACAAATAGAAATCTATTTTGAAATATAGAAAAAACAAATCTTGCAATTACCAAATTATAATATATGACCCACCATACAAAATTATGAGTTAATGGAAAACTAAAATATAAAACCATTTACTTCTTAGTAATATGGACCTATAGAAAGAGAAAATAAATATCATACAATGTACATGTTATCTCTAGAAGTTGCAACTCGACTGGAAACTACAATTCTAGGATTTAATCACTTTGAGTAACATGGAAACACTCTGAGGCAATGGGAAGTACCAGGGTTAGGAGTGAATCTCCTAGTTATAAGCTAGTTCCTTTTGATATTTCACCTATTTACTTCTTCAAACTGAAATTAAACTTGAGGGGGAAGGGGATAGAAGAATTGATTGAAAGTGTAATGCTGAAAGGTAAATTGAGGTGATACACCAAACATTAATGTGAGGATATTGCTGGACAAACATGATGAAACACTTATGAATAGTTGAAATAAGCACAATATTGATCACTTGAAATTCATACATAAGTATTTCATAAGAAGGAAAGCAATTCAGGAAAGATGCTAATGGGAAAGATAATATTCACGGTTAACTATTTGAGATAAAGCACAAATTCACAACTTATAACCTATATGAACACATTCTAAAACTTACTTGCAAATAAAACTAAGACACAGACTCATGGATTTAGAAAAAATTGAAAAAGTTATATCATTTTAGTAGTTTGAGCAATAGAGACAAAATAAGGACTTCTGAACTATTCCTTTATTTATATTTCTAAGGTAGCTCTACAACATTCCTCTAGACTGACTATAGAGAAAAAATGTAGAAATGATATGAAGGATTCAAAAAAGATCATGACAACATGAATTTTGCTTAAAACTCTTATGATTCAATCAGTCAACCCCTTTTCCACATCTTGGAAATCCTTAGAAAGAGAATGATTGCAACCAACTTTAGATGGGAGGGGCACATGTACAAAAACTATTGGAAGAATCAAAGATATTTTGGAAAGTTATGTTTTACATTTACATTCTACATTCTCTATATTCAGGTAGAACCAGGAAGATGATCATGAAAAATGTCAGGTGGTACTTGGTACAAGAGTTCCTTAATTGATTTTGTTTGCATTTTTTGCCTTTCATCATGAAATTTCTCAACCGCATCAACTGATAGAGTCATGATATCTTCAACTTCTCTTACCACATCCATTTCTTCTCTGGGACCATTCAAAATATTTGACCATTACTTTTGATCTCTTGGCCCTTCTTTATCTAGGATTAGATCTTTGGATTTCCTTGTTCTAGCTCTGTAACTTGAACCTATCATGACCTTTGGTTAAATTCTTAACTGACTTCCTAGTGAGATTACAGATATAATAGTTAAAAAGTCAACTTCAAACTTTGACCCTTGATCTCTTGATGCTATGATCACAACCTAGTCACTCTATCACCATAATTAAACTATTAACATCATATTTGACCATGATCATGCGACCAATAGAAACACTAACTACATCACAACCTAGCAACACATTCTATGACTACTGGATTCTAGCTGCAATATTGTGCCAAGCTTAAATGTTGAGTATTGATTGAAATGGTATGAGATTGTAGGTTTTGAAATTTATTCATTGACTCAATCATTAACCCTTGTGACCAAGCGACAAAGGAATTTTTATGTCAAAACCTTAACCTTAGGTTACAATTAACCCATTTTGATCATGCAATAAGGGCACATGACCTACTCTTGAAAAATGGGCCCACTAGTACACATGTCAGCTTCTTGTTATGTCACTTTGGGTAACCTTCTTGCTTCTTTGGTTAGTGACATAATGATTACCCTTAATTAACCTTCAATTTGATAGTGGAAACCAATAATTCCATCATAACTATGTTGGGCCTAGTATGACGTGTGTCCTATTGTTGCTATGGCTAAAAATCATGCTCTTCTACAAAATGACATAGCAACAATCATATATCTAAACTTGATCAATAAATAAAAAAGAAAGCCATAGTTTATCACCCTCATTAGTACCTCTAACCAATCAATACTTCTCCTTATGCCAACTCATCTTGACATCCTTCCACATCCTCACTCTATAGATTGAAGTTGGTCCCACATATCCATGTGTCATATCATTGCTTTGTCACTATGGATAACATCCTTGCTTCTTTGGTTAGTGACATAATGATGACCACTAATCTTCTTCGATTAGATGATTAGGAAGATGCACAATCCTCTCTCTTGAAAGTCAAAATAGGGCCCACAATGCTACGTGTCTCCTCTTCACACCTTCATAGGCATAACCTAGGATCAAGCTTTTAGCCTCATGACCATGAGACCAAGGAAGAATCACATTATCATTACTAGAACTCTATGCAACTATGTAAATAGAACCTTTCTGCATCTTCACCTACTTAACTCATGATTAGCTTTAATCCCTTGTGAATGTGTGACTTAAGGAAAATACATATTTTGATCACTCAATTGCAACTCAAAATCATAACTCGGTCTTAACTCCCATGATGCGACAAGGAAAACACATCATTGCAACTTAAACCCATGATTAACTTTAGCCAAATGCAACTGCACAAACAAAGCTTTCGCAGTGTCACCATCTTTACTCCCTAGTTAGCTTGACTCCTTGTGACCATGCAAACATGAATTTAACCATCTGATTAACACTTTCACCACATAAGATGTAATTGCATTCTTAGCCCTTGTGAAGCCATGATGGCCATTATATATTTGATCACTCTATCACAACTTAAGACATGTTAGAGGTAAAAATATAACAAGGCAGTATTACCTAAACCTTAGGGGTAAAAATATATGCATGGTTTTTTACGTACCCTTCTAATTTTCATAGAAATTAATGAATCAAATAAAAGGACATGAACTATGGCTACCTCCTTAGATGAAAAAGACTGGTCAACACTTCTACACATTTTTGCATGGTGATAGAAAATGCTAACAATACATACTAAATTGTAAAAAATAATATCTCAAGCAACTAGTAGGCTCATGCAAACATTCTATGACTATTATGTGTTTATAATTTTTGACTTAAAATCATTTTTATTACTGTCCTCCTCATGCTTTTTACTTAACACCCTCAGTATCTCTACCCCAATTACTTCTTTCTCCCATTGTATCAACCCTTCTAGGCTATGTATCATCTTAAATTTTAAGAAAGGTATGATGCTTAGTACTTCTACTATTAGAAAAATTATTTTTCATATTTTATTTATCATGGTGATGATCTTATCTTCTCCTTTTCTCACTTTTTTCTAGTACCCTCTCAAATGATTCATTGTCTAAATCTTTTTTCTTAGGGACTTCAATCATAGATTAAATATGCCTTTTTCATTGTGATTCATTGGTCTAGTTGTTGATTAGATGGGTTGATTACAAATTCATATAGAACTGTCATTGGATTAGGTATGATAAAATGAACAATCAGTTGCTCCCAACTAGTAGGATCAATCCAATAACTTTAAATTTTGCAATCATAATAGAAAAAAAAATGTAACGTGTGACATTGGAGAGAGTGCTTCCCTAACAATTCTATTTCTAAAATTCAACTTTGATTATGAACATTATCAGAACAGTGCAACACTCTTACCTACATAACTAGTTTTCTTGATATACTGGATGATTCTTGTTTGATAGTCACAAATATCATCTGGTCTCTCCAAAAAGATAAAAATAACATGAAACCTAGTTATAGGGTAAAATTATTGCAATATCCTAATAATTTTCATAGCCAAAGTTGAATTATAGAAATAGATTTTTTAGGAAAGGACTCTCTCCATCATCACACATTTCATATTTTTTTCTATTATGTTGCCATTGCAATTGTGATAGCTAGCCGTCAATACCAGAACATTGTTGCCACAAATCTATTTCTATTATGATAGATAGGTTCAATGGCTAGTTATTAAAACCATAGCATAGTTGTCTCATAAATGTCACAAGTGTGATGGAGTCTCCATGGTATATCCATCACAATTGTGATGGTGTATTGACCTGCATGGCTTCAATTCATGATAATGTTATGCATTGCAATGTTGATGGAAGCCATTACCATCACAATTTGACAACAAAAGTTTGATGTATATATGACAAGAGCCAATTCTTGTATGTGTGACTTGGGAAATGGCTAGCCATCACAATTGTGATGTCCTAACATTGTAATTGAACCCCAAATATAGTAGTAATACCATAAAGACTAATATTGTAGAGAAGGTTAGAATATATTTCAGATCTGTGATAGAATTGATGAAGAATGATATGGTCATTGAGATCGTGAGAGTTATATCTTGTGTATAAAGGAATGTAGGTATAAAATATGGCTATGAGGAAGATACTAAAGACTTTGAGGTTGTAGCATCAAGTGGTGAAGACTAAATCAATCATGTGGAAAGATTTGTCCAAGAAACAATTGGTCAGTTGGATAGATTTAATGTGTAGTTGAAAATAAAGTATAAGATGAATGTTTCTAATTTCTCAGGTACTTTCAATCTCAAGGATTTGATTAATTAGATTTGAGAATTGGAAGACTACTTTGATTTAGAAGATATTAGTGATCTAGTCAGAGTGAGGTTAGCATAGACTTAGTTGAAAGGACATTGTGCTTTATGGGGGAAACAATTATAGAGAGATAGGGAAGAGGAAGTTGAAAAAAATATCACACATTGGAGATTGAAGGTGATAAACTTGAAGGATAAGTTTATTCTTGCTGATTATGAACTTGAGTTGTTTAAGAGGTTGTAGACTTTGAAGTAGGAGAATATTTATGTGTAAAACATTATATTTAAGAGGTTTATAAGTTAATGGTTGAGTTTGGGCATAGCAAGCATTCTAAAGGTAAGGTGGCTAGGTATTTTAATGGTTCAAGATTCAACATTTAGGATGAGATTGGTCTATGAAAGATTGACATGGTTGATGATGCTTATCAGTATTCCTTGATGGTAGAAGATAAGTTGAAGAGAGCAGATCAAGGTAACTCCCAAGGGAAGGAGAAATAGTATCACTCGACAAAGGTTAAATCTATTGTAGAGGATGGAATGAATCATGTTGAATCGAGGAAGAGAATAGGTAGAGGTGGATTTAAGGGTGCCTATTTTTGTTTTGATGAAGAAGGACATAGATTTTTTGAATGTTGCCTAAACATTAGTGATCATAGAATTGATATTTTTGATGAGGTTAACCACTCAGTGAATACACCCAAGAGAGAGGAGGATAACTTGTTGGTTTAGTGATCATTTCCTAGTAAGAAGATGTTGGAACCTTGTCAAAGGAGGATTTTTTTGAGACTCATTGTAAGTCAAGAGGTAGTTACTGGAATGTGATTGTGGATAATAATAGTACTAATAACCTTTTTGTTGAGGAGATGGTATAGAAACATGGTTTGAAGAGAGTAACACATCCTTGTTCTTATAGGATTGGTTGGTTGTAAGATGAACATGTGACAAGGGCCACACCACCCTCAACAACGCAGAACCAAAAACACAACAATATGGAGATAATTAAAAATCCTTACAATATTCTCCAAATGAGACAACTCCAAACTCTCACAATATAATTGACCTTCCAAACTAAGAGCTTCCAACTAGCTTGCACACCAAGAGCTTCTAAAAGAAGAGCTTATAACAAAAGAACTTGAACCCAAAGGAATTTGCTAAGAATAATTTTGCCAACCAAGATCTTATACATTAAGATCCTTCACCTCTAATGCTTCTATACAAGAAGAGATCACACCTTGAGAGCTTACACTTGAAGAGCTTGATTACAAATGGTAATCAGCCTTGCTTAAATAGGCACTTACCATCAAAGATGTTATAAACAAAACCAATGAGGGATAAAAGGTACATACAACTACCTTCCAAAATTTATTAAATTCCCACCCAAATACAACTACGCACCACCATGTGGTCCAATTAGAAAGTTACATTTCTTTTGTGGATCACAACAAATATTAAATGTGTGATTTAAGGAACTTTCCACAAACTTCTAAGATGCCACTTACACACCTTGATAAATGGAATGATAATTATTTTTCTTATTTTTCTATTTACACCACCTATGAACCTTGAAAATAGAAATTCCTCTTTTTCTCCTTTTTTTCTATTTTTTATTTTAAATTTATTTTCCTCTAATTTTCATCACTTTCTCTCTCCTCCAATTTTATTTTTATTTTATCACACCCCCTTTTTGCAATGAAAAATGCTCCTGCATCAGACATCTATGGTAGGAAAATTTTTTGTGGATATGAATTCACAAAATGAAGCAACTGGCAATGACAATTTTGTTTTTCTTCTCTTCTAACACCTCACTAGAACAAGTATCCATCGTCAATATATTTCCTTCTTTCTTCTTTTCCAACACCTAGCTAGAACAAGTGTCTATTGCTGAAAATACTCCTCCATGATGAAATTTGTCCAAGTATAACTTTTGTCCTCCTCCAATCTATAAGATTTAATAAATCTATAATAAACTCAACAACACCATACAAATCTTTCTTTTCATACCACATATCACTAACGAGATCCTCATGCCAACCATCACCATCTCTCAAATTCAGCATCCCATAATTCATAAAAATTTACCTCTTTCACATCTTCATCTTCAATTTCTTCTTCCATGTCTTCAACAAGCCAAGCAACTACTTCACTTTTTTGAATTCTGACCACAGAATTGTATACATCCTCTACTATTGCAGCCTTCAAATCATCTTCATCTACGTCTAGCTCACAAATAATTTCATGTTCATGCTCTTCATCTCCTTCAACTTTAGGTTCACAAATATATGTACATCTCCATCCTCTTGCCCTTCTTTTGTACCACATGTGTGATAATCCAACGTATATTCTTTCTTTTCCACATGCAAAGAATTGTCAACATCTCTTTTCTAGTGATGCACTCTTCTCTTCTATAATTCTACTTATAATTCATTTACTTGCTTATGTAAATCAAAGAATGCAACTTGCAATGGCTCTTGATTATTGCTCTAATTTTCTCAAGTCTAGAAATCCTTAGAATCCATCCAATAACAAGAGTTGTCTTCTTCTTTCTCTTCTCCATGCTAAAGCCTTCATAAGAAAAATATCATGCAACATAAGTAGTCATGCAAATTGCCTCACAATCAACAATCTATCTACACAATCAAGAAGTTCTTCTTGAAAAACTTTACCCAACTCAAGGTCCTAGTGCAAACTACCTCACAATTGGTGATATGTCCACACACTTAGAAACTCCTACTCTAATACCATTTGATGAAGTACCAAACCACCCTTACCAACTCACAACCAAGAAAACAATGATATTGAGACAAAGAGAAGATAAAATTCTTCATAAAGCATCCATTAATACTTGAAATGTATTACAATATTCTCCAACTGAGAGAGCTTCCAAAAAGAAAGCTTCCAAATGAAAAGCTTCTACAAGAAGAGTCTTCATGCCAAGAGCTTCACCAAGAGCTTCCACCAATAGAACTTCACAAAGAAGAGCATAAACATGCTTTAAAAGTAAGGGGGCAATGTCTTGTTGATTTTTAGAATGGGCAGTATTAGGATAATGTCTTGTGTGATATTTTTTCGATGAATAGTTGTTACATATTACTTGGTAGGTGTTGGTACTATGATTATAGGATAGTACATAATTGTGTCAAGAATGTGTTTACTATTGAGAAGGGAGGCATGTACTTTTCACTGATTCCTTTGTAGAATGCAAAACTCAATAAAAGGAACCTAAGTTTTGGGTAGGTGAGTTGAGTTCAAGGATTCTAAAATGGTTAGAGATTGGTGTGGAAAAAAAATCTTTAAAAAATTGAGGAAGGATGTGAAGAGGAAGAATAACCAATTTTGTGTTGGATGAAATTATTTGTAGACATGGAATAAAGGAAAGAGTGTTCAATTTGAAGACTTGGAGGATATGTATGTGAAGAATTAGTTCTTGATTTATGATTTTGAATCCTAAGATATTTTCTTCCAACTACCAAGGACATATTTTCACACTTGTGGTGTTTGATGCATGAGCATCTAGGGGTAGTTGAAAATATTATATATTAAAGTGATTTTGACCTTTGAGTTGGTAAACTTGGTTGAAAGAAGGTGATTCTCAGCCATTGTTGGGGAGTTCTTGGTTCTAGTATTGTATGAGTAACTCAGCTACTCAAAGAATTTAGTGATACTTAAGGTTTTTGGTTGATGATCTTCTTGGTGAAAATTGTTCTTGGTGATACATTAAGGATATTAGTGAATGTGCTTACTTGGTGTAATCGACGATGTTTGGATTTCTTAGTGATTTTTTATGCTTGGAAGTTTGGATCATCAAATGATGTTCTTAGGAGATTTGATCACCCAACCTTGTACATTTAATATGTATAGTATATGATCATAATGTGGATCAATTTTGGGATGTGTGAAGACCTATTTTTTGTCCTAGATATTTATCCTATGTGCATTTAATTATTTTTGCAAGATGAGAAAGAAATCTTATATTTATTTGAGTTCTAGATGATTCTATTTGTAACAGGCCAACTTGTGGTCATGTAACTCTAAAAGGAAAATTTGCATAGTGTTTTTATAAGGAAGGGGAGTAGAAGAGGTTCAAGGAATGTGTCTAGAGTTTTAAAATTTAGAGAAATGATAGTAATTATATGGGCTTAGAGAATAAGATTTCTTAGGGGATTGCAAGGACAAGTTTAGATCTTGCTTGGAGTTTCAATCAAATTGTTACGTTGTTACATATTTGGCTAGCTAGGATTGAGTTGGATCTTGTGAGGTCTTGAAAAAATTTTACTATAATTTCCTTTTATATTTGGTCATAACTAGAAGGCCTTAGAGCCTAACACAATTCATGTAAATAGTTATTTTATGAATAAAGATGTTAAGTTTAGTATCAAATCTTGTATCTTGTATCTTGTATTGTAATTCTATTGTGTGGTTATTTCTAGGGACTAGATCACCTCCTTTGGGGGTACATCTAGTCTTGCACTACCTTAATTTTCCCTTTAATCAAGGGTTTTTCTAGTTAACATATCTAGCTTTATTGTGCATGGATATCATTTTATGCTCTTTGCATCTATTATTTACATGTTTCAAAAATAATAAAGTAATTGAATTTTATTTAAATTATATAACTAATTCACCCCCCTCCCCCCACCCCTTCTCAATTATCTTGTTGAAATTTTCTTTCTAATTAATTATATTAGGGCATTATGCCCTTAAAATAAAAGTATAAAAACTTGAGGAGACCCATGTATTTTTATTTTAAAAAAGAAAGATTGAAGTTTGATGAAATCAATTATGATAGGTGGAAGGTAAAGATGGAGATGAATATATTTTCCATGGATCTAGAATATTAGCTAGTTACATCAAATGTTCAAAGAATGTGAGAAAAAATGTTAAGCTTAACTCTTGTAAAGAAAGTGAAAAGATATACTCATGCAGAATATGCTAGCTAGAGAAATACTATTATAAGCTCTTCCTAAAATAGAATATGCAGAGGTAAAATCCTTAAGACTTGAACATTAAATGTAGAATACTTTACATAAAATATTTGAAGGTGACAATTATGCTAAGAAGCCTATGTTATCCCCAACTAATGATGTAACTAGGAATTCTAAGAATGTATGTGAAAAATTGACATCAGTTGTTATGGTTTCATTGATGTCAAAGTCTTAGTTAGCTAGACATTATGTTAATTTAGTAAAGTTCCATATCCTTTTATTGATGAAGAGGATTTCACTAATGAATAAGATTTGAAGAGAGTATAATGATGATAGAGTTAGTAAGTATGGTATTCAGTGGGCAATTGAATGAGTTGGACAGTGATAATGTAGTATTGGATTGATTATTTTGCATTCGTGTAATTTTGTAATATAGTGATGAAGTTTATATATTCAATGTGCTATACAAGCTACATTGAGTGACAAGGTGAATAAGAAGTATAGTATTAATTGAGCATTTGGAAAAGACAAGTTCAAGTTTAGTGTTGACTGAGCAATTCATATTTTAACTAAGTGTTGTATTGACCAAGTAAAATGTAATGTTCACCAAGTATGAGATAGAAGAACAAGTTTAGAAAGATGGAATTTGATGTTGAATTATGGTGAAAAGAAAGAATGTTCAAGAATTTAAAAGGCTAAAGAAAAAGTTTGTTACAAGACCCACATCTAGAAAATAAAATGAAGCTCCGATGATGGAGATTAAAGTAAGATCAGAATGAGCACAAAGTTCAATGAAAGTTCTATTTTCTAAATGAGTAGATTTAAGGTATTTGGTATGAATTTGAGATCAATATATGTCATTAAGTGACAAAACTTGAAAGAATCTTGAAGCACAAATTTTACTATTTAAGGAAATGTTGGAACAAGTTATTGGTTGCTAATTTTTCTAATTGATGTTGTTATATTGAAGATTTTTGTAAATGAAGAGGAAGAAAGGGAGCAAGGAGAACTAAGAAGAGTAGAAGGAAGTTGAAGTAGAATTAGACAAAAGTAAAAGTGTGAAGAAATAAATTAGAAAACACATATTAGAGGAAGAAGAAGATAGAGGAGAACAAAGATCTGAACAAGTGAGGTAGTGCCAAAACCTTACACATCATTTAACTATTACTTTCTTACCATTGTAGTAGAAAATATCTTAACGAAGTGGATCTAAAAAGTTTGTGAGATCCTATGTGGTACAACTTTGATCAGTGGTGTTTGTAATTCCTTTACTATAGGCCACTCTTTTAATAGGATCAAGGAGTGATAAGGTCTAGACGATCTTTATGTTAAAACCATCGTACCAAGTCACATTAAAAATGTGCACGTAAACCTTTAAACAAGTTGGATCCTAGTAGAGCTCACTTAAAAAGAGTGAAGGTATTTAGGTTTCTAGTCCTAGGTTGTTACTTCCTTTACAAGGTTGCCATGTTAAATCATGGTGTTGAACATGTGAATGCTTTTATGGTGCAACTTTATCTTCATGGTATTAACTTAATTCTCTAACTTAGTAAATCCTAGGTAATAATTTAAAGTAAAATCTAAGTAATATTTTTTATGGTTAGGAATAACAAAAATACTGATATAATAGTTTGAAGTAAATTGATTACAAGATTGATATCAAACCATACTTCTTGGAGGAAGATTTTTGAAGGAAATTGAGCTATAGATATGTAGATCTATAAGAGAGAGGTACCAAGGCTGAAAAAAGATAATTTATCCTCATGGAAAAACATAATGTGGCTATATTTATTTGGAATTAGTAATAATGGTACTTACTACCCCATCCTATGAATTTGGATTAAATAGATGAGAAGAAATACAAAAACAATTGGGTGATTGAAATTGCATCTTTCCTTAATGATCTTGAGTTTACTAATGTCATGACCTCTATTAATGTTAAACAAATGTGGGATAAACTAGCACTTGTAAATGGTGGAGATCCAAATGTGCAAAAAGATGAAGTAGAAATTTTAAGAGGAAAGTATGATGAATGAGAATGAAAGAAGGTGAGAATGAAACCTAGTATATGACTTGAATCAAAGAAGTTGTTAGTGAAATCAGATCTATTGGAGGAGTTTTAAGTGATTCTAATGTTATAAGTAAAGTTCTTAGAACTCTTCTACCAATTTATGCTATTAAATTTTCTATAATTCAAGAACTTAGAGCTATTCTTGGTAATGATCTAATACTTGATGGTTTAGTTCATCAATTGGCTTCATTTGAGTTAAGCAATTATGATAACAATGTAGTTACACCAAGAAATGCTTTTAAGTTTTCACTAACAATTGCTAATTCAAAGAAAGATAATAGTAGAGATGAAACTAAATCTGAATCTAAAGATGATATGGATGATATTGAGGCATTTCTTGCAAGGATATTATCAAGAGGAAAAGGTAAATACCCCTAATCTATTTTAAGTGCAATGAAGTTGATCATTTTGATGCAAATTTTCCTATCAAAAGTAAGAGTGATAGAAATGATATAAAGAAATATCACAAGTACACAAACAATAGGGACTACAAAGACAAAGGAAATAAATCATGCTACAATTTTGAAAAAGAACACACAAAGACTAGTTTTCATGATGAGAAGGAAGTAGTTGAAATGGTATATGTTGCTATCAAGGAAGATCCCAATGGAGAGAGGTATGAAAGTAAAAAAAATAAAAATCTATTATTTGACATATTAACAAGAATGATTTATGGATTAGATATAGTGGATTCTCACATCACATGACTGGTGACATAAGGAAGTTTGATACACTTGAAGGAATTGATGATTCTGGAACTCTTGACTTAGGTAATGATTTTCGATGTCTAGTGAAAGGTAGAAGATCATTAATGTTGAATGACAAAATAAGATGTGATGATGTGTAATTGGTAGAAGGGATAAAGTAAAAAAAAATTTGAGTGTTGCTCAGTTGAATAATATAGGTCACGAGTTGGAGTTCCAAAATAGAAAAATCAATATATTTATTAATGAATGAAATATGATTGGAACTTGAGTACAAACAAAAGGTAATCTAATTTATCTTGATCCTACTATTGATACAAGATTTTTTTTCCAAATTTGAGGATGTATTGTCATAGCATAAAAGGTTGTGTCATGTGAATTTTGAGAACATGGTGAAAGTTAGTAGAAAGAAAAGAGTTAGAGGCTTGCCAAGTCTACATAAACCCAAGAATGCCAACTCTGTAAGAAGAAAAGACAAGTTTTTCAAGAAAGTCACACACTTCTACTAATATTTTTGAATTAGTGCATATTGATTTGTTTGGACCTATGAGATTTTATATTTATTATGGTAATAGATACTTCATATTATTCATTGATGATTATACTAGGATGATGATCTTCATGTTCGTGAAGGTAAAACCACATACTTTTGACATGTTCAAATGGTATAAGGCTAGAGTTGAGAAAAAACTAGTAAACAATTAAAATGTCTAAGATCTTATATAGGTGGTGAATTTGTGTCTACTAAATTCACTAACTTTTTTAGTGAGAATGGTATCAAGAGATACTTGTCTACACTAATGACACTGCAAAAAATGGGATTGTTGAGATAAGAAATAGATTTATTATGGATTATGCAAGGACATTGTTGATTGAAAAATATTTTATAAATGCATTCAAGATATAGGCCATGAGCATTGCAATTATTACTCCCAATTGAGCTTGGTTGAGGAGAGGAACAAACAAGAAACCCTATGAACTTTGGTATCGTCATACACCTAGTGTGAGTTATTTCAAGATATTTAGAAGTAGGTGTTATATTCATTAGCATGAAAGGAATGGTAAACTTGATTCAAAAGGAGATGCAAGTATTTTTCTTGGATATTCATCTAGGAGAAAAGAATATAAATGTTTGAACGAAGTTACTAACATAATGATTGAAAGTACAAATGTAAGGATTGATGAGTTTGTAGATAAGAACAATGTGGAAAGCAAGAAGAAATATTAAGATTACAACATATATATATTTTTATGAAGATGTATCTAATAAACTACATGATTTATTGAAGACATATATCAAGAAAAATTATTTATTACTATAGAAGAAGATTGTACAACTCGAGTAGGAAGATGAAGCCCAACGAAGTGAGAATAAAGTTGAGAATCAAAGACCTAAACCTTGATTGGAAAAATATATTTGAAAGAATCCTTCACTTGAAAAAATTAATGGAGAAAAAAGTTCTAAAGTGATGAAAACAAGTATTTTAAGAGATGGTACATTTTAAATAGGTGATTTTGAGACTAGAATAGTGAAGGTTGCACTTAATGAATATCAGATAAGTTATATGAATGAAGAGATTGATTAGACAAAGAAGAACAACACATGGAAAATATTTTAAAAGAATTGATTAGTTGTGTATTTTCTTTCATGGTACACAAAATTTCATATTATTTCTAGTTAGTCTATGTCAAGCTCACTTGGGTGATGAAGATAATATTCTATGTTTACCGAGCATTCCAAAGTTTGCCAAGTTTAGAAGACAAAATCTATTAAGTTCACCTGGTTGTCAAAGGAAAGTTTAATGACGATGAGTGTTAACTAAGTTCACTTAGTTAATGAAGGAAATGTTGGATGGAACTATTTTTAATCAAGCCCAGTTGGTTGCCAAAGGAACTTTGTGAAGATGTAGTGCTTAACCAAGTTCACATGGTTAACACAAGAAAATCATTTATGAGTTAGTATCTATCAAGAAGAGTTGACTAATGAAGGATTTTCTTATTTTGGAATATTGAGTTCAATTGATTTTTTTGTTAGTTCTAGCTGACTGAGGAGATTAATATAAATTATTCTAAGTTGTATTCAAGCCAATTTGACCATTTGTAAGATATAAATAAAAGGTCAAGTTGACGATTGAATTCATGGAACATAATAGAAGATTTAAAGATGCTAAGAGGAAGTGAATTATAAGGATAAGGAGAATATCCTTGTTCAATTGCAAAGATACATTAGATTAGGAAGGATCAAGTATACAACCTAGAATTGAGATCTATAATCAGTAACTTAGTTGAATGTTATAGTTGTTTTTCAAGTAGTGTGTCAATCAACAATTTATATGTAACTCCATTAGAAAATAAGTGATAATTACTTACTAAACTCATAATTTGACAAACCTTGCATTTATAGAAAGATAAGAACATTCTTAAGAAACCCTTTTCATTTCATCAAATTTTGGTGGGAAAAACGTCATCAGCTACATATTTGAAGTAAAACTCACATAAAAATAGGCCAAAAGCACATTTTTAGGATGTTTTTAAAGTTGAACATATAGGTTTGGTAACAAAAGATATAGTAGACCTTATGAAGATATTAGTTGCTTTCATTTAGTATCTGGGTAGGTGGGAAAATTTTTGGAATAGATTTTGAAATAGTTTGAGATATTTTAGAACTATAGATTTTTCAGATTGCCACCTTTTTGCAGACCATGATCTTGCACATACCTTGCAATTGGTGGTTTTTCTCAAATTGGATTTCCAAATTAAATCTTGGTGTCACGTGTGTTCACACTATTTATTTTATGTGTATGAAACTAAGTTAAATAAAGATAATCACATAAACTATTTTATGGTTTTCATTTTTCAAGTTACTACTGCTATTTTAGTGTTTTATAGGTTACAACATTTGCTAGTGTAAATTGAGTACATGTGTGTTTGCCAAGTAACAACAGAATATAATTTAGTTAGAGTTTATGTTTTGATTTGTATTGAAATATAAGGGATATGGGATTTATTTTAGTGTTAAATGATTCACCCCTCCCCTCTTAGTTAATCCTTTTATATTTTGAACAAATGGTATTGGAGCTTCTTTGTGCTTGTGGAAAAGGTTTCCAAGACCTAAGCTAAAGATCAGGATGTCTTACAGAAGGGGCATCCCAAATCTGAATAGAGATAACATCAAGGTGTGGTAGGAACTGATGATGTTACACTTGAAAATTATTGGAGATTTAGGGATAAAGTATTGCTATACACCAAATACATGACACCTACTAGAACTATGACTATAGAAGAAATTACATAGAAGAAGAGTCATAATATCATGATGATTGATATTGCTTCATCTCTCAACTATCACGAATTTGATGAGGTCAAAGACTGTGGAACTACTTATGAAATTTGGATAAAAGCTAAAATCCATCTATAGAAGAGATGATAATGTAATAAGATCTAAAGTTGAATGTCTTAGAGGAAAATTTTGATCAAATAAATATGAGATAAGATGAGAACATTGAAAAATACAGTGAAACAATCAAAGCCAATGTTTATTCTATCAAAGTTTTAGGAGGAAAGATTGAAGATGAAATAGTGGTAAGTAAATTTCTAAGAATACTTCTTCCTATATATGGAATTGGAGTATCAACAATTCAAGAAATGAGATGCAATCCAAAGAATGATATAACATTGGATGTAGTAGTTGGAAGATTAAGAACATTTGAGCTAGATAACTATGATAACTATGTTCCTAGTTCTAGCTATCTTGAGTCTAGATTTGAAGCAAAGTTATCACCCAAGAAGAAAATCAAAAGGTCAAAACCAAAACAATATAAAAGTGAAGAGGAAGATAGTTCTAACAATGATGTTGAAACTATTGAGGCATTGCTTACAAGAAGATATCCAAAATGAAAAGGAAAGTTCAAAGGATAGATCACTTTAATATGTTTCTCTTGTGAATAATTTGGCCACATTGCTACAAGATGTCCAAACAAAGAAGACAAAGATGAAAAGAAGCACAACAAATAGAAAGGCAAGAAGGATTTCAAGAATTACAAAGACCACAGGGACAAAGGTAGGAAATCTTGTTTTATGGAGCTAAAGATTTAGATAGTTTTGAAGATGATGAAATGGTATATATTTCTATAAAAGTTGAATTTTATGATGAAGGAGATAAAATGACACTTATCTCTCATGTTACCAAAAATGATACATGGATTATTGATAGAGGTTTCTCATATCATATGATTGGTGAAAAACCAAAGTTTGAACATATGGAACATTATGATGGTGGTAGTGTGAGATTTGGAAACAATAAATGATGCTTCATAAAGGGAAAAGATTGTATCTCACTAAGTAATGAACTTAGATGTGATAATGCTTATTGGGTTGGAGGACTAAAGCACAATATAATAAGTGTGGCAAAATTGAATAACATTGGATTCAAGGTAGAATTCATGAATGGGAAGGCCAAACTGCTAGATGGAAAAGGAGATCTTCTTGGGTTGGGTAAAAAACTAAAAGGTAACCTATTCTAGCTAGATCTTAGTGAAAGTTCATGTTTTATTGCTCAAGTAGAAAAGAGTTGGTTATGGCATAAAAGGTTATGTCATGTGAACTTTGATAACCTAATCAAGATAAGAAAGAAGAAAAGAGTAGGAGGTATTCCTAGCGTAAGGAAACCTGATATGAAAATATGTAAAAATTGTCAAATTGGTAAGATGGGAAATACATGTTTCAAAAGCAAGGAATATCATTCTAAAGAAGTCTTGGAGCTAGTTCATATAGACTAATGTCGACCTATTGGAATCAAAAGTTACAATGGAGATAAGTACTTTATTCTTTTTGTTGATGATTATTCTAAAATGATGGCTATAATATATCTAAAAGAAAAGTCTGAAGCATTTCAAAAAATTTAATGATATTCGAAAAGTGTAGAGAAAGAAACTAGAAAGAAGCTCAAATGTTTGAGCTCATATAGAGGTGGTGAATTCATTTCTAATGAGTTCAATGAATCATGTATTGAAAGATGAATTAAAAGACAAGTATCAACCTCCTGGTACACCACAGAAAAATGGTATAGCTGAAAGAAGGAACAAATCCATCATGGATTATGCAAGAACTTTGATGATAGAAAAGAGTTTTGCAATCAAATACTTGAAGGAAGTAATCAATACTAAAGTGCATACCTTGAATAGAGTACAATTGAAGAAAGAATCAAATCAAACTTTTTATGAACTATGGTATAGCTACAAACCTAATTTAAGTTACTTGAAAGTATTTGGTAGAAAATGGTGTTAGTGTAAATAATTAATTATTATTACACTTAAGTTTACTTAGGTTAATGCATTATTTTATTATTTATGATATTAGACACCTAGGAGTATACATACTCATATAAGTTGTCTTATTGACAACACATGAGTTTGCATAATCAACTAAGTTGTCATATAGACAACATAGTAGTTTGCACTCTAATTAAGCACATGGTGTCTACAACATCTTTTTATGTGACACACCCATGTAAGCTTATCCTCTCATTATTACACTAAATTTTGTGCTCAATGGAGGATAATCCACTCTTGGTGGACATGTGCTTAGTTCTGAGGCTTATCATTTGACTGACCCCTAGTTAGTCTAGAGGCCTTTATATTTAGGCAGTCCTAGTGTAGATGTACATCAATTCATCCTCATATTATTATTCTAATCATACTTTATTGGTCCATATTGTGCTAGTGCTTGAGCTTCTTAATCTTTGATGATTTTTCCTAAGGAAAATTCTTACATGGTATCAGAGCTGAGAGAGCTTCTCTTCTCATAGCCATTGGAGACCATTTTTTGCTTCACTTCTTGGAGGACCTCAATTCAGATCTATAGTATCGTAGCCATTGGGAGCATCTAGGGCCAAAGTAGTTCTCACCATTACATCTAGAGCATCAACTCAATGAATTTTGACCATAAATTTTCCTACCCTAGGCCATAGTCAAATCTAAGGCAATTTTTTTTTGCAAACCAAAACTCAAAGGACCAATTTGTGAAATTTGTATGATCTTTTTAGATCTATGCAACTAATTTTTTTAGATCTAAATATTTTTGTGTTTGTATATTTTTTCTTTTTGGATTTGCATTTTATTTCTGAAATTTTGGGAAAAAATTGGCCTTTTAGGCTAGTAGGAGAGTTTTTTTGCAAGATAAAATTGGAGCTTGCTGGTGCAAATCAGCTATTGGCATCATATTTAGAAGGTCAAAAAACCACCAATTCACCTTTTGTTTAATCAAAATTGGACATCTGAGGTGAAATCTAGAGGCAATTAATTTTTGGAGGTGCAAAGATGGCGATTTAGGAAAAATAATTACAAAGGTGATTTTCAAATAGCAATATCTCCCTCATATGAACTCATTTTTTTGAGAATTTTTTTTTTTTTTTAGGGGTAGAATTTCATGATCTACACATTGGTATAGGATGTTTGAGATCTCTATTTCTAAATTTTTCTATAGATTGAAAATCTCAATTTTTGCAACTTCAAAGGCTTAGTTTGGGCTCATCTAGACACATATTTAGGTTCCATTTTTTTTTGAAAGTATATATTTTTTCATCTACTTTCTAGATCTACAATCAGATTATAGGCTTGTGTGGACAAAAATGCCACATTTAGAAATAGGTCCTTTTTTTGCATTGTATTGCTTTGATTAAACTTCAAAATTGTTGAATATCTAATCTACATTAGTAAGTACCAAATTTGAACTCCAAAAGGAGATTGTAAATAGAAAAATCAAAAGCTCACTTTTGTCCATTTAGACAAGTGGCCTATTGTAACCACATTAAAAATAAACTGCCAAAAGCATCATTTTTTTTTTTGAGGGTGGGGTTGGCAGCTGGGGGGGTGGTGGGGGGTGGGGTTCTTTTCATTGAGTGAATAAGGGGTGTGTCTTGTGTTCTTGTATCTCTCCTTCTCTCTTGTGCTTTTTAAAGTTTTTGCATCATGGGTTCACCTAAAGCTCCACTTTTAACTTCACACAATTATACTACATGGAAAGATATTGTATGGAGTAGACTAATGGATAAAGTTTTAAATCTGTATGTTGATGGTAAAATTGTAAAACCTACTAATACTGTTACACAAGTTGATTGGCAAGTTAAAGACAACTAGGCTTTAGGAAATATTAGGAGTTGTGTTCATAGAGATCTCTTCTTCCACATTTCTAGATTTAAGGATGGCAAGGGTGCTTGGGAGAAACTTGAAGTGTTGTATGGTAAGGTTTATGAGGAAAAGGGATTCCAAATTGAGGATGATCTACTTCTATTGGTTCCAAATAATTTTGATACAATTCAAAACTATGTCAACAAAGCCAATGAATTGAGAGCACTACTTAAGGATTGTGGTAATCCCATGAGGGATGATAGATTGATTCATCACATCTTGAAGAGGCTACCTTAAAAGTATGCATCTTTTGTTTCATGCTACAACACTCATAGGTTGACCATGGGAAGTTCCTTCACTAACCCTACATTTGATGCATTTTTAGAAATTTTTATGTTGGAACAAACCAAGTTAATAGATATGGGAATTCTCAAGTCATCTATGTTGACAACATTGGTGGCTAGTAATGAAAACCGATCAAATAAATGTGGAAAATGTTTCACAAACAAGAAGAAAAAGAAGTGGAAGCAAAAATCACAATCAGAGACACAAAAATATTCCTCCTCAAAACAAGGCAATTCTTCTTCCAACAAGCAGGAAAACAACAACAAAAAGGATAAACAATTTTGTTCATATTGTAAGAAATCAAATCATGATGAGCATCATTGCAAGACTAAGAGAATAGATGAGTTGGAAAACTTACTTAGGAAGAAAAATATCAATGTGCCAAATTCTTCCAAGGAGTCTACTTTCTTAATCACAAGAATGAAGTGTTTGATAAGTTTTTGGCCTTCAGGAGTCATGTTTAGAAGCAATCAAGTAAAGCCATCAAGGTTCTTCGTATGGAAAATGAAAGTAGATATGTGAACTCAAGACTTAGAGACTTTTGTGAACTTGAGTGTATTGATCTTCAAAATCAAGTAGCATTTAGTCCATAAAAGACAAGTGTTGCAGCAATGAGGATTAGAACTCTTAAGTCAATGTCAAGTTGCATGATTCAAGCTAAGTGTCTTGATCCATCACTTGAAGTCAAAGGTATAAGTAGTGCCAATCACATCCTTAATAGGTATCCTCATAATGTCTTAGATGGAATGACTCCTTTTGAGACATGGTGTGGAAGAAAACCAATTGTGAAACACTTCAAAGCTTTTGGTTGTCTAGTATAGGCACATATATATTCAAGGGAATGCAAGGCACCACCACTAAGGTCTTGTACTTTCATTGGATTTCATGACAATATTAAGACATGTATACTGATGTATCCTAAGATTTATGAGATATTCATAGAGATGAATGTTCACTTTGAGGAAAGTTCACCTAGTTTATCCTCTAATCCTCTCCATACTTCATACATTGTGGAAATTGATAGTGACAAAAGTGATAGTAATTTAACAAGTTCAGATATGGGGGATCCTATTGACAGATGTAGAACAAGGTCACAAAAGTAGAAAATTCCACATGCATAAATTGCTATAATGATAGGTCCATGTAATTTAGTACAATTGGGTACACCTTGTCTTTCAATTCCAGAATCAAGGGATGACTACATGATAGACATTTTAGGTTTTTTTGTTGAGTCCTATATAACAAATTTAAGAGACATTATTGATGATATACATATTCTCTTTGATGAAGAAGATCCTTCTTCAGTTGTTGCAAGGGAATACTCTAACCCCCCTATCCATTCTCTACATGATCAATCTTACTAGGTTGATATGATTGTGGAACCTTATATACAATAGTTGTAGGAGGTCTATTTATCATTCAAGGAGACAATTGGTTCTTTTAGATATTTTCTACATGCATCCTTGCTAGATCCAAACTTGCTCTTTTCATTAGTGTTGGAAGGGATGACTGCTAATATTGACATAGGGATAGTTGAGTAGTTTTCAGACACACCATTCATCTTCAGGATTATTTCTACAAATTGAGGAAGCATCTCATATGTACCTATGACAGTGTTTCTTCCTAAGGGGAGGAACATTATTTAGCAGTCATGGATCAACTTCTACATTCATCTTGGAGAAGCTATTATTGATCGACATTCTACAATTGGGGGGAGGGGGGGGGACTACCGTGTCTCCTTTCTTCTCTTTTTCTTCTCTCTTATAGGGGGACTTTCTCCTCTTATGGGGTTTTTTCCTTCTCATACTTCTCTATTGTATATACATGATGTATGGTGTAATGGGGGGGTCTTTATTACTCCATCCATCCATGGATCTTGTTTTCTCATCTCTCCTTTTGGGCGAGAGTTTTTCCCATGAGGTTTTCCCTCTTTCTCCAATTTCAGAGAGATTGCATTGCATTTATGCATGGGTACCTAACATGGCCTAGTAACTAGGACCCATCATGAATTTTCATTATAGCTTGTGTGAGCTTAAGTGCATTCCCCTAAGATGGATTTAAGAAGGGGTGTTAGTGAAAATAATTAATTATTATTACACTTTACTTAAGCTTACTTAGGCTAATACATTATTTTATTAGTTATTAGATTAGACACCCAAGAGTATGCATACTCATATGAGTTGTCTTGTTGACAACATACGAGTTCTCATAATCAACTAAGTTGTCATGTAGGCAACATAGTTATTTGCACTCTAATTAAGCACATGGTGTCTACAACATCATTTTATGTGACACACCCATGCAAGCTTATCCTCTCATCATCACACTAACTTATGTGCTCAATGGAGGATAATCCACTCTTGGTGGACATTTGCTTAGTTGTGAGGCTTATCATTTTACTAACTCCCTGTCAGTCTAGAGGCCTTTATATTTAGGCACTCCTAGTGTGTATGTACATCAATTCATTGTCATATTGTTATTTTGATCATACTTTATTGGTCCATATTGTGCTAGTGCTTGAGCTTCTTGATCTTGGGTGATTTTTCCCTAAGGCAAATTCTTACAAATGTTATATCTTGAAGGAATCTAGGAAAGGTAAATTTGATATTAAAGGTGATGAAGGCATATTCATAAGATACTCCTATAGAAGTAAAGTATTCAAATGTTTGAATTTATCAACTCATAAGATCGTAGAAAGTAAATGTGTCAGAATTGATGAGTTTATAGAAAAGATTGAAGAAGAAAGTAACAAAGAACTTAAGGATTACATAATGTTTGTCTACTATGAACCTAATACATTGTCAAATCAAATTAGAAGTCAATAGACTTCACCTCTTAAGTCTCCAAAATCTCCAAAAGCTACTAAGTTGCAACTAGTGCAACTCGAGTCATGTTCTAAAGGACCCAAGTCACATTGAGAAGCTATCAAGCTATTTCCAGAATAAACTAAGCCTAATGGACCTAAGTCACATATAATAGGACCAAAGCTTGATACAAAAGATCATGGTTTGGTTAGTGGAACAAATTCTAAATCTAAACAATCCATGTCATCAAGATATCTTAGAAGGCACCATGCACTTGATCAAATAATTGGAAACAAATTAGATGGAACAATGATAAGAAACAAATTAAAAGGTACATGTTTGCTTGCTAAATTTAAACCTAGATTAGTGAAAGATGATTTGGATAATGAAAGTTGGATTGAAGCTATGAATGAAAAAATGGAATAGATAGAGAGGAACAAGACTTGGACTCTTATTCCTAGAACCAAGGATAAAAATGTAATTGGCACAAAATGGGTTTTTAGAAATAAGTTGAGTGAAGATGGAGAAGTTTCCATAAACAAACCAAGGTTAGTTTGTAAAGGTTATTGTCAAACAAATGGTATTGACTATGGTGAAACTTTTTTTCCTATTGCAAGATTAGAAGGTGTTAGAAATTTACTTGCTTATGTTGCACATTTAAAGGATTTAAAGTTTATCAAATGGATATAAAATATTCATTCTTAAATGAAATTCTTGAAGAGCAATTTTACATAGAATAGCATGAAGGTTTTTTGGATCATAGCAAATAGGATATGGTCTATAAATTACACAATGAATTGTACATGGTTTCAAGAAAGATCCCAAAGCTTGGTATGAAAGACTTCATAACTACTTGATAATGATTAGTTTTCAAAGAACAAATGATAACAACAGACTGTACATCAAACAAGGACCAAACAAAAAAATTGTGTTGGCTAAAATTATTGTAGATGGCACTTTATTTAAAGGAAATGATGACTTATGCAAGGCATTTTCAGAAGAGATGAGTAAATAATTTGAGATGTCCATGTTTGGAGAGATAAAATTATTTATTGGATTGCAGATCTAGCTGTAGAAAGATGGTATCTACATTACTCAATCCAAATATATCAAGGACATACTAAAGAAGTTTGGAATGGAAGATTCAAAACCAGTTGGAACACCTATGTCTACTAGACATAATCTTTTCAAAAATGACAATTCCAAAGAGGTAGATCTAACCACATACAAATCAATAATTGGAAAATTGCAATTTTTGGTGCACATAAGGCCTAATATAGCAGTAGTAGTTAGTATGGTGGCAAGATTATCAACAAATTCTAAAGGAAATTGCATGATGGCAATCAAGAGAATAATGAGTTATTTAAAGGGTACCAAAGACTATGGATTATGGTACACAAAGTGAGGAAATTAGGATTTAAAAGCATTCACATATGTTGATTGGGAAGGAAATGTTGATGACAGAAAGATTACCAGTGGTGGAGCGTTCTTTCTTGGTAAAAGACTAAATTGTATTTCATAGTCCATAGCAAAGGTAGAATATGTGACAATAGTAGTTAAATGCTCCAATATTGTTTGGTTCAAGAAACTATTGGTAGGTATGAAGATAGAAATCAAGGATCTAGTGGTTATATTCTGTGATAACACTAGTGCAATTAATATATCAAAGAATCTTGTGATGCATACAAAAATCAAGCACATTGCTATGAGAATTGGTAAAATATGAAGAAGTAAGATTGGAATACGTGAATACTAAAGAAAAAATTGAAGACATATTCACTAAGTCATTTCCTAAGGACACATATTTGTATCTAAAAGGTAAGTTACAGGAAATTCCCCTATCTAAAGCTGACTAAATGAAGTTTATTGATTCATCAACCACAACACATCAACCACAACATGTTGGAGATGATTCAATTGATATGCTATTGAAAAGGACACATTATATATGAATCAGTACATAAGGTACACTAATATTATCTGAGTATTGTCTTTGTCATGAGATGTCAAAGAGGGATAAATTTGTTGTTATATCTGATAGAAATTTTATAAAGAGGGAGAGTATATATTTCACATAAATTTTATTACTTCCAAAAATTTCAAAGAGGGAGAACTTGATCTAATATCAAAGAAGGAAAGTTTGCTATCAAAAGAAGATGTTGAAGGTTGAGTTTTGTAGCTAAAGGGAGAAACTACAAGAAAAATGAATTCACACTAATAGAGGGAGTTCTCATGGATAAAAATGAGAATGAAACTAAGGATATATTCCTAAATTTATTCTTGCTCTAAAATTTCATTGTATTATGACATGTTGCATTGCAATCAATGCCAAAGAGGGAGGTTGTTGAAAATAATTGATTAATTGTGTATTTTCTTTGATGTTACACAAAATGTCATATCATTTCCAGTTAGTATATGCTAACCTCACTCAGGAAATGAAGATAGTTTTCTATGTCTTCTGAGCATTCTAGAGCTTTCCAAGTTTAGAAGGCAGTGTCTACTGAGTTCACTTGGTCATCAAAGAAAAGTATATAGAAAATAAGTGTTAATAGAGCTCACTCAGTTAATGAAGGAAATGTTTAATGGAACTAGTGCTAACTGAGCTCACTCAATTAATGAAGGAACTTTTTGAACATGAAGTGTTAACCAAGTTCACTTAGTTAACATAGGAAATTTTTTTTTGAGTTAATAATATCTACCAGTAGGGTCGACTAACAAAGAATTTTCTTGTTTTGGCATATTGGCTTCAATTGATTTTATTGTTGGTTTTAGCTGGTTGAGGAGATGACTATTAAGTATTCTAAGTTGTATTCAAGTCGACTTGACCTTGTATGAGATATAAATATAAGGTCAAGTTGAGGATTGAATATTTGGAACATACTAGAATATTTAAAGATGTTTAGAGGAAGTGAATTAGAAGGATACACAAAATATCCTTGTTGATCTATACAAATGCATTCAATTTGGAAGTATCAAGTATACAACCCAGATTTGAGATCTGTAATCAGAAATTTAGTTGCATCAGAAATCAATTCATATCATTGTTACTCTCTAAACTATTATAGCAGTGATATAAATCTCTTAATAGAGTTGGCTTAACAACTATTTGTAAATCTTCTAACAAGGTGACATTTCTAGATTAAAGTGTCTAAAGACCTCTAACAAGGCCACTCCTAATAGGGTGATTAAATCATCTAATAGGGTCACACCTAACAGTGTTTTTTGTAAGCTTTAATAGAGTTCACTCCTAACATGACTCACTTCAGAAGAGTGAAAAATAGTAACTAGTTGTAATTGGTAGTTTTTCCCAAATTGTGTTTCCACTTTAAATCTTAGTATCACTTGTGTTCATGCTATTTCTTTTATGTGTATGCAACTAAGTTAAATAAGGCTAATCATAGAAACTATCTTATGATTTGTATTTGTCAAGTTACTACTATTATTTCAATGTTTGCTAAGTTACAACATTTGCTAGTGTAAACCGAGTGCATGTGTGCTTGCCAAGTAACAACATAATACACTTTAGTCTAATTTTATGTTTTTATTTTTATTGAAATCTAAGGGATTTGGGATTTATTTTAGTAGTAGCTTATTCACCCCTCCCCCCTCAATTATTCCTCTTATATTTCCAACAGACACTAGTATCAAGACTTGTAGACAAGACTGTGATATGAATAAAGTTTAGTTTTCAAGAATAAGTTGAATGAAAATGGAAAAGTGGTGAGAAGTAAGGAAGGAATAGACCATAATGAGACTTTTGCACCAGTGGAAAGATTGTAAGGAATAAGAACATTATTTTCCTTTTCTACTTACCATAGATTCAAATATTATCAAGTGGATGTCAAAATCACATTCTTCAATGGATTATTTGAATAAGTAGTCTACATAGAACAACTAGAAGGATTTTTTGAAAATGATTAGAAGAACCTAGTTTGCAAGTTGAAAAAGGTATTATCTGGACTAAAGAAAGAACTGGGAGAATGGTATGAAAGGTTACATTCTTATTTGATTAAAATTGGATTTTCTTGAAATAAAAATATCAAATAATTTTGTGATGCATGCAAAGACAAATCATATATCAATCAAGTATCACTACTTGAGGGAGAAAAAACAAGATAAAAAATTTAGGTTTGAATATGTGAAGTCAAGGGAGAAAATTGAAGTCACATTTAGTAAGCAATAGCCTAAAAATGATTTTGGGTATCTACGAGGTAGACCGGGGTCCTTCTCTTATCCAAAACTTAATAAGTGATGATGCATATTGCATTAATACATGGACGAAAAAAATCTTTATTGATTAGTTGATGCAAGAGTTCACACTTTAGGACCAGTTTTGAAGTTGTGACAATGATTGGAGTGAAATAGATGTAAAAAGCACATGCAAGCTACAAGGCATAACTATTGGAAATTTATTCAGCAAATCCCATTGGGATTTGTGGCAAGAGCTTAACTTCCTTCTATGTACTATAATTTGACTGATTGTAGTGGGCATTGATAGATCGAGGTCTTTTTGTTCAACAACGCCACTCTAACAAGTAGCATCAGAGCTTGGTCACAAGTTTGAATCCTAAAACCATTGGGTAATGATGAGGGGAAGATTGTTGCAAATTTATTAAGTGCTCCCCTCAAGATTTGTAACAAGAGATTAGCTACCTCATGTATACTATAAGTTGAGTTTTTATACTAAGCATATATGATTAGTCTTTTGTTACAATGTGAACCCCACTCTAACAATAACTACAATGTTTTATAAGTTTCAAATTGGAACTTATAGTTACCTTTGGAATTGATGTCAAAGTGGGAGATGAAGGATAGTTAGAAAAAGGGGGAGATGAAGATTAAGGAAAGGTGAAGAGAATCAGAATTGGGCAATGATGATATTGTTGAAGAGTGAATAGAAAGAGACATATTCTAAGAGGGACAAATGTTGAGGATTGTTGATAATGAAGATACAAACCGAGTAAACCTAAGCCTAAGTTTTATTGTAGAGAACCTACATGAATTAAAAAAAATTAAAATTGTATTGTTATCAATAAATATATTTGATTATCTTATTTAATTTAAAATTATTTCTGTGTTTCCATCAATGCCAAAGGGGAATATTGTTACCCACAAATGATGATGTAACTAAGAATGCTATGAATATTTGTGAAAGAGTCATATCACTTGTTATGTTTTCATTGATGTCAAAGTCCTAGTTGGCTAAACATTATGCTAATTTAATAGAGTTCCATATCATTTGATTGAGGAAGAATATTCGATTGATGAAGAGAATTTGAATAAAGTATGACAATGACAGAGTTGATAAGTGTAGTTTTCAAAGGGCACATGAATAAGTTTGATAGTGATAATGTAATATTGGTTTGATTATTTTGCAATCATGTAATTGTATAATGTAATGGTGAATTCTTTGTATTCATTGAGCTATACAAGCTACATCAAGTGACAAGGTGAATAAGAAGTATAGTATTAATTGATCATTTGGAAAAGACAAGCTGAAGTTTAGAATTAACCAAGTAATTCATATGTTAACCAAGTGTTGTATTGAGTGAGAAAAATGTAATGTTCATGAAGTATGAGATGGAAGAATAAGTTTATAAAGGTGGAATCTGATGGCAAGTAATGGTGAAAAGAATGAATGTACGATAAGTTCAAAAGCTAAATTCAAAGTTTTTTACAAGATGCATGACAAGAAAAATACAACAAATAGCTTATGATAGATATTCAAGATAGATAAGGATAAGCACAAAGCTCAATGCAAATTCTATTTTCTAAGTGACTAGATTCAATGTATTTGGCATGAATCTAAGATTAATAGATGTAATTAAGTAGCAAAAGCTAGAAGAATCTAAAACGAGAGAGTTTATTTTTTTACAAGCAGATTTTGAAACAAGTTGTTTACTGCTAGTTGGTATTGATTGATATTGTTAAATTGAATATTGAGTGAAGCAGGAGAAAGAAAAGGAGTAAGGAGAATCAAGCAGAGAAGAAGGAAGATCAAACATAGTTAGAGAAAAGTGAAAGTTTGAAGAAGTGAATTAGTTAAACAAAGAGATGAGTAAGAAGAAGATAGAGCAAAACAAAGATTTGGACAAGTAAGGTAGTGCTAAAACTTATAGATTATTTGATTGTACCTTTCTTTTGTATTTTAGAATTTTATTTAGAATATGATTGTGTAATTTTTTTTAGCATCAACATTTTAGATCACATAGTGATCCACCATCAGGATGAACAACAAGGGAATAGAATATAGTAGCGATAGATTGTGAAAATCAAATGTCTATAATGTACCTTTCTTACCATTGTAAAAAATATATCTTAATTGAGTGGGCCCAAAAAGTCTATGAAATCCTTTATGGTAACATCAATTAATGATGCTTGTATCTCTTTTAGAGTAGGCTACTCTTTATACAAGATCAAGGAGTGACAAAGTCTAGATGATATTTATGTTACAACCTTCTAACCAAGTCAAACTAAAAATTTGCATGTAAACCTTTAACAAGGTTGGCTTCTAGGAGATCTCACTTTAGAAGAGTGAAATTGTTTGGGTTGTTGGCCCCATGTAGGTTTTCCCTTTATAGGTTTTCCACATTAAATCATGGTGTCAAATTAGTGAATTTTTTTATGTTGTAGGTTGATTTTCATGGTATTTACTTAATATTTCAACTAGCTAAATGATAGGTAATAGTAAACTAAAAGCTAGTTATATTTCTAATAGCTAGTAATAACAAAAATACTGTGATAATAGTATGAAGTAGATTGATTATAGGATTGAGTTGTGAATTTGAATGAGATCACCTAGTTATTTATATTGAATTTGATGAAGTTGAATTGATACTAAAGTGTTTAAAAGGCCTATAAGATAATTAGACATAACTGATTCAGTCCCCCTCACCCCTCTCACTCTTAGCTATCTAATATGCTAGATTACAAATTTGGATATGCATGTTTCAAGAAGTTGAGATGCATGAAGATTAAACTATAAGAGGATAGTTTGGTTGAACATCAGAGATTGTTGTTGAAATAAGAATTTGTGGTGGATCTAAGATAGAAGATGAGATTATATGGAGAATTATGAATAGTTTGATACCATATTTTTATAATAGGGCACATATGATTGACCAAGTTATTCCCTCTATACCTAACATTATAAAGAATTATTGAAAGAATGCAATTATTTGCATTGTGGATGAAAATAAATGAAGAGACACATAGAGTGAAAACATATTTTAGCATATAGAAGGATAGACTTGTATCATAAGAAGTGCAAGTACAAGTGGAGATTATGCCAGTAGAAACTGAGAAAAATAAGTAGAAGATAAGAATATTGTACAAGGAATTTCCCTACTTGTGAAGAGAGAACCTATAGGTAAGAAAATTATTGTCTATTACACATGTAAAGAACTTGTTCATTATTCTTCCAAGTAGTCTAAAAGAGAAAATGATTTTGAGCCTAGTAACTGCTAAGAGTTTCTCCTATGTTGATGAGGATGGTCAAGTTGATTTTAAGATGGTAAATTTATTAGATGATAGTGATAATGAGGATGGTGAAATTTAATTTGTTTCTATTAAGGGAGATATCCCTAAGAAAGAAGAAATAAAAGAAGGAAAAGTATTAGTATCACAAATTGAGAATAAAAGGTTGATTGAATTATAAATAGTGGTTTTTGTCATTATATGATTAGAGATATCACAAAATCTCTTGAATTCAATAGTTATTATAGAGGATTAGTTAGAGTTGGAAATAATAAAACATGTCATATTAAAGGAAAATGATCTATTAATCTTTGTGGGAAGACTAAAGCTAAGAATCTTTAATTTGTGGATTATTTCAAACATAATTTTTGAGTGTTGGAAAACTTGTTGACGAGGGATATCGGGTGCAATTTATATAAAAGACATGAATTATTAAGAATAAAAATGGCACATTGGTAGGTACTAGTACAAGGAAAAGAGGTAATGTATTTTAGTTCATCCCTACTAAATTAACATGCTATGTTGATAAAGTGGATGATGGTTATGACATAAAAGATGTTGTCATATCAACTTTGATAACATTGGGAAGGTTAGGAATACATTTTCAATTAGAGATTTTCCTAAGATTGTGAAACCTAATTACATAATTTGAAAAGAATTATATTGTTAAGAAAGAAGAAAAGTTCATTTTCAAGCAAGAAATTTACTACTTTAGCAAATTTGGAAATTGTATGTACAGTTCTGTGTTATCCTACAACAAAAAGAGCTTTTTATGGTGAAATGTATTTCATGCTTTTTATTGATGATTTTAGTAGAATTATGTATGTTGCATTTCTTTGAAATAAATATGAAGATTTTGAGAAATTCAAGATATTTAAGAATAGAGTTGAAAATGATTTTGGTTCAAATATTAAATGCTTGGTATCTGATATAGCAGGATAATTTATTTCATATTAGTTTAACAATTTATATGAGGATAATGGTACAAAGAGGTAACTTTAAACCTTTAAAATTATGCAAAAAAAATGGAATAATAGAAAGAAGGGAAAAAAATAGTAACATCATCTACTAGAGTAATGACCCTCTAAATCTTCTACCCATTATCAAAAAACTCATCACAGCCATCTAGGCTATTAATCGACATAGTATTGGCTAGGAAATCATTGACGTTGTTTGTGGTGCTTGAGTCCAAAGAGGGTGTGAATCTAGGGTATGAGAAATGGAACTAAGAATTCTATTGGTATCAGTCTTGAGATAGATCTACCATTATCCACAAGAAAAGATCTCACCTTGGCTGTAGCTGAACCCTTCCCCTTTTTCACCACCATGGTCCATTCATCTTTCTTGTTGGTCATAGTGGGCTTAGCTTCCAAAGCAAGGGGGGCAGTTATAGTCCAACAAGGGACAATACCTAATCTCATGCTTAGTTGACAGGCATAGATAGCAAGTTTTTAGAAGGTTAAGGTAAAGCACCTTTAGAGTAAAGGTGGTCCCACCTATCTAGATTTCTACTATATATTTGATGTGCCTATATAGGTTTACCTCAACACAAACCTTATGTTGGGGTTGAGCATTGAAAAACTTGTTTGGTTCAAGGTACACAACCTTGCCAATAATTTGCACAATAGTGGGTAAAATAAACTTCCAAGAAATGTGAAGCCCAAGGAACTCTACCCAAATGGGAAACTTAAGCCTCTCATCATAAAAAAACAATAAAATCTCATGACCAACATTGAAAAACCAAGAGGAAGGACCTAATAGTCTAGGGATCTAGCACAAAAACATGTTCAACTTGGCTTGCATTGCCAAAGAGAAAAATAGAAAAGCCTTTGGTAATGCTTTGGATGCCTTCAAGGTGAACACCTTGAGGTGTCCAAGCCTTGGAAACCCATTCGCACAACATGCTTTTAGGAGTGTGACATTTAAAAGAATATGCAATGAGATTTTATTGTTTCTGCCATGTGTGTGTGCTATCAAACTCCTTGATATTCAAAATAATATTAAGAGAGGGATTACATTGTGAAACACCTTGGGTATGAACATACATGGGTGCTTGGTTGATGAAGCCATTCTCTCCATTAGCAACAACAACTCTAGCACCAACGTCAACTACTAGGTCGGAGAAGGTTGAGCTCATTATAAATAAAAACTTATTCCTATGATAAATGTGGAATGACAAACAACAAAAACTAGCCAAGATTCAGATAGAAGCCATACAAACCCTAGCCAAAAGCTATTCAAAAAAAGTAATAATTTAGAAATTATAAAGCATAATATATTTTTAAATCCTAGAACATGATATTGTTAGAAATAATAGTCCACCAATATAATTGAGAGGGGGGTGAAGTTATCCAATAATTATCAACCTTAAATAATCTTAACCATTCAATCAAAGTAAATAAAAAACATACTAAGATGCACATACACAATTACACTAGATTTATTAACTAGGGAAACCCTTGATCAAAGAGAAAAACCTAGTGGGAATGATGCTCACAAGATGATGTATTAATATAAATATTCCTTGTTAGTGGATGGACCCTATTGGGAGTCTATTACAATATTTAGTACATATGAGTCCTTGTTAGGAGACTTTGAATCCATGTTAGGAGATTCCAACCCTGTTAGGAGTTGTGCTAAACCTATTAGGAGTTGTAGAAGGGAGAGGACCCACTGTCCAAACAAATTTTAGGGAAAGGCCACTAAACTCACTGTCCAACTGATGTTTTAGCTATTCCTTGCAGAATAATTGTCTATACTGTACTTTAACCTCATTCCTCTATCCTATCAACCAGAAAAACCACTATCAGACCTTGTAGGTCAAGTCACAAACCTTGCATCCAAATATCAAACTTTGAATCTCATAATAAAAGCTCAGTAATGAAGTTTTATTCATCTTTAATTTTCTCTACTTATCTTTGAATTCCACTCGTTGAGCTTCTTACATACATCCCATACATGATAAAGGAAAATGTCCTTCCTTTATACCAAATCCATAAAACAATTCCTTGAGTTGGCTATTACACCTTCTTAATTAAATATTATATGATCTCATTAAGAACGTGTTACACTTAGTGATAACATTAATTTCTTTCCTTGTAACTTGAATAATTTTCTGATCATGTGACATTATAATGAGTGAGCTTAGCTACATCATCTCTAGAATGTATTCTTCACATCTTTAACTTTGGCTTCTCAGAATAACAACTTTGCTAAGAGATATAACAATTTTACCAGAACATGCTTTTGTAAACTCTATCTCAAAATAGTCTTCATCAAAACTTGCATAACTTCTTCCAGACTTAATATCTTATGCTTCTAAGGTTAGATGCACATACTAGACACTTAGTAGCTAGTATCTCCCATTAACCTCACTTAGTGAAAATTCTCAACTATATATCCATACCAACTTGATCTGTAAAGTGGTTCTTTTGTCAAATACCACAAAAAAATTCTATGTTGACATCAATGAAAAAAATATTCATTAATGTAACATATCATCAAAATAATGATCTAATCATGTTTCTACAATACTCCCCCATAGAAATATCATAATCATTCATGTTTCCAACAATCTCCCCCTTTTTCATTGATTACAAGATAGATGAAAAACATCTAATTTAAACTATAGCAACATTAAAACATTATTATCCTTTCTTTTGAAATCCTCTTCATCAATCATTCTCCTCCACTAATATACCTCAATGTGATGTATATTGGCTAAAATATCTCCCTTCAATGTACTCTATATCAAACTATTTTTCATGCTATAATTTCTCCCCCATTGACATCAATGTCAAAGGTTTCAGCAACTGTCAATCTCTACAACAATTGTCTCTAACTTTCTCAAGTTTCCAAAGACACTAGTCAAAATAACATTGAACAAGAGTCTTAGATGACTCTATCCATCATAGATACTCTCCCATATAGGAAGCATTAGCATTCGGTCTAGAGAAATAATAGTGCTCTGTTACACTAGACTAATGCACTCTTGCATCATCTACTCTGATGTTGGAAGGGGTATATCCCCTAGCATAATTCACAAATACTCAAAAGTCTCTTTAGGAAGTGGCTTGGTGAAAATATCTGCAATCTACTCTTTGGTGCTTACATACTCCAATCTAATTTACTTTTCTATAACTTTCTCTCTCGACATGTGATATTTGATAGAAATGTGCTTAGTCTTAGAATGCAACATTGGATTCTTAAACATATTCATTGTGCTTGTGTTATCACAATGTATGACAATAGGTTCATTGAATTCTATCCTAATATCCTTTAACATCCACTTCATCCAAACAACTTGATTACAATTATTTGTTGTGAAAACATATTCTACTTCTATTATACTTTGTGAGGTACAGTACTACTTCTTGATTAACCAGGATACCAATCTTCTTTCAACAAAGAAGGATCCACCATTGGTACTCTTTCTATCATCCATACTACCTTCCTAATTAGCATCAATATAAGAATATAAAATGAGATCATTAGATATATCATAGCACAATTTGAACTTTGGTTTTCCTTTAAGGTATCTAAATATCCTTTTGGCTACTGCATAATGTGCTTCTCTGGGATTAGCTTGAAATCTTGCAATAATTTCATCTCCATTTTATATATCCAACCTTGTGTGAGTTAAATATTGCAACACCCCAATCATAGCTTTGTACTTCTTCTACTCAATAGTAGGTGTCTCATCCTTTGTAGATAACTTGTGTCCAGTTACCATAGGCATTCTAACTAGTTTACTTTTTTCCAAACCAAACCTTTTTAGTAGATCTTTCAAATACTTAGTTTGAGAAATAAATATTCCTTCTTTGTCCTTCACAATCTATAATCCTAGGAAGTATTCCATTTCTCATATCATGCTCATTTCAAATTCCTTCTTCATTTTTTCTACGAACTTGTCACTTTCATCATTATTTCCTCCAAATATGATATCATCAAAAAATATTACCAAAATCAACAATTCATCATTTATTTCTTTCTATTATATATTATAGTCTGCCATACCTTTGCTAAATCTAAGCTTTGTTGAATGCTTGTCCAACCTTGCATACCAAATTTGGGTGCTTGCTTCAACCCATACAATTCTTTCTTCAATCTGCATGCTATGTCCTTATCATATATTAAAGAAAAACCTTTGGGTTTTTCAATGTATACCTCTTCCTCAAGTTCTCCATTCAAAAATGTTAACTTGACATCCATTTGATACACTTCAAATTCCTTATGTTCTACATAGGTAAGAGTAGCCTTAGTACTTCTATTCTTGCCACATGAGCATAGGTTTTGTCATAGTCTATTCCTTCTTAGTATGAGTAACCTTTACATACCAATATTTCCTTTTTCCTAACAAATTCACCTTGTTCATTCATCTTGTTCCTGCATACCCATTTTGTTCCTATCACATTATTTTTTGTTGGTTTGGAGACCAATTCCCATGTCTAATTGTTTACTATCTAATCTAATTCTTCTTTCATAGCTTTCTTCCGATAGTCATCTTTACATGTTTGATCTACATTCTTTGGTTCAACTTGAGATATCAGATAGAGTTCTTCATTGATTTTTCTTCTTTTCATCACACCTTTATCTCTTCTTCTGATGATCTACTCTAGTGGATGATATTTTGTCATATTCTTACCAAAAGTAGGAGTTGTTATCTCAACTCTTTGCTCTATTGAAGGCTCCAAGATTTTTTCATGTCTTTTCTCTCTATTCTAAAAATCATTATTAGTATCAAAGAATACTTTATCATTCCTTAGTTTAGTAACAACACTCTCATCATCAAAATTGTAATCAACTACTCTTTCTTGTATCTTGAATTTCTCATCAACTTTTACATTTGTACTTTCTAAAATACTCTTAGTTCTCAGATTATAATGTCTGTAGGCTCTATTTTTCAATGAATTACCAGGAAACATACCTAAATATCATTTCTAGCATCAAACTTACCAATATCATCATCTCTTTTGATGTAACATTTGCTACAAAAAAATTTAAAATACTTACCTATAGGTCAGTGACCAAACCATAGTTCATAAGGGGGTCTTGTTTGTGTCTGTCCTAACTTGAACTATGTTCATAGTGTAGATTTTTGTATTCATAGCTTCCTTCCAAAACATCTTGGATACATCATTCTTGGCTAACATAGCTCTTGCTACTTCTATTACTGAGCTATATCTTCTCTCTGCAATGGCATTTTGTTCAAGGGTTCTTAGAGCTAATAAATGTCTTTTGATCCCATTAGCTTCAAAAAAGATGTTAAACTCATTTGAAGTAAACTCTTCTCCTCTATCTAGTCTTAAACATTTAAGCTTTACACTTGATTCATTCTCAACTCTATTCTTAAATATCTTGAACTTATCAAATGCCTTAGATTTTTCTTTAAGAAATGCAACACACATCATTCTAGAAAAGTCATCAACTAAAATCATGAAATACCTTTCACCATAGAATTCTTTAGTCTTCATAGGACGACTAAGATCTATATGTACAATTTCCAACTTTTTTGTAGTAGTAAACTTCTTATTGGGAGAAGAAGTTCATGTATGCTTTGCCAATACACACTACTTACAAATTGTGTTAGTAGGCTTAACAATCTTAGGAAAATCTTTAACAACAAACATATTAAATTTATATGAAAAATTCTCTTATGCCACAACCATATGTCATCTACCATAGCAGCCAA
This sequence comes from Cupressus sempervirens, assembly GCA_028749045.1. Classification (NCBI taxonomy): domain Eukaryota; kingdom Viridiplantae; phylum Streptophyta; class Pinopsida; order Cupressales; family Cupressaceae; genus Cupressus; species Cupressus sempervirens. The sequence continues at coordinate 399,036,184 of CM053786.1, forward strand.
ACATGTCATTTCAATTGGATTTAGCTGAAAACAATTACCTCTAGATCTGGTTCCTATTCTAATTACCTTTCCATCTTTGTCTCTAATCATGCATGTCTTTTGTGTGAACTATAACTAATAATCTTTATTTACTTGTTGTCCAACACCCAAAAGATTATGTTTCAAACCATCAACAAAATATTCATTCTTGGTGTTAGTAAAGATTACCATCAAGAGTTATAGATCCAATACCTTTAACATGGCACACTACATTGTTTCCAAGTCTGACAATGCCTCCATCATGACTTTTGAAGTCAACAAACTTGTTCATATAGCTAGTTATATGATGTGAACAAACATTATCAATTATCCAATTTGATTTATTTTCAACCTATGATACCAAAGTCATTTTCTCTGGACTTTCTTCTTTAATAGCTACAAATCCTATTTCATCATCATTGGCACTTACTACTTGTTCATCAAATTCATCTTCTTCATTTACATACAAAGACTCTCTATCTCTTCCAGGTTCCAGCTTTCCTTTATAAATTTTCTCTCTTTTTGGACACTTAGCTGCATAATGACCAAAATCATTACAAGTCAAACATTTAAAAAATTTCTTACCATCCTTTTCTCTTCTTACCAGAAGGGCTACTCCTTCTATCTTTCTATCCTCATCAAATCTGCTACTGCTAACAAAGTCTCATCTATCACTTATGCTCCTTGATAAACTAGGTTGAATATTTAGGGCATTGAAAGGTATTTCAAGTCAATTATCTAGACTGTCTAAGCTCATTTTCAACTACTTCAAGTCTCCCAAGTAATGTTTCCTTCATGAAATTTTTTGATAAAAGAGATCAAAAACTGTATCATTTTAACTATTTGCTTAAAAGGTGGTGTTAGCTCTTCAATATCTTCTAGATCACCTCATCATCATACTTGGTTCCTCCTTAAGATCTGACACCTATAGTAATTTCTAATATCCTACCTACACATGTTCTTATAGATTCATCTTCCATCATTTTAGTATCTTGAAATGCACAAATCTATCTTTGTAGCCTCAATTTCTAAGAATTTTAATCACCTTCAAAACTATTTTCCAAAGCTTTCCAAATCTCATGAGAAGTATTAAGTGATTTTACCTAGTTGTACTCAATTTTAGGAAGTACAAACAATAGTGCTTTTCTATCTCTCATGTTGCACATAAAAGTTCTCTCTTTTCCTCAGTACAAGTTTCCAAAGCACTTTCAATAATAATTGTATTTTATGATTTTGTTAAGATCCAATATCTTGACCCTATACCCAACTAATGTATGTTCATCATTTTCTTTTAACTTTCATAATTTGTTCCATCAAACTTCAAACTATCCTTTCTGAATATGTTTGCCATGGATCTCCCAAAGTTGTTAAACTTTATCTTCAAAAACCTGGTGCTAATACCAATTGTTAGAAACAATAGTCTACCAAGGTAACTAAGAAGGGATCGGAAGGGTGAATTGGTTATTGAATAATTATCAACCTTAAATAATCTTAACCATTTAATCAAAGTAAAAAACAACTATACTAAGATACACATAGACAATTACTCTAGATTTTTTAACTAGGGAAAGCCTTGATCAGAGGGAAAACCCTAGTGGGAATGATGCCCACAAGATGATGTACTAGTATAAATATTCCTTATTAGAGGATGGACTCTAGTAGGAGTCTATTAAAACATTTAGTACATATGAGTCCCTATTAGGATACTTTGAATCCCTATTAGGAGATTCCAACCTTGTCAGGAGTTGTACTAGGTAGAAGGACCCACTATCCAAATAGTTTATGGGGTAAGACCACTGAACTCACTATCCCACTAATCATTCAACTATTCCTTGTAGAATAGTTGTCTTTAGACTAGGTCATGAACCTCAGATCCAAACATAAAACTTTAGATCTCATAATAGAATCTTCATAATAAAGTTTTCTTCACCTTCACTTTACTCTGTTTATCGTCCCATTCTGCTCTTCATACTTCTTGCAATCATTTATACATCTCATACATAATAAAGAAAAAAGTCCTTCCTTTATAACAAATCTATAAAATAATTTCCTGAGTTAGCTATTACACCTTCTCAATTAATTATTATAGGACCTCATTAAGAACACATTATACATAGTGATAACATTAGTTTTTCATCTTGTAACTTGAGTAACTTTTTGTATGTGTGACATTATAATGAGCGATCTTAGCTACATCATCTCAAAAATGTCTTCTTCACATCTTTAACTTCAGCTCATCAGAATAACAAATCTTCTAAGAGATGTAACAAGTTTACCAAAACATGCTTCTGTAAACTCTATCTCAAATTAGTCTTCATCAAAACTTGCATAACTTCTTCTAGACTTAATATCTTATGCTTCTGAGGTTAGCTACATATACTAGACACTTCATAGTATCTCCCATTAACCTTGCTTGGTTCAAATGCTAAAGTGTCCATAACAACTTGATCTTTACCGTTGTTGTTCTATTAGATACCACAGAATACTACTATGTTGACATCAATGATAAACATAGTCATGAATGTAACATATCATCACGATAATGATCTAATCATGTTTCTACAATACCCCCTCATAAAATATCATCAACATTCATGCTTCCAAGAGATACATATTTACATATATAACCTTGAATAAAAGTATAATTATAATACTATTGTGAAAATTAGGGTAAACTTTAAGAAAGCCGCCTCCAAAAAAAGTTATAAAATATTGGCGAATCTTTCATTATTTTGATAAAAATCATTTATTTTTATTCGTGAATCTCTCAATTTTTTATTCTAAATATGATTAATATTGGCAATTAATTTTTAATCATATTTTTTTTGTATAAAATATTGACGAATCTCAATAATAATAGGAAGTTCATTAATCACCATGGAATATTACAAAATCAAAATTGTATTTTTTTAAACCTCATGGAATATTATGAGGATCATTACATATTCTTTAAATCAATAGTGAAAACTAAGTATTGGTGATATGTCCCTAAAGTAACTAATAATTATGATAATTATTGGTCAGTTCAATTTTTCTCCACTAATATATTATATTTCAGTGACTCAAATCTAATCATGTAATGAATATTGTGGCAAATATTTGAGCTTAAATTTTTCAATAAAATAAATTATTGAGCGATTTTCAATATTCTAGAACTAAATTTAATAAAACTATGGTGATTTAGGTTGTATCAAATCTAAAATTATTAGCCAAATTACTAGCCAAAAAAATCTAAAATTAGCCAATTTACCAATATTAGCCACTAAAAAATATGTTGGTGAAAATATTCTAATCATAACCTTAATACCATTTTTTAAATTTATAAATCATTTTTAAAAATTGTAGATATATATCAGTTTAAATTATTAATGTCCACTTTATATATAACTAACCTCATCTACCAATTATTTTAATATTTTTTCTTTATAAAGAAAAGCAATAAGTTCTAGTTGGAAAAAGACATATTTTTACTAGTTTTTCCTCAACTCTTTTTCATTTTTATTTATTTATAAAAAATAACTTAAAATTTGATTTAAAGATAATTTTTAAGATATTGGGCATCAAACATTACCATTTATGCCCAAACATTGCCATCAATAGGATCACACAAATTGTACCAAAAAAATCTAAGGAGGATAGGAAAGGCTTCTCCCTCATGTGGCATGCCTTAATTTGTATTCGCTTTCCTCTTGAAATGATAAAGTCAAATGGAAATAAAATCATTGTGATGAAAATATTGGAGCAAATAATTTATTTTCCTACACAAACATATAAAGGTACTTTTCAAAACTTTATGAGCTACACTACTGAACTATCATGTGTACGCTAAATCTCACAATAATAACAATAACAATAGTAAGGATCTAGCATTGAAAAAGTTCCTCATTGGAAAAAGACAACAAATACCATCTTTGTGATGAAAGAAATCAATTCCATAGTTCAATTTGTTGAGAGTTGAGAGATATATTTAAAGAGATCTATGGGGACTTAGAGAGATGAATTTGCACTTCATTAGATTTTCAATCTATTCTTGAAAGATTTGAAGAATGGAGGAAATGTTGTTTTGGGTTGTAATGGGAGTAGTATTGTGTGTGACATTGTTTGTATGGAAAATAGTATTAAGAAATAGCAATGGCTAGGAAATATCACTGCAACCTGGATCTAGTGGATGGCCAGTGATTAGAGAATCCATTAGTTTCTATCAAGGTCTCTGATCTCTTCAACCATGCCAATAGGCAATTGTATCTGCTTCATTTTATATTATCCCTCTTGCTGTGTTAAATCTGTCTTAGTGCTAATTTCCATAATCATAGACATAAAACTCTTTTCTAACTCTGATGGAAATGTTCATCATAAACTCAATTTCATTTTGGTTAAGTTAAATGAGAATAAGAGTGCAGTGGATTAAGAGTTTAGTGAATATGTTTTGTCAAATGAAAGCAAGTTGTTTCGAGCCAATTGTCTGTAGTCTTTGAAAGATCTTGTTGGGAAATAAACTAAGTGGGTTTATTTGTAGAGAAATTCTATGGTTAAGTGTATTTGAGTTGGAGTAGTAATAAAATGGTGGATGTTGATAGAAGGTTTAATGTTTGGATGGCTAAAACATCACACATCAAGACTTGATTCCTAAGCTAAAAGTGTTAAAAGATCAGTTTTAATTTTGTGTGATGTTTAAGGGTCTAATCCTCAATGATTGACCTCTATGAACATCATCTTGTTACAATAGGTGCTATGTGTATTATTCATTCTCATTCTCAGGGAAAATGAGTTTTAATGAACCACTATTGATGAAACATGCATCAATGAATATTACTTGAAAATTACATTATTGAAATGGATTCTCTAAGTTTCTATGTTAGGTGGCAATGAAAGAATTGAGATGATTTATAATGAAGGTATGGACCAATTTTTTCTACAAACTTGTTTGGAAGAACATACATAGTTATATTAGTAGATCTAAAAGTTCAGTAAATATGTCTTCCAAAATGATGACAGGTTGTTCCAAGCCAATTACCCCAAGTCTTTTAAAGATCTCATTGGGGAATATGGTATACTCAATGTCCAAGGTGATCTTCAAAGGAAACTCCAAAAAATTGCTACCAATTTGCTCAAGAATGAGAATCTTATGTCAGGGTTCATGCATGATTTACAAAATGTCCTCACATTAGCAATGGAGAAATGGGAAAATAAAGGTGTCATTCATCTTCAAAAGGAATGCCATACAGGTATATGTTTCATGTCTTTAAGTAATTTCTTTTTAAAAATTATAGAAATAAATTAGAATATATATAAATGTCATTTTTCCTATTTATATATAGTAGTTTATAATTATTTGAGTCAACATGTATTTAAATTTAACTCCTCGCCTTATTGAAATATTTCCTTTCGTTGTTCTTTTTATTTAGTAGTAATAAATAACACAAATATTTAAAGAAACAAAAGTGAGATTAAATATAGTTCTAATATTTATATAGAAATTACAAGTATGTGGAAGGAATATGTCTCAAGAAATCTAAAATTTTGTCTTGATTGAAGTTCTCCAATTGATGTGCCAAAAGATTTATGTATATTATAGTATAATTATTATAACATGTTTGACATTTAATATATCTTCTTCTTAGGTTCTCTTGAACATTATGGGAAAAAATTTGTTGGACTTACCTCCTTATGAAGATTCAAAATAAATTTATGAAGCTTTTGTGGCATATCTATTAGCTATCCTTCAAATACCCATCAAAATTCTAGGATCTAATCATGCAAAAGGAATTAAGGTATTCAATTTAATTTTATTAATATTTGATCAATTAAAAATTATTCCAATAAAATATTAATATTTCTTGATGAGTAATGTAGGGAAGGGAAACATTCCTAAGAAAGATTGAAGAGTGTATAGAGGAAAGAAGACATCATCCTAAAGTGATTTGTAATGATCTTTTGACAAGAATTTTGAAAGAAGAGTCATGGTCAAATGAAATTATTGGAGATTTTTTATTATTTATGATGTTGGCTGGTTATGAAACTTCATCCACAACCATGGCATTTGCTATTAAATTTCTCATAGATAACCCAAAAGCAATGGAGGAGCTCACAGTGAGCATTTAACTATAGTTGAAATTAAAATAATAGATTATGTATTGATAAAACTTATTTGAAATTAGCACATGAGTAGTATACTAGGGTGGATAGCAATATCAAATGTGATTAATGAGATGTGTGTTTTGTGTTCACTTGTGAAAAGGACAAGTTGGATTCTTTTAATAAAAATAACTCAATAAAGGGTTCCTTGAAATTCAAGGCTAAAGGTTAAAATATGGAAGTGGTAAGGGTGAAAATTATGTGATGTGCATCTAAAATATGGTAATTTTTAAGTTGGTAGATATGAGACAAATAAACTAAATGTCTCAAAATGATATATAGATATAGAGAAAGAAAGAGAGTGAAGTACACACAACTTATCAGTCTTAAGTCATGTCTTATGGTTATGATAAATTTATTACAAACATTTTTTTAAGATACCTAATATTTTCGTTAAGCAGGCTGAGCATGATTCTCTATTAAAGGACAATGGCAATAGAAAGTTAACATGGGACAATTATCAAGATATGAAATTCATTCATTGTGTAAGTACAAAATCTAATTTTAAAGATCTAAATTTGTTACCCATACTATATAATATTAGTATTAATATCTCTTTTTGAGATGACAACTTGGTTTAGTTTCATTAAATACAAATTGACATTAATTTCTTGATTTGATTTTTACTAGGTGATAAAAGAATCTCTTTGATTGGGTAGTGCAGGCCAAGGGGTTTATAGAGAAGAAACAATAAATATTAAGTATAAAGGTTCTAATCTATGAAATCTTCAATTTGATAGAGTATAAGGAAAGGAATTCTATAAGCCTAATGTTACACTATTTAAAACTAACTAAGTGCAAATGCAGATTTTGTTATTTCGCAAAGGATGGACAGTGTTTGTAATCCTAGTTGCCATGCATTTAGATGAAAATACTATCCTGATCCATTCACTTTCAACCCATGGGGCTAGCAAAATTGAGTCTTCCCTAGTGTGTAACTATTTTTGTTTAAATATAAACTTCTATAAACTATGAATGGTATTATGTACAACAAAATCATAATTTGATTAAACTTATTCTTTTAAATTTTAGACTCTATCCAAAAATCCATGGTATATGCCATTTGTTAGAGGTGCTAGACTCTATCCAGGAAACAATTTGGCAAGATTTGAAATTGCTCTCTTCTTCCACAACTTTATTACTAAATTTAGGTGAGTTTATTTATTTTTCTTAAAAGTGCATCCATTATAATATCATAATGGAATGAAATAATGATATTTGAATTAAAAAATAAGATATGGCTAATGTTAATGATTGATGGTATGTGTATGTAGGTGGGAACTGATTAAAGATGACCGGATATGTTACTTTCTTGTCCCTACTCTTCTAAAGTGTTTTCCAATTTGCCTATATGCTCGCAAATGACATTGGGCAATTCTATCCCTAAACTAGTGTAGTGCCTACCGTCGTTCACATCTTTTCTAGACTTATTATCAGACTATGATGGACTAGTTTTATGTTGATGAATTAATGGTATTGCTTTGAGACTATCAGACATTATATTATGGATCCAGAGATTATGTGATGAGATCATTTAGACTTTACATTTCATGCATACATGATGATCATTATATTGTTCTCAGCTATGGTTGATGATTAGTTGATGGTTATTATTTCATGTGTTTTATTATGGATACTTACCCCATACTTGCATGTGTATGGTGTGCATTTTTTCTCATTGTATGGCATTTCTGATATGGTTAAGGAAGGGAGTCGTAGTCACCTGCTTAGTCGGGATCTACATGATGCACCACTTCTTGCCATTGTCTGTATAGCTTAGCATTATATATTGTATGTACATGCATGGTTTTTCTGCAGGTTGCAGGTACCAGGTATCGACTTCCCTAAATTGCCAGGATGAGCATACCCTATTACACTAGCTCAATGATAAGAGAAGGGAGATAAATTCTCAAGTCCAAATCCCAAACCCTTAAGTCAAATGTCCTAGTAAGGTAGGACAAGTATCTGGATATTTTACCCACCGAATGTGTCGGATGACATGATTCGTGATTTTTAATCCTTTAGACTGATTTTGAGTGATTTTCTCTATGATGGGTTTTCATATTTTATCTTGGAGGTCTATGGTGAATTTTTTTATTAATTAAGTCTTAATAAATAGATTAATTAATAAATTAATTATTTGAGGAAATTAATATAAAATATCATGTTATTTGATATTTTGATTATAATTAATTAAATGTGAATTATTGAGGAAAAATAAATTAAATAAAAGAAAATTAGAAAATTAAAATTAATAATAATTATAAAATAATAATAAAAGTAATAAATAAATAAAATAATAAAAGTTATAAAAATAAAAATGAAAGTTATAAAGATTAAAATGGAAGTTATAAATATTTAAAAATAAATTATATAAAAAGTAAATTGGAGTTATAAGCTTGCATGGCAATTAATGCACTTTTCTATTTCTCATGTGTCAACAACACAGGGGTTAGTGCATCAAATAAGCACATGGTGTCTACAACCCTATGGCTCATCTTGAAGGTTGGAAAAGACCCATGCTTAGTTGGTGACACCTTCTAGCTATTTCTAGAAGCATTCTAGATGTTTTCTGAAAGCTCTTTATATTCAGGCATTCTTAGAAGCTTAGACAGAGCATTGGAGTGCAATTGGAGCGTTGGAGGACTCAAGAATTCTAAAAAAGGGAGGAGCCTACTCTGCGGATTTTCTGAGGAAGAGCGATTTAGCATCAGAATCTGGGTAGATTCTTGTGATTTTATTTATGCTATTTCTGCATCACGTATTCCTTGTCTTCTTCGTGTCTTCCATATGTCTTCTGAGAAGTTTTATATTTTTATGCATTCTCAATATGGGTAGATTAATTTATTTGACAATTTTATATGCATGGATCTGAAAAATCACGGGGCTAGAGTTTTAATTCATAGCCAAATCTATTAGAAAATTAATTGAGTGAATCTATAATACAATATTTTAAAATTCTTAAATTGTAGATATAATCTTTGTGAAAAAAAATACATGTTTATGTATTCAGATCTGCATACATACATACATACATATATATATATATATATATATATATATATATATATCTGTGTGTGTGTATGTATGTATACATTTATTATGAATCTAATACAAAATTCAAATATATATATATATATACATACATATATATATATATATATATACTGATATATATATATACATATGTATATAAATATAATACACCGAATGAGCGATTGATAATTTGCAGAGGGGAAAAAACTTAATAAACCACAACACAATTTATATCGCATGGTTACATTCTTAAAAAATGAATATATTAAATGTCGTGGGCATGATTTGTACCCCGTGCCTGCGGAAGGCAAAGGCCTGCCATCGGAGGTCTGTAGCGACAGGGGTACTACGTACCCACTATTGGTGCAGTGCCTGTGACCGCAGGTACTGCGTACCGTAGCAAGAGTGGGGGGGATAACTAATAATATTATGTATAAACATTTATGTTAAAACTTTTGAAACAAACGTTATACGAAATCGATTCTCATATGATATATGGTGTGAATCGAAAATTGTTAATTCGATTTTATGAAACATAATAACTATTTATATATTTACATATGTATGTATGTATATATATATATTCAAATAAATATATATATATATATATATGTATGTATATATGTATATATGTAATATGTAAATATGTTATTAATAAATTTAAGTTATTATTATTTGATAAAAGATTTATATCGAAGGTTTATTTTCATAATGATGACTCTTTAATAATTCTCAACTAATTAAGATTTAATTGTTTTAAATTATTATGTAAATAGTCTATAGTATGGTGGGGAATGTTTCAAACAAATATTATAATTGGAAAGTGGATTTCTAGTTCTTTTAAGGAAAACTTTCATTTATCCAAAACAATACATGTGTTCCTCTCTTCATTCTTCAAACATGGAAACATAAACTGAGATCTTTACATTTAAATTCACGTTGTAAATTTGACAAAAACCAGAACATGTGTTTGCATTGTGTATTCTTTATATTGTTTTGGGTTTTGGGTTGACTAGTGTTGACCAGTATAGGATGTCTACCAGAGGCTTAGGGGTTATGTGTTTGTGATGCCATGATATGTTTTAATCTCGATCTTTATAAACCCAACCATGGTTATGTAATGGAATGCTCTATGTATTGTTGTAATTATTGATTATTATAGTTGAGATTCTTATGTATGAGATACTTGACTTAACCATTTATTTTGGTCACCGATTAGTTAACCTTGGTTATTTTCTAGTCGCCATGATGGGACTATGATGTGGATTTATTCTTGATGATGTCATGATGTGACATGTTTGACTCAACCATTTTTGGAGTCTTCGATCAGTATGATTGAGATATATATTTTGGTTATTGAGAACCATTGGATACTTTGATTACCAGTGATACTTCAGTTTCCAATAGAGAGCTATTGTGTTCATGATTTTCTATGGATGTTTGCTCATGGAGATTTGATGCTTTTATGCATATTTGATGATTTTATTATGGATTATCTTTTGTGATTTTCAGATTTATGAGTCCATGAGCATTAGGGTAGGATATCTGCATGTAGTGAAAGGAAGTGGCTTGCAATGGGGGCCCAGGCCCTAAGAGGCTGCCAGGGTAACTCATTGTAAGTTGGATTAATAATCGATAACATTCACACCTAATACTAACTGAATGAACCTAAAAAGATAAGTGTTTTGTTCTCGCCCATCCCTTGAGTGCTTGTACAGGCTAGGATGGGAGTAGTGAGACACATGGTTGTGACCTTGCATTCTGTAGTATGCCTCGTCAGTATGAGAGGATACTAGTGGCCGTATGAAATCAGTATGGACCCGTGGAGTTTAGCTAACTGCCAGGGTAACTTGTACGTGATAATTGTGATGACACTTTCCTGCTTGCATAGTAGGTTCCTACATGTCATTGTGTGCCTCTGGGATTAGATGTCAGATTTAGTGTTGGAACCTTTGAGTTAGTATACTTTTAGGATTCTTGGACTTATAGAGATTTGTGCTATGTGATTTTGATAGCCTGTTTGGGACTTGAGATTATCTCCTTAGCACGGTGGGAGTGGACCACACGGTCAGGTGGTAGTGTATTTTCCACTCTTATCATTTTGAGATTCATTGACACATTGTGGCTGACGCGTCCTTCATGATGGTGGATATGTATCATTTTCATTGATGATTAGCATATGTTAGATGATGTTATCTTATGCTTTCATTTTCATGTTAGATTACTTTCTACATATGATGTTGTATATATTAGGAGTGACATTCCTCCTATGTTAATACCGATGATCTCCTCGATAATTTGGAATGTTACGCACGGAGGGATGGCTAGGCTCCACGATGGTCTAATGATGCTATTAATGGTTGGGAGGAACTGTGCACTTAGTTTATTATATTTGATCTTTATGATGGATGTATATGACTTCTATGATGATGTATCATGTGATTATCTCTACTTTGATGTATCATGGATTGTAATAGAATGATGTACCTTATTCTACATATGTATATTCTTTTGAGCTTGTCATACCCTGTGACATGTATAGTGGATGATTGAGCATTTTGAAATGCAATGTATAAACATTAGACTTATCATTATTGTTTCATATGGATGTTGTACTAGATGGATTCATGTATGTAATTCAATGTTAAGGGATCTTTAAAGAATGTAATCTATTATGTATGTTATGTTTACTTTCAGATAGACATTGCTATTGCTTCTGTTATTGTGCATAAGTTATACATTGTATTTACTTTCATGAAAAAAAAAATGCTACAAAACTTAGTGAAATTCTAGGTTAATTCTTTAGATCCCTTGGTTAGGCATTACATTTGGTATTAGAGCCCAAGTTTCTACATTGGGAACTCTGGGTATTTTGAAACAACTAGAATTTTGAACTATTAAGTGTATCTTTCCGAACTTGAACTAGGTGAACTAAAATAGAACTCGAACTATTATTTGAATATTTTTCATATTTCAACACTTAATTTCAAAACTAGAAATTTTACTTAAACCTAAACATAGAACTAAACTTAGTACCTTGTACTATTGTAGGATGGTATCTGGGACTAGGTCTTCTGTTAGAGGCCATGGTCGTAGCAGAGCTATCAGTGTCCATGAGTCTGCCCATGAGGGATCGGTTCATGTAGAGAGCAAAGAAGAGCACTCTAGTAGGTAGCAGAAAGAGAGTCGTAGAGAGGACCAAGCTGAATCTGAAGAGGTTGGTTTGAGGCAGATGATGCAGACTATTCTAGAACATCTACCTCCTATTCAAGAACAACCCAAATTGCATTAGACAGAACAAGAGCATAGACCCAGATCTAGAAGTCCTTGGAAGGATTGTTAGAGGTCCATTGTGTCCACTCAGATGAAGGATCTTTCAAGATCCAATGTTAAACCTTTCAATGGGCAAGGTTCTAGTTATGTGGCTGAGCAGTGGCTTATTTCTCTGGACATGATTTTTGCCATGCAGGAGTTTGACAGCAATGTTAAGGCAAGATTTGCGATCACTAATCTAGAGAATTTTGGGGCCACTTGGTGGACGATAGAGGAGAAGAAGTTAGGAATCGATATGAGCAGTGTTACATGGTGTAATAATTTAATCAACTATCCCACAGCAATTTACTGTTAAACTCTGGTAGTTCTGTCCTTATCTATTTTTCTTCCTTTGATGAACACTTCAGGAGTCTTAAATATTAATTTTCTTTTGCCAAACAAATCATAAAATTTTGGAGTACCCCTTTGATTGTAAATTCTGAATGTTGTATTATTAGTCCAGGCACTATGGAAAAAATACACAAGGACATTACAGCAAACAGTTGTCAAGTGACCGATATCTGTCACTACAGATTGTTACAACATGAAGATTAAATACTAATACTCATTACTACCTGGAGCTGAGTCTAGAATTTGTTCACAATGTGCATCTACAGTAATGTGCCAGTCGAACTCGAGTCACAATATCTAGAAACCAATTTCAGTGTTCATACAAATTAATTTCTAATTAATGACTCTAGGAATGTCAAAGGATTTTCAGAACTAACCTTCGATTTGTATAGAACTGGAATAGTGGATTTAATGCAGTCCCGTTAATCTGATGATGCTCAGGGACGTGTGCAAGGATTTAAACTGGCTTTATAACCTTGGTCTGATTACCTCTGTGTACACCTGCTGCGTGTATTAGTCTTCACTCCATAACCGGCTGCTGCACTAAGCTGGAGCTGGCGTCTTCAATCCCAAATTAAACACCTGCACTCGCCCGACCTATGTGGATGTGATTCAATTGAATCCGACTGCGTCTTTGTTCCTGGGACGTCACAAGTGGAAGATGGCTTGGTCGACCCTATCACTCGTTCATCCACTCCCTTCCATGCGTGAGCGGCTCTACTCCAGTCGGGGTAATACGTGGTCGCTGGGAATGGTGTGGACGTTTGCAAAGACCCGACGTGAGCAATGTAACTCAATCACCTCTGGCTTTTGGCACTTGTTTCTGATTCACCACTGAAAACCTGCTCCGCTCAACAAAATCTCCTTGCGTAATAGTTATACTGTTCCAGTTTACTCGCAGGAGCAGATAGTATAAACAACCGAACGTATACTTTTCCCTAGATTCAACTCGCCCAACAGACAATCACTTCTAAATAATATTCACTTGTACACTCACCTGAAAGTTATTGCCGAACTGCCCATAACATTGAGATTAAGAAATTTAAGGAAGTCTGGGGCTACGTCCAACTCCCTTGGTATTCCCAACCTTGAGGGTTTTCGTCCTCCCAGTCACATTCAAGCAACCAGCCTTATCTGAACATTTGATATCAACTTCATGGTCACAATCCCAATGTAGGCTCTCCTTTTTATAACCTCGAAATGAGGGAAAAGAGTTGGCATGAGATATGTGGGATAAAAACCACTGTTTCATCCTGTAGTGACTTAAGTCACTTTATAAAGTAAAACTTTATAAACATAAAGTGACTTTATAACTGAATGTCCAAATTAATATAAGATAAGCCTTTAAATTAAAGTTCTCAGTGTGACTGGTAAAACATCTTGATTGATGCCGTTAATCTATCCAGATGCGGAGATAGATTAACTCGGCGCCGCCACTAATGCGAAGAAGGGGACATGATAGTCCTCCCTTCCTGGAATTGCTTGCCCTCAAGCAATCTCAAAGCTGGATGCTGCAATATAGACTCGCCTTCCCATGTGGCGTCCTCATAAGGCAAGTCCTTCCACCAAATTAGAAATTCCCTGACAGTTCTGTTTCGCAGCTTCCTCTCTCTGCTTTCAATTACTTCTTCCGGCACCAAAATAAGCTTACCCTCTTCATCAAGCGGGGGTAAAATCTCAGAAGGCACAATTTGTTGTCCCACAGCTTCCTTGAGGCACGAAACATGGAACACATTGTGAATCCGGCTATCACCTGGCAGCTCTAGCTCATAAGCAACTTCTCCTACCCGCTTGGTGATAGAGTATGGTCCATAAAATCTGGGCTTCAGTTTCTCGGATCCACTCTTCTTTAAGGAGCTCTGTCTGTAAGGCTGTAGATGTAGGAAAACTCTATCCCCAACCTCAAAACTTCTCTCGGTACGATGCCGGTCAGCGTACAATTTTTGCTGATTCTACGCCTGCTGGATATTATCCCTGAGTGCTCGAAGGATGTCCTGCTGCTCCTCAATCCAATCTCTGGCTAATGGTGCTCTACTGTCTGATAATGCCAAATCAACAAAAGAGAGAGGCTCATAACCATAGAGAGCACGAAAAGGGGTCATCCGAATAGACATATGATAGGTGGAATTATAACAGTGTTCTCCCAAATATAGCCACTTGACCCACGCTCTCTGCTGTCCTACAATGTAGTTCCTCAAGTAACCTTCCACCCACTTGTTCACTATCTCGGTCTGCCCATCAGTCTATGGATGATAACTTGTGCTCGGAGTCAGTTGTGTACCAGTCAATCTAAAGATCTCCTGCCAAAAAGTGCTGAGAAATCTGCTGTCCATGGAGTCTAAAATTCTCTCGAAAAAACAATTCAACCACCTGAGAAGCTGACCAATCTGCTGATATCGCAAAAAAATGTGCATATTTGGTCAACCTGTCCACCACTACGAAGATGCAATCCCTACCTTGGACCCTCGACAACCCAGTAATGAAATCCATAGAAATGCTCTCCCATCTTTGGGCTGGAATGGGAAGAGGCTGAAGTAATCCAGCAGGAAATCCCTGTTCTGACTTGTTCTGTTGACAAGTCTGGCACTCTCTAACATAATGAAGAATATCATCCTTGAGCCCCTTCCAAGAGAATCTCTCTCTAATTTGCCTGTAGGTTTTGAAAAATCCTTGGTGCCCTGCCGTGGGTGCATCATGAAAGGTGCGCATAATATCCTCCTTTAATTTAGAATCAGGTACTAGGTAGATCCTATTCTTGTAGTAAATGATATCGTTCAGCACCTTATACCTCTCATCCTGAAGTATGCCATCCATAATCTGACAAGCGTGTACATTTTTGGAATACTCCACTAGAAGTTGTGATTTCCAATCCGCTAAAATTTCCGAAATGATGTAACAATCCCGCGCTGGGGGTTTGCGTGAAAGGGCATCAGCAACAGTATTATTTTTCCCTTTGACATATTCAATGTCAAAATCATACGCTTGTATCTTGCTGACCCATTTCTATTGTCTTTCATTTAATTCTTTCTGTTCAAGGAAGTAACGTAGGCTGTTATGATCAGTTTTGACTGTAAAGTTACTCCCTACCAAATATTGTCTAAATTTTGCCAATGCATGCATTATGGCCAGCATCTCCTTATCATATGTGGAATAGAATATCTCGCTGCCCCGAAGTTTCCTGCTCTCGAAGGCAATGGGGTGCCGGTCCTACATCAAAACTGCCCCTATTCCGCTTCCCGATGCATCACATTCTAGAACAAAGGGCTTAGAGAAATCCGGGAGTGCTAGAACTGGGCATGAACTCATCACCTGTTTCAGCCTATCAAATGCAATCATGGCCTCCTTTGTCCAAGAAAAAGCCCCTTTCCGAGTCAAATCAATAAGGGGTGCAACAACCTATGAAAAACCCTTAGCAAACCGCCTATAATAGGAACAAAGACCAAGGAAACCACGTAACTCTGATACATCCTTCGGTGGCGGCCAATCCAATATCGCTCGGATCTTCTCCTGGTGCACCTTAACTCCCTCAGCTCCAATCACATGACCCAAGTAGAGAATCTCAGTCAATCCAAATTCGCACTTAGATTCCTTCGCAAATAAAAAGTTCTCCACTAAGATGCTAAGAACCTCATCCAAATGCTGTATGTGTTCCCCCCAAGTTCTGCTGTAAACCAATATATCATCAAAGAATACTAAAACACACTTCCTTAGCTGTTTCTTAAAAATATGGTTCATGCAAGACTGGAAGGTGGCTGGTGCGTTAGTGAGCCTGAAAGGCATCACCAAGAACTCATAATGTCTGTAATGGCATCTGAACGCTGTTTTATGCACATCTTCTTTCCGAACCCGAATCTGATGGTACCCCGAGCGAAGATCTATCTTGGAGAAATAAACTGCCCCATGAAGCTCATCTAACAACTCATCAATACGGGGAATCAGGTATCTGTTCTTTATCGTTCTCTTGTTCAGTGCGCGGTAGTCTATGCACATCCGAAGGGTGACATCCTTCTTCTTAACCAACACTACTGAAGATGCGAAGGGACTAGAGCTAGGTCTGATATGCCCCATATCCAAAAGCTCCTTTATCATCTTCTCTATTTCCTCTTTGTAATGCCTAGGATGATGATAAGGTGTAGTAATAATAGGTTTAGCTCCCTCCTCAAGCTCAATGATATGCTCAAATCCCCTATCGGGAGGAATCCCTGGAGGAATATCCTCGAACACTTTCCTGTGTTTGTCTATAACTGTCTGGATATCACAGTGATATCGCTGTCCTATACCCTGTATCTCCTTGGATGAGATAAAACACTGAGTAGCCCACTCTATATCCTCATGTCTCAAGATAGCCTCCATCCTGTGAGCTGAAATCACCCGGGGAATACTATCCGAGATAGCTCTAAGGATCACCAATTTATCACCCTGTGAAAACTCCAACTGCATAGTCACATGATTAAATGTATATCTACGAAGAGTACTCAGCCATTGTCTGCCCAAAATAGCATCCAACCCATCTAGATCAACCACATAAAAATCAGACTCTAGAAGATAACCCTCAAACTGAATCCGAAGCCCGGCTACCTTCTTTGTGCACCTCAAAACATCTCCACCAGCTACCTTAACATCAAACTCAGGTATGGCCACTGTCTGTAATCCCCTCCTAGATACCATCTGTGTGCTAATGAAATTATGCGAGGCTCCTGTATCTAAAAGGAAAATAATACGCTGGCCTCTAACAACCCCTTTCACCCTGAAAGGATGACATGCTGGTTCACTAGATAGGGTAGCTAAAACTGGAGATTGTTCAGGAGTAGTTTGTTCCTTTTTCTTATCTTTACCCATCTGCTCTTCATCTTCCTTCTCATCTTCGCTGTCCCTACTGCTATCCTCTTCCCGTGGTTCTTCTACCTCTTCCTCCTCTTCAGAATGGATCTCAACATAGTGGATTTTGCCCTTACCCAAACATCTGTGATCAGGAGTCCAAGGCTCCCTACAAGTAAAGCATAACTTCTTCCTCCTCAATTCATTGCGTGACTCAAAATCCAATCTGGGGGTATTTGTTTTTTGTTGTTTTTTGTTCCCCTTGTAAGAAGAGGATCCTTTATAGGATTTCTTAGGAGGCTGCGACAATGAAGGAGTGTCCAAATCGTGAGCAATCTTAATGGCGTCATCCAAGGTGTTTGGTTTTAGGACCTTGACCAAGCCTCTAAATCTGTCCTGCAATCCTTCTGTGAATAACGTCACCTTGCGTTGCTCGGACATGTCAGGTACCATTACTGAAATCCACTGAAACTCATCTATATAATGATCCAAAGCCCCGCTCTGTCGTAACTAAGCCAAATCTCTGTAGTAAACCTCGATGTCTTTCCTGTCAAAACGGGTGATCAGCTTTGAGCTGAAAACTTCATATGAAGTGATGAGTCTGTGATCTTGAGTGACTAGACCGTGGTGCCACCAATCATAGGCTGCACCTTCAAGATGCATTGTAGCAAATCGGATAGCTTCTATTTCTATCATGGGCTTGAGTGTTAGGTAAGTATCCAATTTATGAATCCACGCCCTTGCTGTAGTTTTATTGCTGCCATCAAACGTGGGAAGTGTTAATTTGTTCATAGCATGTTTAAGATCCCTGTTTTGCATCCTGGGCCTCCTATCATGATGGATTTTTTCAGCTTCCCTCTTTTGGTTCAAATATTGATTAAAATTCAAGTTTTGTTTTATATGATCCGGAAGTAAATCCCACTCGTCATAAGTAACTATAACATTATCAGCTAACAAGGCTGGAGTTTCAGGATGAGCCACTACTTCTCCAGCGTTATTTCCCACAAAAATAGGCATCAAGGGTCTATCTGTATTTCGAGTAGGAGTCCTTACTGTGCGGGGTGTTCCTGCAATGCTACCACCTCCACTATGGTGGCTGGGAGCTCTCCTATTAACCGGAGCTAACTGCTGCATGGCACCTGTGAGCTGTTGTAATGCTGCAGCAATATTATTTTGTCCTTCCCTGATAGCTCGCATGGTCTCCATTACTTCCCTATCCATTGCTTCCTCATTACGTGCCATAGGAGAAACCTGTACTTGTTCTTGAACCTGTTCAACTCTAGTCGTTTGTTCAACCTGGATTTCTGGCCCAAAGCTTATATCCTCATCCACCGAATAACTGTCTTCCACTACCAAATGTTCTGAAGACTCTATCCTTTCTGGCTGAAGATGTCAGAATGTATACTGCCTCTTACTCATTCATAAACCTGCAATAATAGTTTTCCATAGGCTGGCAGGGTCTCTAGCTCTGATACCACTGTAATAATTTAATCAACTATCCCACAACAATTTACTGTTAAACTCTGGTAGTTCTGTCCTTATCTATTTTTCTTCCTTTGATGAACACTTCAGGAGTCTTAAATATTAATTTTCTTTTGCCAAACAAATCATAAACTTCTGGAGTACCCCTTTGATTGTAAATTCTGAATGTTGTATTATTAGTCCAGGCACTATGGAAAAAATACATGAGGACATTACAACAAACAGTTGTCAAGTGACCGATATCTGTCACTACAGATTGTTACAACATGAAGATTAAATACTAATACTCATTACTGCCTGGAGCTAAGTCTAGAATTTGTTCACAATGTGCATCTACAGTAATGTGCCAGTCGAACTCGAGTCACAATATCTAGAAACCAATTTCAATGTTCATACAGATTAATTTCTAATTAATGACTCCAGGAATGTCAAAGGATTTTCAGAACTAACCTTCGATTTGTATAGAACTAGAATAGTGGATTTAATGCAGTCCCGTTAATCTGATGATGCTCAGGGACGTGTGCAAGGATTTAAACTGGCTTTATAACCTTGGTCTGATTACCTCTGTGTACACCTGCTGCATGTATTAGTCTTCACTCCATAACCGGCTGCTGCACTAAGCTGGAGCTGGCATCTTCAATCCCAAATTAAACACCTGCACTCGCCTGACCTATGTGGATGTGATTCAGTTGAATCCGACTGCGTCTTTGTTCCTGGGACGTCACGAGTGGAAGATGGCTTGGTCAACCCTATCACTCGTTCATCCACTCCCTTCCATGCGTGAGCGGCTCTACTCTAGTCGGGGTAATACGTGGTCGCTGGGAATGGTATGGACGTTTACAAAGACCCGACGTGAGCAATGTAACTCAATCACCTCTGGCTTATGGTACTTGTTTTTGATTCACCATTGAAAACCTGCTCCGCTCAACAAAATCTCCTTGCGTAATAGTTATACTATTCCCGTTTACTCGCAGGAGCAGATAGTATAAACAACCGAACGTATACTTTTCCCTAGATTCAACTCGCCCAACACACAATCACTTCTAAATAATATTCACTTGTACGCTCACCTGAAAGTTATTGCCGAACTGCCCATAACATTGAGATTAAGAAATTTAAGGAAGTCTGGGGCTACGTCCAACTCCCTTGGTATTCCCAACCTTGAGGGTTTTCGTCCTCCTAGTCACATTCAAGCAACCAGCCTTATCTGAACATTTGATATCAACTTCATGGTCACAATCCCAATGTAGGCTCTCCTTTTTATAACCTCAAAATGAGGGAAAAGAGTTGGCATGAGATATGTGGGATAAAAACCACTGTTTCGTCCTGTAGTGACTTAAGTCACTTTATAAAGTAAAACTTTATAAACATAAAGTGACTTTATAACTAAATGTCCAAATTAATATTAGATAAGCCTTTAAATTAAAGTTCTTAGTGTGACTGGTAAAACATCCTGATTGATGCCGTTAATCTATCCGGATGCAGAGATAGATTAACTCGGCGCCGCCACTAACGCGGAGAAGGGGACATGACACATGGGAGTTATTCCTAGAGAGTTTCCATGAGCAATTCCTACCAGAGGAATGGAAACAACAAAGGGTTGATGAATTTCATAATCTCAGATAGTACACTTTGTCAGTGATTGAGTATGAGCGTAAGTTTTATGAGCTCATGTCTTTTTCAGGGTTTAGTGAAAATTTAGCTCAGTTGACACAACATTTTATTAGGGGTTTGAATAACCGTATTATTGGGGGAGTTAAGGTATTTGAGCCAAAAACCCTCAAGGGTGCGATGCATCAAGCTATCCTTGTTGAGAAAAGTGTCAACCTTGGTCAAGGTGGTTTTTTAGGAGCGCCAGCAACATTAGGATCTAAAAGCAACTACAATTCAGGTGGTAACAAGAAGTTTTCTTTCTCTAAGGGGAAATAGTATCAGCAGCAGTCTCAACAGACACAGCAATAGAAGGGATCAAATTCTCAAGCTCAAGGCAGTGGAAAAGGTTCTAACACCAAGAACAACCACAATGCTCAATGCAATAAATAGAATCAGTCCAATTAGCCAGCTCAGAGTAGACAGTCTTTTGTTGGCAGGAACAGTTGCCAGCAATCAAATGTACCACCTATGGGTAGAGGTTCTGGCAAAAATACGGAATGTTTTTCATGTGGTTAGATTGGACATTATGCAGCTCAGTTTCCTCAACAAGTACCTCAATTTTTAGGACCTAGACCTATAGTTTCAGAGCCTACAGTTGGTGATGCAGGTAGAGCTCATAGAGTTTTTGCAGCAGTAGATCAGCGTCAGGCAGATCATCAAGAAATAATTGTTGAGACCATAGGTGCTATTAGAGGTATATCTCTTTTAGTATTGTTTGATTCAGGAGCTACATATTCATCTATTTCACAATCAATAGTTTCTAGGTGTAAGTTGGATGTGGTGAAGCAATATCATGGTTGGCAAGTGGAACTAGCCTTAGGCATTAAGGTCTCCACAGATTCTGAAGTTCATAAGTGTGGGCTTAGCTTAGGAAGCTTTGTTATGGAAGTGGATATTTGAGTCATACCCCTTGGTTCCTATGATGTGGTTCTAGGCATGGACTGGCTTGGATCTCATAGAGCCAATATAGATTGTAGGAAGAAGATTATTCTGTGCTAAGATGACCAAGGACATGATGTGCAGATAGTTGGGATACCGAGGCCTATATCTCTGCGGATGATTTCTACTATGCAATTGAAGCGAAGTTTTTGTAAGGGATGTTAGATATTTGCTATTATGGTAAATGATCTTGAAGAGGAAGATTCCATGAGGGAGACTTTGGATCACCCAATTTTGCAGGAGTACGTAGATGTTTTTCCAAGTGAGATTCCAGGCATGCCTCCAAAGAGGGATATTGACTTTAGTATTGATCTGATTCTTGGAGCAGAGCCTATCTCTAAAGCTCCTTATCACATGATGACACAGGAATTGGGTGAGCTACGTCTTCAATTAGAGGAACTTCTGGGCAAAGGGAGCATTCAACCGAGTGTATCACCATGGGGAGCTCCAGTGCTCTTTGTGAAGAAGAAAGATGGTTCTTTGCGCCTTTGTATTGACTATAGATAGTTGAATAAGGTGACTATTAAGAGAAGGTATCCTTTACCTAGGATTGATGACTTATTCGATCAGATCAAGGGAGCTACAGTATTCTCTAAAATTGATCTTAAGTTAGGATACCACTAGCTTCACATTAAGGAAGCAGATATTCACAAGACCACTTTTTGAACTCGCTATGGGCATTATGAGTTCACAGTGGTACCTTTTGGGTTGACTAATGCTCCATCATTTTTCATGAGTTTGATGAATGGTGTGTTCTGATCTTATCTAGACAGGTTTGTACTCATGTTTCTTGATGACATATTGATATATTCTAAGATTGAGAAGGAGTATGAGGAACATCTACAGTTGGTTTTGCAGTGTTTTAGGGACAATCAGCTTTATGCCAATGCAACTAAGTGTGAATTCCTCAAATTGGAGATTTAGTATTTAGGGCATGTTATTTCAGGTGATGGTATTTCAGTGGATCCTACAAAGATTTAGGTGATAATAGAATGGCCTACATCGACTAATGTGTCAGAGATTCGTAGCTTCATGGGTTTAGCTGGTTATTATCGTAGATTTGTCCAGAACTTCTCTAGGATAGCACATCCTATCACTTCTCTTCAAAGGAAAGGAAAGAAGTTCATATGGATAGAGAAATGTGAGGAAGCTTTCCAAAAGCTCAAGGAGCTTTTGACCAATGCACCAATTCTAGCTGTACCTGATCTAGAAGGTGATTTCATGGTATGTACAGATGCTTCGCTTGAAGGGATTGGGGCAGTGTTGATGCAGAATGGACGGGTGATTGCATATGAATCACACAAGCTCAAGGATCACGAGTTAAATTATCCTACGCGTGATCTTGAGTTAGCAGTAGTAGTTCATGCTTTGACTAGATGGAGACATTTCTTGTTGGGGCATAGATTTGAGCTACACAGCGATCATTGTAGTCTTTAGTGCATTTTTACTCAACCTAATTTGAATGCTCTCTAGAGGTGATGGATGGAGTTTCTGTGCGAGTATGATTTTGACGTTAAGTACATTCAGGGTAAGGAGAATATGGTGGTGGATGCTTTGAGTCGCAGGGGACATGTGGTATCATCGATGACCCTTAGTGTGGATTTGAGGAGCCGAATTCTTCAGGCACTTCTTACGGATTCCTGGTATTAGGAAGTGTGCAAAGAGATTGATTCAGGAAGATCTCTGGAAGGTAAGTTTGCAGGTTACGTTCGAGAGTCAGATGGTCTTTTGAGACATTTGAGAAGGATTTATGAGCCATTTTTGGATGAGCTTCACACCTTGATACTGGTAGAAGCCCATCATACACCTTACTCAGCACATCCAGGTGTCAAGAAGATGCATGCTGATTTGAAACATTTGTTCTTTTGGTTTGGGATGATGTGAGATATTGCAGATTTTGTGGCTAGGTGCCTTGAGTGTTAGAGAGTTAAGGCAGAACATCAGCACCCAGCTAGACTTTTGCAACCTAATCTCATTCCTTCTTGGAATTGGGATATTATCTCCATGGATTTTATAGTAGAATTACCTATGATTGTTCGTTGTCATGATGCTATCATGGTCACCGTTGATCGATTGACTAAAGTGGCGCATTTTTCACCGATTAGGTCTTCCTACACAGCAAATTCTATAGCTAATATCTTCATGCGTGACATTGTGAGATTACATGGTATTCTTAGAAAGATCATTTCTGATAGGGATCCTGTATTCACATCTGCATTCTGGACATCACTGCAGCATGAGCTTGGAGCGCAGTTAAACTTTAGTTCAGCATATCATCTAGAGACTAATGGTCAGACAGAGAGGGTGAATCAGGTTTTGGAGGATATGTTACAGATGTATGTGATGGATAGGCAGACACATTGGGAGGATTATCTCTACCTGGTGGAGTTTGCTTACAACAATGGGTATCATAGTTCTATTGGCATGGCACAATTTTAGGCATTATATGGACATTCTTTTCATACACTATTGAGTTGGGATAGTCTTGAGGAGTGCATCATGTTGGGTCCTAAGATGCTTCGTGATATGGAGCAATAGGTAGTGCATATCCGTGAGCACTTGACTACGGCACAGGATAGGCAGAAGAAGTATGCCGATGCTCATAGGACTGATAAGCAGTTTGCTATGGGAGATAAAGTTTTTTTGAGAGTGCAACCATGGAAGAGTCCAATCCGGTATGGAAAGGGTTCTAAGCTAGCACCTCGCTTTGTGGGACCATTCGAGATTCTAGAGAGGATTGGCCCGGTTGCTTACCACCTTGCTCTACTGCCCAGCCTATCTCACATTCATGATGTTTTCCATGTTTCAGTACTTTGGATGTATATTCTTGATATTGTACATGTTCTTGATTGGAATGCATTGTAGGTAGAGGACGGGCAGCTGGCTTTGAAGCCGGTTCGTATTCTAGAGCAGCGAGAGTTGAACCTCAGGGGTCAAACCATCAAGCAAGTAAGGGTCCAATGGGACCCTACTAATGATTCTTTAGGTACTTGGGAGGATGCAGCTAGATTGAGGGAGTTATATCCCTACTTGTTTGTAGGATTCCAGGAGTAAGCCTAACCCAAGGGGGGTGGATGTAGTGCCTACCCTCATTCACATCTTTTCTAGATTTATTATCAGACTATGATGGACTAGTTTTATGTTGATGAATTAATGGTATTTCTTTGAGACTATCAGACATTATATTATGGATTCAGAGATTATGTGATGAGATCATTTAGACTTTACATTTCATGCATACATGATGATCATTATATTGTTCTCAGCTATGGTTGATGATTACTTGATGGTTATTATCTCATTTTTTTTATTATGGATACTTACCCCATACTTGCATGTGTATGGTGTGCATGTTTTCTCATTGTATGGTGTTTCTGATATGGTTAAGGAAGGGAGTCATAGTCACCCGCTTAGTCGGGATCTACACGATGCACCACTTCCTGCCATTGTCTGTTTAGCTTAGCATTATATATTGTATGTACATGCATGGTTTTTCTGTAGGTTGCAAGTACCAGGGATAGACTTCCCTGAATTGCCAGGATGAGTGTACCCTATTACACTATCTCAATGATAAGAGAAGGGAGATAAATTCTCAAGTCCAAATCCCAAACCCTTAAGCCAATTATCCTAGTGAGGTAGGACAAGTATCTGGATATTTTACCCACTGAATGTGTCGGATGACATGATTCGTGATTTTTAATCCTTTAGACTAATTTTGAGTGATTTTCTCTATGATGGGTTTTCATATTTTATCTTGGAGGTCTATGGTGAATTTTTTTATTAATTAAGTCTTAATAAATAGATTAATTAATAAATTAATTATTTGAGGAAATTAATATAAAATATCATGTTATTTGATATTTTGATTATAATTAATTAAATGTGAATTATTGAGTAAAAATGAATTAAATAAAAGAAAATTAGAAAATTAAAATTAATAATAATTATAAAATAATAATAAAAGTAATAAATAAATAAAATAATAAAAGTTACAAAAATTAAAATGAAAGTTATAAATATTAAAATGAAAGTTATAAATATTTAAAAAGAAATTATATAAAAAGTAAATTGGAGTTATAAGCTTGCATGGGAATTAACGCACTTTTCTATTTCTCATGTGTCAACAACATGGGGGTTAGTGCATCAATTAAGCACATGGTGTCTACAACCCTATGGCTCATCTTGAAGGTTGGAAAAGACCCATGCTTAGTTGGTGACACCTTGTAACTATTTCTAGAAGCATTCTAGATGTTTCCTGAAAGCTCTTTATATTCAGGCATTCTTAGAAGCTTAGACAGAGCGTTGGGAGTGCAATTGGAGAGTTGGAGGACTCAAGAATTCTGAAGAAGGGAGGAGCTTGGTCTGCGGATTTTCTGAGGAAGAGCGATTTAGCATCAGAATTCGGGTAGATTCTTGTGATTTTATTTATGCTATTTTCGCATCACGTATTCCCTGTCTTCTTCGTGTCTTTCATATGTCTTCTGAGAAGGTTTATATTTTTATGCATTCTCAATATGGGTAGATTAATTTATTTGAGAATTTTATATGCATGGATTTGAAAGATCACAGGGCTAGGGTTTTAATTTACAGCCAAATCCATTAGAAAATTAATTGAGTGAATCTATAATGCAATATTTTAAAATTCTTAAATTGTAGATATAATCTTTGTGAAAATAAACATACAAGTTTATGTATACAGATTTGCATATATATATATATATATATATGTATATGTATATGTATATGTATATGTATATGTATATGTATACATTTATTATGAATCTAATACAAAATTGGAATATATATATATACATACATATATATATATATATATATACATACATATATATATATATATGTATATATATATATATATATGTATGTATATAAATATAATACACCGAATGAGCAATTGATAAATTGCAGAGGGGAAAAAACTTAATAAACTGCATCGCGATTTATATCTCATGGTTACATTGTTAAAAAATGAATATATTAAATGCCGTGGGCACGATTTGTACCCCGTGCCTGTGGAAGGTAGAGGCCTGCCGTCGCAGATCTACGGCGATAGGGGTACTACGTACCCGCCATCGGCGCAGTGCCTGCGATTGTAGGTATTGCGTACCGTAGCAAGAGTGGTGGGGATAACTAATAATATTATGTATAAACATTTATGTTAAAACATTTATACGAAATCGATTCTCATATGATATATAGTGTAAATCAAAAATTGTTAATTCGATTTTATGAAATGTAATAACTATTTATATATTTACATATGTATGTATGTATATATATATTCAAATAAATAAATAAATATATATATATATGTGTGTGTATATGTATATGTATATGTATATGTATATGTATATGTATATGTATATGTATATATATATGTATATATATATTTATATATGTAATATGTAAATATGTTATTAATAAATTTAAGTTATTTTTATTTGATAAAAGATTTATATCGAAGGTTTATTTTCATAATTGTGACTCTTTAATAATTTTCAACTGATTAAGATTTAATTTTGTTTTAATTATTAAGTAAATAGTCGATAGTATGGTGGGGAATGTTTCAACCAAATATTATAATTGGAAAGTGGATTTCTCGTTCTTTTAAGGAAAACTTTCATTTATCCAAAACAATACATGTGTTCCTCTATTCATTCTTCAAACATGGAAACATAAACTGAGATCTTTACATTTAAATTCAAGTTGTAAATTTGACAAAACCAAAACATGTGTTTGCATTGTGTATTCTTTATATTGTTTTGCGTTTTGGGTTGACTAGTGTTGACCAGTATAGGACGTCTACCAGAGGCTTGGGGGTTATGTGTTTGTGATGTCATGATGATGTTTTAATCTCAATCTTTATAAACCCAACCATGGTTATGTGATGGAATTTTCTATGTATTGTTGTAATTATTGATTGTTATAGTTGAGATTCTTATGTATGAGATACTTGACTTAACCATTATTTTTGGTCACCGATCAGTTAACTTTGGTTATTTTCTAGTAGCCATGATGGGACTATGATGTGGATTTATTCTTGATGATGTCATGATGTGACATGTTTGACTCAACCATTTTTGGAGTCTTCGATCAATATGATTGAGATATATATTTTGGTTATTGAGAACCATTGGATACTTTGATTATCAGTGATACTTCAGTTGCCAATAGAGAGCTGTTGTGTTCATGATTTTCTATGGATGTTTGGTCATAGAGATTTGATGCTTTTATGCATATTTGATGATTTTATTATGGATTATCTTTTGTGATTTTCAGATTTATGAGTCCATGAGCATTAGGGTAGGATATCTACATGTAGTGACAGGAAGTGGCTTGCAATGGGGGCCGAGGCCCTAAGAGGCTACCAGTGTAACTCATTGTAAGTTGGATTAATAAGCGATAACATTCACACCTAATACTAACTAAATGAACCTAAAAAGATAAGTTTTTTGTTCTCGCCCATCCCTTGAGTGCTTGTACAGGCTAGGATGGGAGTAGTGAGACACATGGTTGCGACCTTGTATTCCGTAGTATGCCTCGTCAGTATGAGAGGATACTAGTGGTCGTATGAAATCAATATGGACCCGTGGAGTTTAGCTAACTACCAGGGTAACTTGTACGTGATAATTGCGATGACACTTTCCCACTTGCATAGTAGGTTCCTACATGTCATTGTGTGCCTCTGGGATTATATGTTAGATTTTGTGTTGGAACCTTTGAGTTAGTATACTTTTAGGATTCCTGGACTTATAGAGATTTGTGCTATGTGATTTTGATAGCCTATTTGGGACTTGAGATTATCTCCTTAGCATAGTGGGAGTGGACCACTTAGGTACCACGCAGTCGGGTGGTAGTGTATTTTCCACTCTTATCATTTTGAGATTCATTGAGACATCGTGGCTGATGCATCCTTTATGATGGTGGATATGTATCCTTTTCATTAATGATTAGCATATGTTAGATGATATTATCTTATGCTTTCATTTGCATGTTAGATTACTTTCTACATATGATGTTGTATATATTAGGAGTGACATTCCTACTATGTTAATACTGATGATCTCCTCAGTAATTTGGAATGTTACGCATGGAGGGATGGCTAGGATCCACGATGGTCTAATGATGCTATTAACGGTTGGGAGGAACCATGCACTTAGTTCATCATGTTTGATCTTTATGATGGATGTATATGACTTCTATGATGATGTATCATTTGATTATCTCTACTTTGATGTATTGATCATGGATTGTAATAGAATGATGTACCTTATTCTACATATGTATATTCTTTTGAGCTTGTCATACCCTGTGACATGTACAGTGGATGATTGAGCATTTTGAAATGCAATGTATAAACATTGGACTTATCATTATTGTTTCATATGGATGTTTTACTAGATGGATTCATGTATGTAATTCAACGTTAATGGATCTTTAAAGAATGTAATCTGTTATGTGTGTTATGTTTACTTTCAGATAGACATTGCTATTGCTTCCATTATTGTGCATAAGTTATACGTGGTATTTAGTTTCATGGAAAAAAAAAATGCTACCAAACTTAGTGAAATTCTAGGTTAATTCTTTGGATCCCTTGGCTGGGCATTACAACTAGAAAATTTTAATTTCAGCTATATGTAAACATATAAAATATTAAGGTATTTATGGCTTATATGAACATCGAATAAGAGGTTGACTATTATCACATATGTGATATTAATACTATTTTATACCATAGAATAAGGTTGAATTGAACTATAGATTTTATTTATAATTATTTTGAGATAAAGTATCTCAAAGAATTGTAAAATCAATGAAAAACATCTATACACAAACATTGTTTATAGAAATTGGAATCTATACTAATAGATTATAGTAACCATAATTTGGTTTGATAGGATTAAAAATTATTTGTGGCAATAATCCATGTTATATTTTAAAACTATTATAGTTCCTAGGATAAAATATATGAAGACCAAACATGAACCAGTTAGATCAAAAAATTAGAGTTGTTGATAAACTAAGATTGTGGTTTATATAGATGTGTTTTACATAAAATAATCACACACACACACACACACACACACACACACACACACACACACACACAGAGAGAGAGAGAGAGAGAGAGAGAGAGATGTGTGTGTTTATCACAAAAGTTCTAACAAATAATAGCTGATTAATTATTTTTCAGTTCAACTCTGATGTAACACCCCAACCTTGCTTCCAAACCCCAAGCTCTCTCTCAGGGCTACCTTAGGTCATTCACTAGACCCACTAGGGCTTCTTCACACCCTATAATTACTAAGACCTTGCTCAAGAGATCCTAATCCTTCAGTTGGGGGTACACCAACAAAGTAACATCAAATTTCTTAC
Organism: Cupressus sempervirens; assembly: GCA_028749045.1. Classification (NCBI taxonomy): domain Eukaryota; kingdom Viridiplantae; phylum Streptophyta; class Pinopsida; order Cupressales; family Cupressaceae; genus Cupressus; species Cupressus sempervirens. The sequence continues at coordinate 399,066,322 of CM053786.1, forward strand.
TAGGCGGCTCCAGTCTGCTATTAACCCTCAAGTCCATCTATAGCTCCAAGGGTACCAATTCTTCATCTAGTTTTTTTTTAAGACTCCTTCTAACATCCATGACCCTAAAAATTGCTGATTTCATAGGCGCATTCAATCTACTAGGGAAGATACACCAAATTGCTCCAAAAAGGCTACTAGGAATTAGCCCTCCTAAATAGCTGGAAACAAGATTTCTTGAAAAAATTCTTAACAACCCTACAAAAAAATTATATTTTTGGATACCCTTTTTAGAGTACTTCAAGATTCTATAATTTTCTAGCCACCAAACTTTTCGTACAATGAAAGTACAATTTTAGGCCAAAAATGAGGATTTCAAGTGCTTTATCGTTGTTGTGATGGAAAACCACCTTAGACACCTTTCCAAGACCTCTCCTTTGGACTGGAGCAAGGTTAGACCTTCTCATTACTTGCTGTGTAGCCGGATTAAGGTATTTGTACACTCAATCCTCTCCATAACTCATTTTCCAACTGTGATTCCTAGCCAAGTTGCATTTGGCTTGCCTAGGGCATCACCTTAAAAATGCTTGCTGATGCTTTCAAGGGCCCTCCTTCTAGATACATAATGTACATGGATCCTAGTTTCAAATCCCAAAATACCAGAGGTTTCCAATGGTGGGAAGTGGCCCTAAGATCCCATTTTCTAAGTGCAGCCCTGTTCAGATCAGCAACTTGCCAAGAACAAAAAGATTTTTCTACACTAATGCAAACGAATTAAAATGATCAAACCAACACTACAAAAAGATTAAAAACAATATTTCAGAACTTTTCCAACACAAAAATCAGGCCATTCAATCCTCCTCTATTAAAAATGCCTTCAAATGCATAAAACCGGCAACAAAATACTTGCTCAATTCGTACAAAATTGCAAAACCAACTTGTCCAACCCCCTAAAAATGGCTGTCCTCACATTTTTAAAGGCTCCTCCATCAGTTCCATAACTGTTCTAAACAGTTAGGACATTCTAAACACACAAATGCCAAAAAGTTGCTTTTTGCAAGAAAATGTTGTCATGACAACATGACAACATTTCAGCAACTTTTTTTCTACATGGAGTTAAACCTCCAAATTTGGCACAAAAAAAAAGTAGACATATAATATGCATAAAATGAATTAAAATAAACAATTCAAAGCCATTGGAACCTTTCTAGACCATTTTAGCCTTTTTCGGACCTAAGTCATCTAGTTGACAATAGTCGGCAACTTCTAGCAACTTGGTCACTTTGGGTCTTGTCAAGTCTCCTAAACACACCTAAGGACCACATAGGACCTATTATTAGAATAGTGATGTGGCTAGCATCACTACAAGCCAAAAATAAAGAAATACCTAGGTTTCACACTTAGCCTACCTAGGTGCTCCTGCACCATACTCCCCCCTCCAACAAAGAACTCAAGGTGGATTAGTTTGCAACAAATCTAGAGGTATGCCAACCTTCTTGAACTCTGTCTCAGCAACCCATGTAGCCTTTGAAATTGGTTTCTCCTTCCATTTGATGAGGTGTTCCATGTAAACCTTGTGCCTTGTAGTCTTCTTTACCCTTGAATCTAACACCTTTTCTACCTCCAACTTGTTGTTTGTAGGTGTTGAAGCAAGTTCAAGATCTTCATGAACATCGGGACTGAGTTGAGATGGGTCACCTTTGTATGCCACCAAGTCTTGCACATTAAAAATAAGGGATATGCCCAAATCGGAAGGTAAATCTACCTTATAGGCATTTGCTCCATATTTAGCCAATATTTTGCAAGGCCCTACCCTCTTCATCTGTAACTTAGTAGGAATGCCTTTTTGAAGCCTTGCTTTGTTCAAATGGACCATCACATAGTCCCCAACAGCAAACTGAACATCCTTCTTCTTTTCATCCACCTTGGCTTTGAGTTTTAGAGTGTTGTCTTGAATAGTCTTCTTGACTTGCTCCTGAATCTCCTTCATGGTTTGTACAAAGTCTTCAGCTTGACCACTAATCTGATCCATGTTTCCAAGACACCTTAGTTCACACACACCTCTTGGGTGCATGCCATCAACAATTTCAAAAGAACTCTTTCCGGTAGTCCTATTCTTGCTATCATTGTAGACATATTTTGCTTGTGAGATGATAACATCCCAAGTCTGACCATACTCCTTAGTTAGGCACCTAAGAAGGTTACCTAAAGTTCTATTAACCACCTCAGTTTGACCATCAGTTTGAGGATGGTAAGCTGAACCAAAAGACATGTTAGTGCCAAGCTTCTTCCATAAAGTCTTCCAAAAGTGACTCATGAATTTCACATCTCGATCCGACACAATGCTTAATGGAAGTCCATGAATCCTTACAACCTCTTTGAAAAACAAATGAGCTATATGACTTGCATCATTAGTTGTCTTACATGGAATGAAATGTCCCATTCTACTGAATCTATCAACAACAACATAAATGCTATCATACCCTTGCTTAGTTTTAGGCAAACCAACAATGAAATCCATACTTACACAATCCCATGGTCTGCTAGGAATTGGTAAGGGATGGTAAAGACCTGCATTGTTCATTCCTCCTTTTGCCTTCATACACACCATACATTGCTCCACATACTTGGTTACATGTTTGACCAATTTAGGCCAATAATAGAACCTTTGCACTAGTTCTATTGTCTTGCTGATACCAACATGCCCACTCAAGCTGCCATTATGCTTCTCTTGTATTAGGCTCTCTCTCATGGAACCTCTTGGTACACACAACTAGGTACCCTTAAATAGAAACCCATTTTGCAAAGTGTATTCTGAAAATCTGCTATGAAAGTGGTTTCCAAAATCCATGCGTACCTTATAGGCTTCAGCAAAGTCCTCATCATTCTTGTAAAGATTCTGAAAACTCTCCACTCCAATGCTATGGAGTTGAATCTCTTGGACTGTTAAAACCCTTCTACTTAATGCATCAGCAACCTTGTTCATTTGTCCTTTCTTATGCTTGATTGTAAAGGTGAAGGCCTGCAAATATTCCATCCACTTCAAGTGCCTGTTGCTCAACTTCTCCTATGTGTTGATGTAGCTAAGAGCTTGATTATCTGTAAACACAACAAATTCTTTTGGCAACAAATAGTGTCTCCACTTCCTAAGACACTGGACTAAGGCATACAATTCTAGATCATAGGATGAGTATTTCTTCTTGGCCTCATTTAGCTTTTCACTATAGAAGGCTACTGGTCTACCTTCTTGACTCAACACCCCACCCACTGCTAGGCCACTTGCATCACATTCTAAGGTGAACAACTTTTCAAAGCTAGGCAATTTTAGGATGGGTTGAGTAGCTACTTGTTTTTTTAACATATCAAATGACTTTTCAGCCTCTAAAGTCCACCTAAACTTGGACTTGACTCCCCCCTTTATGGTATCAAGAAATGGTGCACAAATACCACTAAAGTTCCTAATGAACTTCCTATAAAATTGAGACAAACCGTGGAAACTTCTTACCTCACTAGATGTGGTAGGTGTAGGCCAACTTAGGATAGCAGCAACTTTCTCCTTGTCCATCTTCAAAGTTCCTTTAGACACCACAAAGCCTAGATACACCAACTCTTGCTTGAAGAAGTCACACTTCTCAAGGTTGATAGATAGCTTCTCCTCATGAAGCCTCTTCAAAACCGCTTCTACATGCTTGACATGTTCCTCTTTGGTCTTGCTGTAGATGAGGATATCATCCAAATACACCACCACAAATCTGCCTGTGAAGTCTTTGAGCACTTCATTCATGAGCCTCATGAAGGTGCTAGGGGCATTAGAAAGACCAAATGGCATCACAAGCCATTCATAAAGACCATCAGTAGTCTTAAATGCTGTCTTCCATTCATCTCCCTCCTTTATTCTAATTTGGTGATACCCACTTTTCAAGTCCAGCTTAGTGAAATACATAGCACCTCCTAGACAATCCATAAGGTCTTCAATTCTTGGAATAGGAAACCTATACCTGATTGTAATGCAGTTAATGGCCCTTGAGTCAGTACACAACCTCCATTTTCCTCCCTTCTTGGATGCCAAAACCACCGAGACTGCACAAGGGCTTATGCTCTTTTGGATCAAACCTTGGTCCATCAACTCTTGGACTTGTCTTGCCACTTCAAGGTTCTGATCTGCGGTTAACTTATAGGCTGCCTTATTAGGTAGTGAGGCACCTGGAACAAAGTCAATTTGATGGCTGATAACTCTTCTTGGTGGTAGGGTAGCTGGTGTACCATCACTAACAATCTCCTTATACTTTACAAGCAACTCTTGTACCTCTGCTGGTAAAGGTTCTTGGACTGGCTTTTCTTCACTTGCAGCCTTTAGTATGACTGCAAATCCTTGGCTCTCCTCATGCTTGAGGTCTCTAATAAAATCTTTCTCTCCACATAGCAGCACATTAGGCACCTTGGACTGTGGTTCATCCCCTTCTAACAATGACTGAATTTTGAAGGTCTTGCTTCCTTTCTTAAATGTTATGGTATTTTCCTTGCCATCATAGACCACTTCCCTATCAAATTGCCAAGGTCTCCCTAGCAAAAGATGACAAGCATCCATTGGCAAAATATCACATAATAAGCGGTCTTTATATCCTGCAATTGAGAAGTCCACCCATGCTTGTTCATTCACTAGGATGCTTTGCCCTTTGTTAAGCCATGTGACCTTGTAAGGGTTTTCATGAGGTATCTTCTTCAATTTGAGCTTTGTAATAGCCTCCTCTGATATTACATTATCAGTTGATCCAGAATCAACCACCACCTTGCATACTTTTCCTAGGATCTTGCACTTGATCCTAAACAATGCCCTTCTATGTCTAGGCTCATTAGAAGCTGGTTGCTTGATCAGCACCCTCCTAAACATAAGATTCTCACCTTTTTAAGACTCAATATGGTCTATGTCAACATCCTTGCAACTTCTATTATCTTCTTGTGCATATGCTAGCCTTTTATCTTGGCTTGAGGAAGAGGGTTTGTCCGGGCACCTATAGGCAGGATGGCCTAGTTGACCACAATTGTAACACTTCATTGTTGCAAAGTAAGAGCTGCTCCTACCTCCTCTACCCCTACTTGATCCTCCTTGATTGCCTCTCCCTCTATTATAACCACCTCTTGAAGAGTGGTCAATAGTTTGCTCCATGGGTTTGCTTTCACTTTGGCTCTTTTGATCACTACCTTTGCCTTGGTAGCCTCCTCTTTGATTTTTCTGATTTCTGCCTTTGCCTCTATCTTTGAAGTTAGAATCTCCTTTCCTCTTGTTCTTTTCTTCTACCTTCAAAGCTAGCTGATGACATCTTTGGATAGTGGTAGGGGCCCATAAGCTAAGCTCCTCTTGAATGTTCCACTTCAAGCCACCAAGATACCTTGCCACCTTGAGTGAATCCTCTTCTTGCTTCTTGGATCTCAAACACAACCTCTAAAATTCTTCAGTGTAGGAGGTCACATCAAGATCTTTTTGCTTCAGTCCTTGCCTCTTTTTATGGAGTTGGATCTCAAAGTCTTCAGGTAGGAAGTTCTCCTTGATTTTGTTTGCCATAGCACTCCAATTTGCAATTGGATTCTTGCCCATGCTGACTCTTTCATCTTGTACATACTTCCACCATGTTAAGGCTGAGCCTCTAAGCCTTGACTTAGAAACCTTAACCTTCTGTGTCTCTGAGATACCCTCACACTCAAAGTGGTTCTCCATACCCTCTAACCAATCCATAACTGCATCAATATCCATCTTACCACTGAAAAGTGGCACTCCTTCCAAAGCTTTACATCCTAAGGCTTTGATTGCCTTCAAGAAGGGCTCTTCTTGCAAGATAGGATTAGGTTCAGGTACAATATCTTCCTCTGCTACCTTTTTACCATTCCCATCTTCTTCTTCATCTCTTTTCTTGGCTGCCTCTACAACTGCATCTAGTTTTTGCTTCACCTCTTCTAGTGCTTCTTCAAGAAGCTGATTTCTTTGCCTTTGCTCATCAACTTCTTTAGCTAACTCCACATTTGTCACCATCATGGATTCTCCTACTGATTCTTCAGCGGCTTCCAACATTAACTACCTTTCCCAAATCTTTAACTAGGCTCTGATACCACTCTGATGTAACACCCCAACCTTGCTTCCAAACCCCAAGCTCTCTCTCAGGGCTACCTTAGGTCATTCACTAGACCCACTAGGGCTTCTTCAAACCCTATAATTACTAGGACCTTGCTCAAGAGATCCTAATCCTTCAGTTGGGGGTACACCAACAAAGTAACATCAAATTTCTTACTAGCCGGCTCTAGTCCGCTATTAACCCTCAAGTCCATCTATAGCTCCAAGGGTACCAGTTCTTCATCTAGGTTTTTTTTTTAGACTCCTTCTAACATCCATGACCCTAAACATTGCTGATTTCATAGGCGCATTCAATCTACTAGGGAAGATACACCAAATTGCTCCAAAAAGGCTACTAGGAATTAGCCCTCCTAAATAGCTGGAAACAAGATTTCTTGAAAAACTTCTTAACAACCCTACAAACAAATTATATTTTTGGATACCCTTTTTAGATTACTTCAAGATTCTATAATTTTCTAGCCTCCAAACTTTTCGTACAATGAAAGTACAGTTTTAGGCCAAAAATGAGGATTTCAAGTGCTTTATCGCTGTTGTGATGGAAAACCACCTTAGAAACCTTTCCAAGACCTCTCCTTTGGACTGGAGCAAGGTTAGACATTCTCATTACTCTCTGTGCAGCCGGATTAAGGTATTTGTACACTCAATCCTCTCCATAACTCATTTTCCAACTGTGATTCCTAGCCAACTTGCATTTGGCTTGCCTAGGGCATCACCTTAAAAAATGCTTGGTGATGCTTTAAAGGGCCCTCCTTCTTGATACATAATGTAAATGGATCCTAGTTCAAAATCCCAAAATACCAGAGGTTTCCAATGGTGGGAAGTGGCCCTAAGATCCCATTTTCTAAGTGCAGCCCTGTTCAGATCAGCAACTTGCCAAGAACAAAAAGATTTTTCTACACTAATGCAAACGAATTAAAATGATCAAACCAACACTACAAAAAGATTAAAAACAATATTTCAGAACTTTTCCAACACAAAAATCAGGCCATTCAATCCTCCTCTATTAAAAATGCCTTCAAATGCATAAAACCGGCAACAAAATACTTGCTCAATTCGTACAAAAATGCAAAACCAACTTGTCCAACCCCCTAAAAATGGCTGTCCTCACATTTTTAAAGGCTCCTCCATCAGTTCCATAACTGTTCTAAACAGTTAGGACATTCTAAACACACAAATGCCAAAAAGTTGCTTTTTGCAAGAAAATGTTGTCATGACAACATGACAACATTTCAGCAACTTTTGTTCTACATGGAGTTAGACCTCCAAATTTGGCACAAAAACAAAGTAGACATATAATATGCATAAAATGAATTAAAATAAACAATTCAGAGCCATTGGAACCTTTCTAGACCATTTTAGCCTTTTCCGGACCTAAGTCACCTAGTTGACAATAGTCGGCAACTTCTAGCAACTTGGTCACTTTGGGTCTTGCCAAGTCTCCTAAACACACCTAAGGACCACATAGGACCTATTATTAAAATAGTGATGTGGCTAGCATCACTACAAGCCAAAAATAAAGAAATACCTAGGTTTCACAGTTAGCCTACCTAGGTGCTCCTGCACCAAACTCCTTGAATATTAAATCTTTAACCCCTCTACAAATACCCAATTATGATGTACATAAAATATTCATTGATAAGAATGTGAGCCCCAATATTTGATAAATGTGAAATTGTGTTATTTTGCCTTTGATTTCTTATTATAATGATGTTTTAAGCATTGGACTTATACAAGTGATCATTAGATAATTAATTGTATAAGTTTAATAGTTTTGAATATTAATATATTTAGGGCCAATTTTTAATCCTTTTTCATGTAAATTAATTATTTATAATAAATTAAATTGATTAGAATTTAAATGAACCATTTAATATGTTCTTCATTATCGGTTGGTATAAGTTAAGTGATTTTATTTTATTTTAATTGTAAATTCAAGATACTTGAAGATTAATAGTAATAAGTGTCATGTACCTTGTAAATCCAATCAAAGTCATTCCAAAATTCCTATAAGGTTTTGTAAGATAGTACTAACATATTGGGAAAGTAATTTGAAACATTTATTTCTCACTATCATTTGTAATCCTTTTTCTAATGTGTGATGAGTAGCCTACCATCTTTAAAATTAGGTTGTGAACATAATTATTATTTGATATTATTTTCCTATCTTTTAGACAAGTCTATAAAATAATATATTTGATGACTTAGAAGGTGGATAAAAGATTTATGTTTGAGCTTCTCCAAAGGGGATATTGGAAGAGGAGACAACGGTATTCCATCACTTCTTAAAGTTAATGTAATGTTTATATTGCAAAAATGAGCACCAATATTAAAGGAAAGTGTTGAGGACAAAATTGGCGTGGTTAAATTTTTGTGGTAGAACTCCAATGGTTTGAGTTGGGGGAATAAAGGGAATTTTTTTTGTACATATTTATTGATGGTTTTGGTGATCTTTAAATTCTATTAAATTATACTTTTATGTATAGATTCGTGAGTAACAAGTAAATCTAGATTTATTTTTTGGATTAAAGATAAAGTAGAAAGTACAAGGAGGTTTTCATGTGTGCCTAGTTGTTTATATGGTCATGAAAGGAGCACACTAAAAGTTATTTTGATGCAGGATAACCCACATAATAAACACATGTGATGCCTTTAGGTCTAAGGTTCTATGTGAAAATATAGGTACTAATGATCCATTTTGAAAGATTAGTAATCTTATCAAACCATTTTGACTCAGTTGCAAACAATTTGGAGGGTTTCTAAAACACTCTAGGATGATAGGACCAAAGTTGCAAAATTTCTTCATATTTGACAAGGAAAAAACTTATCTTTTTATCATCTTTTCTTCGCAAAACTAATGAACTACCCCACTCCAATGATTATATCCTTCTAGAATTTAACCCAATAACTTTTGCTTCTATCTATGTACATTTTGCACCAAGAACTCCTTTCTAGAGTTACCAATTCGCGGCCATCGCATTTTTTAGGCATCAATGCCTTGAAGGACCAAACAAAGCCAAAATCATATCCCCATTTTTTTGGTACCAAAAAAGACATTCCTCTAGCCTATTGCAAAGTAGGAGATGAATGGACTATGTACTCCTTTTGTCAAAAGCAATATGTGAGCCTTATTTGGAGTGAGGGATAGAAGGGCATGAGTAATGCTAGAAATCTCATTAGCACTCTACATAACTCAAATCCATTTTTCTTTTTTGACCTGAGTTATTGGTCAATACTCTTAGAATAAGCATTGGAAGAAAAGTGTAATCAATGGTATTAGGGGCCAAATGAAGTGATAGACCTAATTGTAGAAGCAATAACTTCTAGATGCAAAAGACACAAATTTTTACTATTTTTTCCTTTATTCTTTTTAATTGATATTTATTCACAATAAAAATAACTCAAATTGTAATTGAAAAATAATATTTTTTAAGGCACTAGGCATCAAACATTACCATGTATAGGATTACTAGCCCTAGAAATTGAGCCACAAAATGCTGAGCACACTCGTTGACTCCCAGTATCTTCTTCCTCACATGGCATGCCTTATTTTGTCACAAAAAACAAAGGCAAGAATAGAGGTGGGAGGAAAATTAGGTCAGTGGCTATGGGGAAACATATATGCACTCCTAGCCAATATTAAATGGTGCCTATATGTTAGGCTGTAGACGTGTCACTGTTCTTGCTTTCCTCTTGAAATGATAAATCAAATAGGAACAAAACACACGATGTGTTTTAAAATATCATTGTTTACAGATTGTGATGCAAATTATCATGGTCTAACACAAGAAAAAAATATCGGAGAAAATGATTTGTTTCCCTACACAAACATCAGTGCACATTGAAAATATAAAGCTACCTTACAAAACTTTATTTATTTCGACAGAAGCACACTACCAAACTATCATGTTTATGCTGGATTTTAAACAAATAATAATGACAATAGTAGATATCTAGCATTAAAAAAGTACCTCATTGGAACAAGTCAACAAAAAGCATTCCATATTGTCAATAATGAATGAATTCATTGAGAGTTGAGTGATGGGGACACGACCCAAGCACAGAATGGACACAACAGGAAAGGGAAAATTTAATTAACTATAAAAATATGCTAGTACACTTAGTGCAGAGAAACAGACTCCAAAACAAGCCCTATGGGCTTACAATAGCATAAAACTGGAGATAATTTCTTCTCCCAGTACCTTCTCTCAAACTCCACTCTGAACTGCCTTTTACAATGCCAAAAATGTTCTTAAATAGACCCCGAAGTGTTAAAAATTAGGAATACATTCTAGAAAGTTCTAGTTGGCATCCGTCGACCAAATAGAAGGCTCCAGAAGTAGCATTAGAAGTTTCCACAAAATTAGAAGAATCTAGAAATGGTAACCGAACTTTCGGGAGTCATAACTTTTGAACCTTAGCTTCGATTGACGAATCGTTTACATTTTTGAAAGCTCTCGAAGTGCTCTATAGCCTGATGGATGAGATTTGCTCATCCCCTTTTTTTGGCCCTTTTCAAGGTCATTTAATGCCCCTAACCTGACTTTGAAGAATTCTTAGGATGTCTCCAAAAATAAAAAAACTGCGATAACTTTCAAACCATTGGGCCTTTTGACCTGATTCTTTTCTGGAATGCTCTAAATTACAATGACAATCATCCAACCAATTTACACCTTCTAGTTCACCAAAATGATGGCTCAATTACATGCTCCTATTTTTTTGGTATTTACATGTATCCCAAGGTGATTAAAAACTCTAACCCAGAACACTAATAGTGGAACTGTGAGAGTTGGAACTTTTATTTGACCCAAATGGGTATCCAAAAATGAAAACAAATGAAACAAAAACTAAGTCTAAGTACTTTTTTTTTTATGATGACACAGGATTGCCCTTATACCTCTGGATGCTCCTACATCATTGAGAGATATATTTAAAGAGATCTATGGGGACAAAGATGAATTTACATTGCAGTAGATTTTCAGTCTATTCTTGAAAGATTTAAAGAATTGAGGAAATGTTGTATTGGATTGTATTGGGAGTAGTATTTTTTATAACATTGTTTGTATGGAAAATATTATCAAGAAACAGCAGTGGCCAGGAAAAATCACTGCCATGTGTTTCCACTGGATGGCCAGTCATTGGAGAATCCATCAGTTTCTATCATGGTATCAGATCTCTTCAACCACGCTAATTCATTCAAGATCATGCAAATAGGTAATTATATCTACGTCCTTTTATATTATCCCTCTTGCTATGTTAAATCTATCTCAGTGCTGATTTCCAACTCTATTGGGAATGTTGGTTATAAATTCAATTTCATTTTCCTTAAGTGGGATTAATCTTATGATAGAAGTACTATTAGGCGTGTTAGAACTGAAGTAGCATTAAGATGGCCATCTTGTGTAAGGCTCAATGCTTTACATCTACAAACATCACCTAATACTATGTGTATCATTCATTCTCATTTTTAGTATCATTTTCATTCTTCTAAGAAATGTGTTTGTGTGACTACTATTCGCAAAACATAAATAAATAAATTTTATTCAAAAATTGTATTACTAAAATGTGAGATCTTCTTCTTATCATTGTGGTTTCTTGTTATCATTTAAAATGTATTCGCTAAACTTTTATGTTAGCTAGAGATATGAAAATGAAGATGATTTATAATGCAAGTATGGATCAGTTTTTCAAACAAGTTTGTCTAGAAGAACACATGGTTATATGATTAGATCTAGAGTTCAATAAATATGTTCTGTCAAATGAGGGGAAGTTGTTCCAAGTTACCCCTAGTCTTTGAAAGATTTTGTTGGGAAATAAGGTAAGTGGGCTTAATTATAGAGAAATTCTATGGTTAAGCTTATTTGAGTTGTAGTACTAAAATAGGGATGTTGAGAGAAGGTTTAATGTGTGGATAGCTTAAACATCACACATTAAGGTTTGCTAGGCCAAAAATGTTAAACAGTAAAATGTCACTTACTTTTTTCAAACTTAATTTTTCCCTTACAATGTGATGTTTAAGGACCTAATCCTCAATGTTTGGCCTCTAGGAACATCATATAGTTACAATAGGTGCTATGTGTATTATTCATTCTCATTCTCATGAAAATTGAGTTCTTTTGAACCACTACTAATAAAACATACATCAATGAATATTGCTTCAAAATCACATTATCAAAATGGATTCTCCAAGTTGCTATGTTAGTTGGAAATGAAAGATTTGAGATGATTTATAACATAGTTAAGCACCATTTTTCTACACAAAATTGTTTGGAAGAACACGCATGATTATATCAATAGATATAGCATTTATTAAATATGTTTTGCAAAATGAGGTCAAGTTTTCTCCGAGCCAATTATCTACAATCTTTTAATGATCTTGTTGGGAAATATGGTACACTCAATGTCCATTGCAATCTTGAACTTCTGCTAATTGGTTGAATCTTATGTTGGGGTTTAGGGATGATTTACAAAATTTCTTCATCTCAATAATGGAGAAATGGGAAAATAAGGGTGTCATTCATCTTTTGAAGGAATGTCATAAGGTTTATGTTTCATGTCTCTACTTCAATTTTTTAAATTTTTTATAGAAATAAATTAGAATATATAAATGTTTGTATTTTGATTTACACATAGTAGTTTATAAATATTTGAGTCAAAGTGTATTTCAATTCAACTCCCCAGCTTATTGTAACATTTCCTTTTACTGTTCTTTTTATTTAATATTAATAGAGAATAAAAAATATTTAAACAAACAAAAGTGATATTAAATATAGTTCTAATATTTATACAGGAATTGTAAGTATGTGGAAGGAATAAGTCTGAAGAAATTTGAAAATTTGTTAATATTGAAGCTCTATAATAGATCTGTCATAATATTTATCTACTATAATAGATATTATCCTATAATTATTAGAACATGTTTGACATTGAATATCTCTCCCTTTTAGGTTCTCTTGAACATTATGGGCAAAAAGTTGTTGGACTTACCTCCTTATGAAGATTCAAAAGAAATCTATGAGGCTTTTGATGCATATTTGTTGGCTATCCTTCAAATACCCATGAAAATAGTAGGATCCAATTATACAAAAGGAATTAAGGTAATTGATATAATTTAATATTTATTAATATTTGATAAATTAATAAAATATTAATGTTTGTTGATGAGGAATGTAGTGAAGGGAAACATTCATAAGAAATTTTGAAGAGTGTATAGAGGAAAGAAGACAACATCCTAAGGTGATTCATAATGATGTTTTGACAAGAATTTTGAAAGAAGAGTAATGGGCAAATGAGATTATGGGAGATGTTTTATTATTTATGATTTTTTCTGGTTATGAAACTTCTTCCACAACCATGATGTTTGCTATTGAATTTCTGATAGATAACCCAAAAGCATTGGAGGAGCTGATGGTGAGCATTGAGTTATAGTTGAAACCTAATTAAATGATATATTATCTATTGGTAAAACTTATTACGAATTAGCACATGAGTAGTATACCAAGATGGATAGCAATATACAATGTTATTAATAATAAGATGTGTGTTGTGACTTTAGTTTCAGTTTTGAAAAAGACAATTTAGATTCTTTTATTTAATATAACTTGGTAAAAGGTTATTTGAAATTGAAGCTCTAAGGGTTCAAATTATGGGATGTGGATCTTAAGTTCACAATATGGTAATTTTTAAGTTGGTAGATAAGAGAATAATTAACTAAATGTTTCAAAATTATATAAATATAAGATAGATAGATGGATTGATGGATGGATGTACATACACCTTATCAATCTTATGTCATGTCTTGTGGTTGTGAATAATAAATTTATTGTGGACATTTTTGTAAGATACCTAGTTTACATTTTGATTAAGCACATTGAGCATGATTCTCTATTGAAGGAGAATGGAAATAGAAACCTAACATGGGACAATTGTCAAGGTATAAAATTCACTCATTGTGTCAGTACACAATTTTATTTTAAATATCTACAATGGAAATAGAAAGCTAACATGGGACAACTATGAAGTTATGAAATTCACTTATTGTGTGAGTACAAAATATAATTTTAAAGGTCTACATATTTTTCCAATATTAGATAACTATTAATATGTCTTTTAGAAATCACAACTTGTTTCATTATCGTTAAATACAAATTCACATTGCTTTTCTTTATTTGATTCTGACTAGTTGATAAAAGAAGTTGATCAATTGGGTAGTGTAGGCCAAGGGCTTTATAGAGAAGCAACATAAAATATTAAATTTAAAGGTTCTATTTTGTGAAATCTTTAATTTAATATTGCATAAGGAAATGAACAAGTCTAATGTTACACTATTTTAAACTAAATGCAATTGTGTTATTCCTAAAGGATGGATAGTGTATGTAATCCTAGATGCCATGCATTTAGATGAAAAATACTACCATGATCCATTCACTTTCAGCCCATGGAAGGTTCTATTCTGTGAAATCTTTAATTTAATATTGCATAAGGAAATGAACAAGTCTAATGTTATAGAATTTTAAACTAAGTGAAAATATGTTATTTCTAAAGGATGGACACTATATGTAATCCTAGATGCCATGCATTTAGATGAAAAATACTACAGTGATCCATTCACTTTCAACCCATGGCATTGGCAAAATGAGTCTTTCCTTGCATGTAACTTTGTTTGTTTAAATATAAACTTCAAATGGTATTATGTTCAACATAATGATAATTTGATTCAATTTATTCTTTTAATTTGTAGGCTTTATCCAAAAATCCATGGTTTATACCATTTGGGAGAGGTGTTAGACTCTGTCCAAGAAATCATTTGGCAAGATTTCAAATTACTCTCTTCTTGCACAACTTTATTACTAAGTTTTTGTGAGTTTATCTATTTTTTAAAAAAGTGCACACATCATAATATCATTATGGAATGAATTAATGATATTTGAATTAGAAGGTAAGATAAGGCTAATTTTAATGATTGATGGTATGTGCATATAGGTGGGAACCAATTGAAGATGACCGAATATGTTACTTTCTTCTCCCTACTCTTGTATAGGATTTTCCAATATGCCTACTTGCTCACAAATGATAGTAGGAAATAGTATCCCTAAATTAGAAAATGTTGATTTTATCTATGTGTAAACATATGAAATATTAAGGTATTTAGACCTTATATGAACATAAAATAAGAAGTTTATTATTATCATATATGTGATATTAATACTATTTTATATTATAAAATAAGGTCTTTTTCTAATTATGGTGTATAGTGCTATGGATATGTAAAACATATAATGCCTATATCTAGCTCTATGTATCTATTCATTGTTGTAACAGAGATGCACTGTTGATGGAGTCTTCCTCATAGTGATCTATCTCTTTTTGGGTTTTTTTACATGATGGGTTCAAGAACAAATTTCTTTTTATTTGTTCTTTTCTTGGTGAGCACCTTATTTTAGAACTAGAAAATATGTAAAACTAAAAATATTAATATAATATATCAAGTGGCACTATCACTTTGCTTTGAAAAAGAATATTGAATATGTATATATAGCTTTTATTAATTCTTGTCATGCTATGGTAGAAAATGAAAATGCCAAGACTTTTTATTAGCTAGTGATTAAAATTGTTTCGATTAACCAATCATACCATCTATATTTCCATTACATAGTTTCAATGGATTTTATTGAATTAAATTTTGTGTTAGATATAAAAAAAAATTGTTGATGGTGGGGTTTGGTTTGTGAATGTAAGCTTTAAGAATAAATTTAAGATTATTTTAACTCTGGGTTTTGCAGTGTGTTTTTCTTTGTGATTTCTTTCACTACACCACATTGGTTCTACTCTGCATTTTTCCTTTTGCTATACTCTAAACCTAATACTCTTGTATGAATTTGACTTATAGTTAAAGAGAATATTAGAATATACATCTCCCTTTCAAACAAAAAACTTTTAATGTTGTTGGGCTCAATCAAAATGTACCCATGAGCTAACGGGTGTCTACTCTGGAGTTTGAATCCACGCATGAATAGAATGAAGGAATTGATCTCATTGCTATGAATTGTGGCACAGTGATGAGGAGTAACTAGAAGAAGGTCTATAAAAACCTCATTGTGAGATGGAAAGAAAAATAAACTAGTGAAATATATAGCAATGTCATGAGATGAACGAATAAAACTTCATGCGTGAACAACACCTTACAATTTGAATCCATTCATTCATGACAAGCACATAGAGATGTTTCCTTGCCAAACATGTGTTTCTTCAATTTGTAGCCCATTCCTACAAATGACCATGGAGAAAATAATGTACATTTCTCCTACCAACTCTCCACCATGCTTAGGCCACTTCACATGGTGTTCATGCAAGTAAGAGACATTTCTAACCAAATTGATTCCTAGAGGTTTTTGTGTGAGTCTAGCTTCCTGCAGCAATGAATTCCACAAACAAAATACATGTCACTAGTATTTTATTCAAAATAAATCAATAAATGTGATATGCATCTCTAAACAATTTTTCATGTTAAAATATTGATGCATGCTAGAAAAGAATAGAAAATAAACTAAAGTAAGAGGAAACCACCACAATGTTATTCATTTCATCTATTCAGGGTAGAGTAAAAATAACTTCATAATATCATTGAATATTGTCAGCCTTCTTCCCACAAAAAAGAAAAAAAATCATACTTCTAGCCATCAATTTTGGAGGGAATATATAAATAATGTCAAACAATTAAAATTTATTTTTGGCAACAACCAAACTCAAAAAGGCATTTTTTTATCCTTTACTAACATGAGATTAAACTATACTCAACAAAAACTTGTGGGCACAAAATATTCCCTTATTATATCTAATTATATCAAAGCATTAAAATACCACCCCCCCCTCCCCCACCAAAAAAAAAAAGAAAAAAAATATGTAAACATTATTCCTGTCAAAAACTTTTTAAAAAATCCCTATAGAAAATTGGATGTCTTCCTAATACCCAGCATCTGTAGCTGTTCCTGTAGCATACTCCTGAGGGTAAATTTTGTCTCAAGTACTCTTGGAGACCAACTATTGTAGGTCCCCACCTTGCCTTAGAATTTTTTTTTTCAGTAACCAAGTGAATTCAGAATTAGGAAGGCCCTTCTACTTCACCAAATGCTCCATGTGCACTTTGTGTCTTGTCCTCATTGCTTCCCTACTGCTAATGACACTTTCCATCTCTGGTGTCTCCTTAGAAGGCATTTTTTGAATCTATTGACAATTGGCTAATGAAGATATGTAATTATTATCATTTATGGCAACACATGACATACATGCTTACAAGAAATCTAAAAAATAAAGATACTTAGCTTTTGGTACTCAGAAATTGTCTAGGTATGAATTTGGTATACATCAGTGTTTTGTTTTCTTTATAACTTGTTGCTAATGTCATATTATGACTAGCAAAGTTAGAACGAGATAGTATACATGTTTATTATGATGTGTATAATCTCAGATGTTTGTACAGACTATACAAAAAAGAGATATTTGTGTTTTACACTTGTAACAAGATAGTGGAATTAAAGGAAAGGGATTTTTTTAAATAAAATAATTACCTTTCTAATTAAGGTCGACATCCTAGATGTTTACTCTAAGTTGGAAAAGTGTATTATGGTCTTAGCCAACCTTGTAGTAATTTGTGTAAAGACATGGTATTTATGCAAAGAACATCTTATGAATTCAAGTGTGCTATCTTGGAGAAATTGTGTTGAGCAATTGTATGAAAATTTTTCTGAAAGTTATATATACAAAATTTGAGAAGCTATTTTGTGATTTGAGATTGAACTATTAAAGAATCTATATTTTAGAAGTATGATTACTTGCTTGGGCAATGAGATCTTCTTGTAATTGGAAGTGCATGTTTGGGCAGTGGGATCATCTTGCATCTACAATACTATAACTCCTAATAGGGTTGGAATCTTCTAACAGGGATTCAAAGTCTCCTAACATGGAATCTCAATACTAAATTTTCTCATTAACTCCTAACAGGATCCATCCTCTAACAAGGAACTAATCTATCAATATATTATCTAGTGGGTATTATCCCCACCAAGGTTTTCCTTTGGCTAAGGTTTCCCTAGTTAAAAAAAATATGGTGTTATGAGTTATCTTTATGCATAGTTACTATTATCGTTCATCATTACTAATTCCCCCACTAGTATTTCATATTTATAACAATTGGTATCAAAGCTTAGTTACTTTGAAGAGGCTTAGCAGCTTGAGTAAGATCCCTATCGATATGGAACAGTTGATGAAGAGCCTTGTAGAGGCACTTGAACAAATTGATCTCTCTACTGAAGAAAGAGATAAGCTAAAGGACAAATATGAAGACTCCAAAGTATACATTGGAGAATTGAAGGAAAAGATTGAACATTTCAAATCGAAGTCTGAATCTACTAAATCAGAAACTAGTGATGATTATCCAAAGTTGAAGACAGAGTACAAGATCTTGAAGCATGAATTGAAGACTACAAATTTGAAGTTGAATTTGAGGAATGATCCTCACAAAGTTGAAACTAATTTGATGACTGAGAATACAGATCTTCGAGCAAGTTTGGTAAAGAAGGCATTTGAGCTTGAAATATTGAAAGAAGATCATGAATAACTTCATAAGTACAATACCATTGTGAAATGTGAATCAACTTAGTGCAAGAAACAACTTGAGAAGCTTTATTCTAGTAGAGAAAAGCTTGATCATTCAATGTCAATACAGAGACCTACTTATGATAATATTGGTATTGGTTATCTAATTAACATGTGTATAGATAAATCGAATTTTAGATCAAATCTAAAAGAAAAGGTTAAATCTGATGATAAAATTGAATCCAATTAATGTTCTAATAAAACAAAATAAGAAAAGAAAGTTGAAATATTGGATGAACCAAAGAAAGTGGAATCTCCTAAGGAAACTAGGTATGAAGATAGAGGTAAGCACCTTTCATGCATTGAAATAGGTCATATAAAAAGACATAGTACAAATAAATCATCTAATCATGTTAAGGACTTTTATTGTCATAATTTTCATGGTATGGGTCATAAAGAAATTGATTATAGGAAACCTAAAAATGATAATGATAGAAGGAATAGTAGAATGTCTAGGAATACTAACCCTAGAGATAGAAGAAGATCTAATGAAAGAACATCAAGAAAAGGAAGACCTTATGAAGAAAGAAGATAGATTGTGTGTTATAAGTGTAAGAAATTTGGGCACATTGCTTGGAATTGTCATGTACGTGATGATCAATAGAATTCTAGAAGCAGAACTCTAGTATGTTAGTTATGCAACAACTTCAGACATACAATAAAATATTATAGAATGGACATAAACTTTAGAGATAGAAGGAACAATGAAAGAGACTTTAGAAATAGAAGGAATGATGGAAGAAACATAAAAAATAACAAAAGGAATGATGAGAGGAACTCCAAAACTAATAAAGACAATTAGGAACAAAGAAATGTAGCCAGTGAACTTCAAGATGACCTCAATGAGGCATTTGTAAAAGGATTAGACATCTCAGAAGAAAAGCTAGAAGATGATGAGATAGGAAGATCAAAATTAGTTATCAGGTTTGATCCAATTAAGTTGAATTAAGCTTGTTTACAACACCAAAATTTGAAAACCTCATCTAGAGATTGAACTAGACATAGTGAAGTTGGGAAAAGATGTATCAAGATAAGTTTAGATGGTACATAATCTTGGTTATAATTTGGATCTTACCTAAACTAGTTACAAAGGCATTAAGTGTTATTGTTATTATAGAGAGAATTAATTCTATAGTAGAAGATGAAGACTAGGTTCTTACTAAAAAATTTGAGAGAAGTTTTGTGAAGAATTGTCATGATTGAAGGAAGCTATAGTAAACCTTGGTAGCATTTGAAGGTAATATAGAAGACCTTGACTAGATATTTGATTTCAGAATGCAAGTTGAAGGAATAAATTGAGTATAGACTTGATTAACACTTCATCACAAATACATCTCAAGCATAGAGCTTTCACAAGTGACTTGTCAAGGGGATTTTGAAGCAAACTCTATTTTTGAAAAGGTATTTTGTCACTTTTCCACAAAATTTATTTCAATAAAATGTTCATATTTGAAAGAATCATGGATATATTAGTAGTTTACAATGTTGAGAATGATGAGAGACCAAAATTGAAGGTTGTTTCCATGAAACCCATATAAGGAAACCCTAAATCAACATTATCTATTACTCTAAACAACGTAGTGTATTTGGAAGATATAGGAAGTTATTTTACTAGTAAATTTGGATCTATTAGGAGTGAGTATATGACAAAGGATATGGGATTAGTTTTCAATCATGATATGTATATGAAACCTAGATTCAAAAACTTGAAGGAACTATACCTATTCAAATATCATTTCTATTGAGAATTTGACATAGATGAGTGGACACAAATCATACTAAGTAGAATACATGATGGGAAACTATGGATGCAAGATAATGTAGTTAATATTTTAGTTGACCTTGTCCATGAATTAATTGGTCTTTATAAAAAAGTCAATTTACCTATAGTTGAGAAAATGGTTAAGAAGAAAGTTGAGAGCTACACAAAGGTAGTATACAATGGAAAGGCCATGGTGATCACTGCCTTTAAGCAATATGATGTAAGATTCCCAAGTAGAATCATTGCCTACTCTATATGTGCAAGTTCAAAGATTGATGAATTATTAGCCGAATTCATCTATGTAGCCTACAAGATATGTGTTGAGAAGGAACAAGTTAATCTTAGTGAAATACTAAAAATACAACTTCTTGAAAACCTGGAAAAGATCAAGAGGACTAAGAATGGTGTGTTTAGATTTTAGTCATTGATTAATCACATATTCTTTCATGTGCTTAATAGATTTTCATATTTATCAGTCATAGAGATTATGAGTAGTGAGAGGTGTGCAATGGAGAAAATCATAGAAGTGTGTAGAAGACATCCAACAGATAAAATATTGGATAGTGGGAATTTAATTATGAAAACATTTTAGAATGAAATGAGGTAAAAAATAAAAAATGTACCTACAATTGTAGAAAAATTTAAGGAAGATATTTGTATTATGGTTGATAGATATTTTAATTATATTTATGTAGTAGAACCTTTGGAATCCTTTCTTGATCCCTTGGGTTATGAATTGAGTGATGAAACAACAGTTGGATATATTGATTTACTATTGAAATCAGAGAAGGAAAAAGTTGTTCATATAGATTTGGAACTTATGATGAGATTACCTAATCAGCTCATTAGGCATCCTTGGAGAAGGCATCTCACAAGAAGATAGAAACTATAATGAAGAAATTATTATCAAAGGCTAGTATGACTGAGAGTGAGTCACAAGTAATCAAGAAAACCATGAAGCAAGGTATACTGAATGTACAACCTTTTACAATTTCTATTGTAGAGACATCTTCAGAATAGAGCATTCCTTATATAGTAGTGTTAATGTTTAGACAAGTGAACCAAAGAGAAAATCTTAGAGATTAGTGGAAGATGTGATCACAAAGACTAAAAGGGTCAAACAACAAGCCACTGGACTAGGAAAGAGACAAAAGACATTGTTGACAATTATTGAGTCTAGTGAAGAAGAAGAAGAAGAATAGGATGTTAAACAAAAAAAGAGGGTAACAACTTCTAAGTAGTCAATAGGAAAATCTAGATGACCTTGGAAGCCAAAGATAGAGAAGATAATCTTAGCTATTGCTAGAGAAGGCAATTTAGTTCAAATGAACAATTTGGGGAAATATCATTTAATTGATATCTCTACTATGAGATATATTATAGCCAAAAATCTAAAACTAAAGGATATTGAAGGCACATTAAACCAGAAAATCTATGATAGACTCATAGAAAATAAGGCAACAACTAGAGAAGAGGACATAGAACTTTGGAAGTCTATGTTAAGAATAATATGCAAGACTGGTGACGAAGAAGAAATCAAGAGATTATTGAACAATATTCGACCTTACTTGAAAAACAAAATAAGACCATTTATGTTTATGGTGGATAAGAAACATAAGATAAGAAGTGAAACTATGGCAGCACCCAGAGCCTTAAAAATGTTAGTAAGCAGTGACACAATGTAGATAGATTAGACCAATGTTACCATTAACATTGATGATACTAACCCATTTGAAAGTTTTGAATAGAATGAACCTCACACCGAATACACTAAAGATGAAATGAGATAAATTGAAGAAGAGAAGAGGTTACAAGAATAAGAGAAATAGAAAATATAAGAGGCCTAGTAGAAATTGCTTGAAGATGAGATAAAAATTAAAGTAGAGGAAGAAAAGAAAAGAGTAGCCAAAGAAGAAATGAATAGGAAAACAAAAGAAGATAAGAACAAGAGATTGGAAGAGGAATGGAAGAAAGGAAAAGAAAGAAAGGAAAGGGTAGAGAAAGAAGAGTCAAAGAGGCAACTAAAAAGAAGCAAAGGGAAGATGACACTAAACCTTCTAATTCATCTACTCTGCTTTTTCTTGCTAGCTTGGTAACTTATGACGATGATCAAAATGACTTGATCTCATCTTTGTAAAAACTCATTCAGAAGAACAAGACAATGAAGAGCCTATAGTGAACCTTGATGGAGGTTAATGATAGATTACATAGTACTCTGGTAGTGTAGTACATATAGGTAGATCCAAAATAGAGGGCATAGCTAGTGCTAAAGTCTTTTGATGAAGAATTCACAAATTTGTTGAATGTTTTAGAATCTAAGGAACAAATCTCACATGACACTAACTTGTTTAGCACCATTTGTCAAAATATTAAGAATGATTTGATAAGTCTTGATACTTGTATCAAGGAACTTTGGAAGTGTTAATGGGATGGAAAGATATTGTACATCAATTGTACTCTATATCACAAACTAACTAAGGATATTGATAGTAAGATTGGAGAAAAAATGAGTGTGCTAGAAGCTCTATCTAGCCAATTACAACATCCTGCTAGTAAAATTGATGATTTTGAAGGACAACTAGCCAGTATTCAAAGTGATATTAAGAAACTAGAACACTCAAGGCCAATGACACTTATTCTAATAGTTTATACTCTGACCTTAGTGCTGTTGAGATTGCATCATATTCCTTATGTGAAATTCTCACCTCTATTAAGATATCTAAAGATACATGGACAAAAGGTATGGTCAATTTGAAAGTAAATTTTGATGATTGCATGAAGACACTATTAGTTTAAGGCAGATGTTCACAGAAATTTTGAGAGAAAATGGACAGTTTTTATATAGTTTTTGACATTTTAACCTTTGTCGTTGATGTCAAAAGGGAAGACATACATAAGAAAATTGCAATTCAGGTAAAAGAAAAAGTATGAACTCATATTTTAAGGGGGAACATATGTAATAAAGACAAATTTTAATACATATAATGTTAATATGCTATTTATTTTAAGTTTTTGATACTTAGCCAATTTTCCCTATTTTGGTTCCATCAATGCCAAAGGGGAGATTGGTAACAATTAGCTAATAAAGATATGTAATTGTTGTCATTTATGGAAACACATAATTTATATGCTTATAGGAAACCTCAAAAATAAGGATACTTAGCTTTCGGTACTCAAAAATTTTCTAAGTATGAATTTTGTATACAATAGTGTATTATTTTGTTTGTAACTTGTTACCAATGTCATATTCTGACTATCAAAGTTAGATGGAGATAGTATACATGTTGGTGATGATGTGTGTAACCTCAAAAATCATATAGTTAGTAAGAAAAAGAGATATTTGTGTCTTACCAATGTAACAATGCAGTGGAATCAAAGGAAATGAATTATTTTGTTTACAAAATAATTACTTGTCCAATTAGGGATGACATCCTAGATGTTTACTCTAAGCTGGAAAAGTGTATTATGGTCTTAGCCAACCTATTAGAAATATGTCTATAGGCATGGTATTTATGCAAAGAACATCTTATGAATTCAAGTGTGCTATCTTGGAGAAATTGTGTTGAGAAATTGTATGTAAACCTTTGTGAAAGTGACATGTGTGAAGTTTGTGAAGCTATTTTGTGATCCAAGATCAAACTAAGAAAGAATATATATTCCAAAAGTCTAATTATTTGTTTTGCTAGTGAGCTCTTCTTTGTAATTGGAAGTGCATGTTTCTGTAGTGGGCTCATCTTGCATCTATTATACTACAAATCCTAACAGGGTTGGAATCTCCTAATAGGGATTTAAAGTATCCTAATAGGGACTCTCTATACTGAATTTGTTCATTGACTCCTAACAAGGTCCATCCTCTAACAAGGAACTTATATATTAGTATATTATCTGGTGGGTATCATCCCCATCAAGGATTTCCCTTAGCCAGCGTTTCCCTAGTTTAAAAAAAATGATATTATGAGTTATGTTTGTAAATTGTTACTATAACTATTCATCATTAATTTATTACTTTGTTATGTATGCTTTAAAGAAAGAAATAATATCTAGGTTGTGACTAGAGTTTGTAAATGACTGATTCACCCCTCTCTTAGTAATTCCTATTTCTAATAGAATCTACTCATCAGATTCAAGTGTTGTTGCTTCTACATGACATTCTTCATTTGAACCAATATCTAATGTGAGACCCAAGACATGAAATATAGGTGAAATAGCTATATCTTTAGGTAATGCTACCTTGTATGCATTTTGGCCATACCTTTCTTGAATTTTATGTATGGCCCAATCTTCTTCATCATCAACTTTGTATGACTACCTCAAGGTAGTCGATATTTGTTGAAGAGTACCATTACCAAATTCCCAATTTGGAACTATTTATTTCTTATTTTCAAATCTGATTTGGCCTTCACCTAAGGATATTTTGCTACAGTGTTTCCCTCACATGCTCATGAACTTCCATTATTGCTTCAAAAAACTCTTCCATATGTCCACTCCTTTTCTCCAAACCATCCATATTCCTAAGTTCAAAAACACCCCTTGGATGTCTCCTACTAGCAACTTCAAAAGGACTCATGTCTATGCTACAATTCAATATGTTGTTGTATGCAAAGTCTGATTGAGGTATGATGGCATCCCAACTACCTCCAGTTCACTTGTCAAACATGTCAAAAGGTTTCCCAAGGATCTATTAACCACCTTAATTTTCTCATCCATTTGAGGATGATAGGCTGAACTAAATGATAAATTTGTACCCAACTTCTTCCATAGGGTCTGTAGACACCCAAATTTGATTACACTGCTTTGATAATCCTATTTAGCTATCTCTAAAGGCATAATTAATTAAATTCCTATTTAATTAAATCCTTTTTCATCCCCTAGTTGATTAATTTTATTATTTGATTAATTTAATTAATCATCATTTGCACAATCCTAAATGAGATTAAGACTCTCCTAAACCAAGCTAAAGTCTCCCCTCAAAACATCCCAACAACCAAGCCATGAATGCTCTTACAAAGCCATAAATGGCTCTTACATCCTCACTCATGACTCTTACATACTCAACCACCCTCATCAATCCCTTGACCAACCCATTTCCTATCCTCTCACACTCATCCTCCTTGTGACAAGTGTCACTTCCCTATTGGTGCTAAACAAGCACAATCCATGTGCTCCCCTTTGAGTGCATCCTAGCCCTCCCTCACCATCTTTCCATCCTTGAATCTTACCCCTCCATCCCTCAAGCCCTTAGCCTATAAATTGGATCCCATCCCAAGCCATTTCATCACAATCCTTAAGCTAAAGTTACCATGTCAGTTTGAGAAGCCAAGTTCATACCATTTTCACATATCCACACCAAAAATCCCAAATCCATCTCCATTGAAGCATTTTGAAGCTTGAGCATACATCCCAAATCCATATCAAAGGACTAATCTACTAATCAAGTGATCATCCTAATTTAGAGAGCCTATTCATGGCTCATATTCTCATTTGAGGACCTCATTTTGTCTCATCTAAAGTTTATACTAGTTTTGTTAGTTAATGCTTTTGTTTTTAAATAGATTAGTGTTTCTTGCTAACATATTAGTGTACACATATCAACCATACTTTATGGTATCCACGATACCATTAGACCCACCACTGCAAATCCCAGAAGAACCAAGATCATCCATAGATATTGAGGCTTTCATGAACCAACCTAGTCATGCTACTATCGAAAATGCCATCATAGATCGCAACAAGGAAACCATCATGGAAAATTTCTTATGAGACAATGTTGGTGTCTTCGAGTTTGGACATCCACCACCTATCAACATAACAGATCTTACTCACCCATTGTTTGGATGGCAACCACCTTAGGTAGAACCAGCGGACCCAAATATCCCCTCAACCTAGGTGTCGGTTCCCATTCCACAGAAAACTCATCCCATTATCACTTAACCATTAGTGCATACTACATCTCAACCAAACTTAAGTATGCCATTTGCATCTGCTTCCACCACCCATTTTTTTGCTCCACCAAATCCTCCATTTGCATCTAGTAGCACTACCTTTTCATTTCCACCCCATATTGCATCTAGTCCATTTGCTACTCAGATACCACCATTAGGGTCCAATACCTCATCCTCCATCCCACCAAACATCACTATCAACCTTTTTGTAACTAGCTAAAGCTCTTCAGCCGCTTTTCCTTTGGGACCTTGGAATTTTGCTGCAACACATGCACCTATCATTAGTCTTCCCCCTAGCACTGCAGTCACCTTCACACCTTCAACACTGTCATCCACCGCTTCACATAGCTATTCACTCCCACCCCTCACCAACTATTTCTCCATGCCACCTCTAGGCAATAGCCCAAATCCACCACCACTATAGTTCTCTACAGTAAACACTTTGCCGCAAATTAACTACCTTGCACCTACTCCAAATTAGTCCTATTTTCAAGCAGGTGCACAACCCACATATATTTTGCATGGTATATTTTCCCAGAGCATAGCGCAAGCATCATCTGCATTACCACTGTTCCAACCACAGTCTTCACATCAGCAATATGCCCAAGCACCCACACAGAACCACCTCATAGGGTAGCAACCTCATAGCTATCTACCACACCTACCATAGTAGATGCAACAGTTAGCACAACCCACATTCCAGCAAACCATAACATCCACTCCACTGGCTATGCAAACCATTTTACCATAGACACCATATGGTCATCAGAGTTCTCCATATCACAGGTCAGGTTCTGGCACGTATCCTACACCGAGGGCACCTAGATTGGGGGCACTCGCTCTTCCACCTGTAAAATCTAAATGGGAAGAGATGAAGGATGCTCTCAAAGCTCTCAAGGATGGGACAAACACCAAAACTTTCAAATTTGAAAATGATTGCCCATACCCTTTTGATAGGACTATCACATTGACTCCATTTCCTAAACAGTTCGAGACCCCCATGTTTGACAAATTTAGGGCAAAGAGTGGTCTAGTCACTCATGTTAAGGAATTCTATATGCATTGTCAGAAGGTAGCTTATAATGATGTGTTCCTCATGAGGCTCTTTCCCAAAAGCCTAGCAGGACTAGCCTTGGAATGGTTCTTTCGTATCCCTCAAGGTACTATTAAAACTTTTGCAGAACTTTATGAGGCCTTTTTTGCTCAATATACCCATCTTGTTGAGATTGAATTATCTGTAGTGGACCTTGTCCACACTAAAAAAAAGGGAGGAGAAAGTCTTACAGAGTACTTACAATGCTGGCAGATCCTCACAACAAGGATCTCTTGTACCATCCCTGAGCACCATCTTGTCAAGATGTTCATAAACAATGCACACCCTAGCCTCACTCATCATATGGTTATGAACTATTTGCAAACATACAAAGACATCAAAGAAAAAGGAATGAGCCTCAAGCAAGGCCTCATTAAGGATGGTGTCATTAGATTGTACAAAGAAAATACCTAGGATCATGGGTCAAGCAACGACAAAGCCCAATATTGGAAGAAAAAGAAGAATACAGTAATAGATGATGCCACTGACACTCGATGGGTCCATATTGTTGGGGTAGCTACCAATGTTCCCACCACATTTTTCCAACAACAAACTTATCAATAGCAACTTCTTGCGTATCATCAGCTAGCCGTGCAAACTCATCAAAAAATACCTATTCCTCATTATCAAACTAATGCTATCACACTGTCGACAGGTAATAAACCTCGTGTTTAGAGGCAACCACGAACATACACCCCATTGGGGGAACCTCTTGATACAATTTTTTGAAAAATTGGCCAAAGATAGCCTTGTTCAATATCCACAAACACAACCCTTGGAACCCAATCAGTCTAGGGAATCCTAGTACAAAGATAAAAAAATATTGGAAATTCCATCATGTCAAAGGGCACACTACCCTTAAATGCATGCAACTTAAGGATTATGTACAGGACCTCATTGACTGAAAAGAGATCATAGTCGGGTCACAACACTCACCTAATGCAGGGTTAATGATGTATCAAAATGCTTTCCCTCCTCATAACATCAACCCGAGAAAGGCACCTACAAACCCTCCTATCAACAAACCTAACAATGCTCCAGGTAAACAAGGTGACAATAGAGACACCTCTCAGAATTATACCTTTGCATACTTAGACTATGGTAGCTTAATTGGTTGCATATCCCAAGTTGAACCATCTATCAATTTCATCAATATCAAAGGCCCAAACATGTAGTGTGTAGTTGCTACCCATCGGACATGACTCAATATAGTTGGTCCACCTATATCCACACAAATCAGACCACCATCAACATGAACACCTCCATCTCAAGCTTCTCCATCAGGATCACCTTCACTAGGGCCATAGTATAACATCTTGGGACACCTTGGGAACACGCTGGCCTAGATCTCCATCTTGGATCTCTTACAGACAAGCCCAGTTTATCAAGAGATCCTTGACAGCACTCTACATGAGTCACGCGTCCCCTCTAATATAAATGCCACTGAGCTTCGCAACTTGGTTGGCCATCTTTCAGCCTCCTGTGCCCTATCCTTCAAAAATATGAATATCCCAGTAGTTGAACCCAATCACATCCTCCCACTTTGCATCACTATTATGGTTTTTTACTTTGTAGTTAAATGTCTCATGATAGATAATGGATCGGCTCTAAACCTATGTACTCTAAAGTTCATCAAGCAGGTAGGATATATTGAAGTAGATATCATCAATGAGGTGATCATCATCAAGGCATATGGCAATTTAGAGCATACTACTAAAGGAACCATCTTGCTCCCCATCAAAGTCGGCCCAGCCACTCAAGAAACACTATGTCATGTAGTTGATCTTAATCTTCCATATAACATCCTCCTCGATCATCCATGGATTCATGCCATGAAGGCAGTTCATCCACGTATCATCAGTACATCAAATTTTTTCATAATGGCACTGAGATAACCATCCATGTAGATCCTAAACCCTTTTCTTATTGTAATGCAGTTGATGCTTTATACACCAATACTATCCTAGGATCAAAATTGGCACCACCATGGCCAACTCCTCTGGCACATACCACAATCTAGACACCATTTTAGCCTCCACTCTCTCCACAGTTAAAATCAACTACCAAGGTTGTGGTGAGTATAGTCTCATTGATGCTTTTGCTGCTGGCACTCTATCACTTGACCCACATACTCAAGGACACCCAATACATTAAGGGCCTATACCAGAAACCACCTCTCGACTTCACCAGTTGGGCCCTACCACATTTGTTACCAAAGGTATCCTTGATGGAGCAGAAAATGCACCAGACATTATTACATGGCTATACAAGGAGCCACCTCCTAAGAGTGAAGCACTTCTTGATCACTTTAAACAGAAATATCCCTGGTCACATCGCTTGACCACAAAGAAATGGGATTATCAAGGAGGTGGTTTAGGCTACAAGAATTAGGTATGAGATAGCCTATAGAAGCATGCCAAGGGTAGAAAACCAAAGGCTTGGGCTATGGACTCCCTGCAACTAGGGGCACTACAATGAAAGACCACACCTTTATGAACATCCAAAACACTCTCGTTGAGGTTGAAGACATCCCTAAGGAAGTTGAAAAGAAATCTTACGACGATATTTTCCTTGACGAAATAATCCTTGGAGCCTCTATGCTCTACCTATTATCCTTGAATCTCATAGGTCTCCCCCTCGCTCACCCCAAACACATAGATTGGGACCAACCAAGTGTTGTGCATGTTTACGAGTTCTCTATCGAGCACGTGCTCCTTAAATTCATGGGGGTAGAAATGCCACATAAATGGCCACCTCCACCATAGGCATATGTCTACAAGCTGGATCTTGCAGGTTACTTCAAGGAGGAGGAAATCTCTAGTCACAAAAATGAAATCCCAAAAGAAACAAAAAATCAAAAAAATAAAAGAAAAAAATCCCATGGTGAAAACTCCTCTGGAACACCATTGGACGACTCAAAAAATGAAACAAAAATAAAGGACGTATCCCATGGTGAAAACCTCTTAGAGGCACCTAAGGATGGAGATTTCATCCTCCCCCCATAGGAGCATTGAAATCCTATATCTTTAGTTTTGACAGAAGAAACTCGGCCTATAGATATCAATATGATAGAGATACCACATATCACATACATTGCAGCCTCTTTACCACCTAAACAAGCAGAGCTTCTTCTTGAAGTCCTCTGTGAAAATATAAGCCACTTTGCATGGTCATATCAGGATATGTCAGGGTTGGACCCCAAACTAGTTGTAGACCATCTGGCAATAGATCCAAGGGCCAAGCCTGTCAAATAGAAACTCTAAAAAATGTACCCCAAGGTGGCTTTATTAGTCAAAGCAGAGTTAGAGAAGTTGTTAGAGGCCAAAATCATTTGACCAATAGATTATTTTGAATGGATTTCTAGTATAGTACTTGTTACCAAGCCCTCTGGTGATATCAGAATTTGCATTGATTTCTGAGATCTTAATAAAGCTGTAGGTCATGAACTCTTGTCACTAATGGATGTTTTCTCTAGATATAATCAGATTCGTATAGCAGAAGAAGATCAGCATAAGACATCATTTACTACACCTTGGGGCACATTCTGCTACAATATGATGCCCTTTGGGTTAAATAATGCTGGGGCAACCTACCATAGTGCGATGATGGTCATCTTCCATGACCTAATCCATAAGATACTTGAGGATTACTTGGATGATATTCTAGTCAAATCTCTCAATGCTTTGGACCACTTATCTCACCTCAAGGAAGTGTTTAACCGATTAACAGAATATCATCTCATGCTAAATCCAAAGAAGTGTGTCTTCGGTGTTACTTTAGGAAAGCTCCTAGGCTTCATTGTGTCATAGCGCAGTATTGAGATTGACCCTAAGAAGTTCAAAGCCATCATGGATATGGCTCCCCCTAAGACACTTAGGCACCTTCGTTCTTTGCAAGGAAAACTCCAATCAGTTTGGCGATTCATTTCCCAGCTTGCTGATAAGTGTCATCCTTTCACTCGCTTAAGAAAGATCAAAATTTCAAATGGGACCCAGCTTGCCAGTGCAATTTTGAGCTCATCAAGCAATACTTAGCTAATCCACCTATTTTGGTTGCTCCAGTTGTAGGGTGCCCACTCATATTGTACATCACAACTACTCCTATAGCATTAGTTGCTCTACTAGCACAACTTGATGATGTAGGAAAGGAATGAGCTATTTATTACATTAGTCAAACATTAAAGGGATATGAGCTCAACTACACACCAATGGAGAAGGCATGCTTAGCAGTAGTGTTTGCCACCAAGAAACTATGTCACTACATGTTGATTCATACTGTACAACTGATATCAAAGATTGATCCATTGAAATATATGCTCTCTCATACAGTACTCATTGGACACCTAGAAAAATGGGTTATGCTTCTTAGTGAGTTTGACATTCAATATGTTGATAGAAAGGCCATCAAAGGCTAGGCTATTGTAGATAACTTGGCTAGTGCCCCCTTAGTTGTAGATCACCCACTCATCATGGAATTCCTAGATGAATACATCTGTTTGATAGAAAATAAAATCACTCTAGAAGCTATATTTTGATGGCTCCTATACATCTCATAGCTCCAATGTGCGAATACTTTTGGTTACACCTCAAGGTGATTATATCCCTAAATCATTCAAGCTACAATTCTGGTGTATCAATAACATTGTAGAGTATGAGGCCCTTGTTGCAGGACTAAAAACTACCATTGAATGGAATATTATAGAGCTTCAGGTCTATGGTGATTCTCAGCTTATCATCAAAAAAGCTCTGGATGAATATCAAACCAAAGATGACAAGTTACTACCTTACAAAGACCTGGTTGACCAACTAAAGGAGAATTTCACTCAGATCCAGTTCATACAGATACCTTGACTCCAAAATAAGGTAGCTAATGCTATGGCTACTATTGGTTCTCTCTTGGAAATACCACACGAAGCTACACAGTATGAATTCTTGGTTGAGCAGCTGCATGAACCCACATATGAGAATGATGAATCAACACGGGTCTGTATCTTAGTTGGTCCCCAATCTCTATGGT
Source organism: Cupressus sempervirens (assembly GCA_028749045.1). Classification (NCBI taxonomy): domain Eukaryota; kingdom Viridiplantae; phylum Streptophyta; class Pinopsida; order Cupressales; family Cupressaceae; genus Cupressus; species Cupressus sempervirens. Next base: position 399,098,892 of record CM053786.1, read on the forward strand.
ACCACGAAGTTCATGCTTACCTACTAAATGGTATCATATCTCCTCACGTCACATGAACCCAATGCCAAAACCTTATTCGCAAAGCTTCCCATTACACTATCATTGCCCAAACCCTATATCATCATGGTTAACATGATACTCTCTCTCGATGTTTAGATCAAAATGAGGCTGTGATGGCTCTCAAAGAGGTACACGCTAGACTTTGTGGTGCTCACATGAGCGGGATAGTGCTAGCGAAGTAGATCCTTTGGGCTGGATATTATTAGCCTACTCTAGAACAAGATTTGTGTGAATTTGTGAAATGATATTTACCTTGTCAACAACATGCTAATTTAATCTGGGCTCCAGTACAGGAATTGCAATCCATTGCACCACCATGGCCTTTTGCCTACTAGGTATTTGATCTTGTTGGTCTTATTGTGCCACTTTCTTCAGAAGGGCACAAGTGGATAATCGCTGCCACTAATTATTTCACTAAGTGGGTCAAATAAGTTCCTCTTGTTACTGCCATGAGATTTTAGGGGTCCAAGTTTATATTGTATCATATCATGTGTCACTATGGCATCCTAGCTACCATTTTCACAGACCATGGAGGGAATTTTGAAAACCTAAAAATGGAGGAATTGTGCACTTCCCTTCGCATCCACCACCGCTTCTCGAGCCTGTATTTCCCACAAGGTAATGGTTAGGCTGAGGCAACTAATAAAACCCTCCTCAAAATCCTCAAGAAAGTTGTCAATGACTCCGACTGTGATTGGCATTTGCAAATTAATCCCGCCTTATGGGCATACTGCACTTCATTCTAAATAGCCACTGGCACAACTCCATACTCCTTGGTTTATGGTGCTGAAGTTGTCCTACCTATTGAGGTTGAACTCCCATCACTTTGCATTTCTCTTCAAGGACAGATATCTAATGAGGAATACAGAGTGGCTCGACTTACTCAACTGGATCTACTTGATGAGAGAAGACAATAGGCCTATGACCATCTCATGATCTATCAAAGTCGCCTCAAGTGTAATTTCAATAGGAAAGTCCATCCGTGCATTTTTTAGGAAGGTGACATTGTCCTTAAAGAGAATATGAAGGTTCAAGCTAACCAAGAAAAGAAGGGAAAGTTCGAGCCCACCTACCTTGGTCCTTATGTGGTCACAACATCTTTTGGCTCAGGAGCCTATCAACTATCTACCCTTGAAGGTGAAGTCCTAAATGATCCTACTAACATTATCCACCTCAATAAATTCTACACCTAAAGGACAGAGTTTGCAAAATCAAGGAAAGAAAAAAGGCATAAAGCAAAAATAAAGCATCCAATGGTGAAAACTTGGCAATTCAAGTGCCTTGGATAGGTCCCTGGTGAAAACCTAGCAAATAGGTGCTAGGTGTACTACAACCCTTCCATTATCTATCATCGACACACACCCCTTTATCACCCCTCCATATTTTCTCGCCCATCCCACCCACTTTTCCAAGGTGTTCCTTATCGTTATTCACCATACTTTGCAACATCATCCTCTAGCACTTTGCACTATGTAACATCCCATCTTATTTATAGTATCCTATGTACCATACTTGATATATCCTACCATTGTACTCTACTTGATCTACCCTATTCCATGATTTTTATCCTTACCATATGTAGCATATATGACCCATATAACATGTGTCTCATACCCCCTACACTAACCCTTGTGTCCCATATACCGTACTTATGTGAATATAGTAGTATCTAGACCCCTGTACATAAATTGTGCTTTACATAAACCCACCTCAACAAAACCATGTATTATAACAATGCTATCTCCTCATCCTGAGCTTTCCCCCATCATGAATATACCTACTACTATGTTTTGCTACCCAATCTCGAGTTCCCATGTCCTTAACTAGTCTCACTTCTACATACTATTTAGGTCTTGTTGCAAACCATTAGTCGCTCATCAGTTGATCTCTTTGGCAAAAGGTTTCTTTTTCACTTTGTGGAGTCTTTTGTTGTTTCTATTTTTGGTTAATTGTTTCCATGTACCTTTTGTTGTTTCCTCCTCAAGATCGCCATGATCATTTCATATAATGGTGCATTTTGACTAGAGCAACTAAGGAGGTTCATTTTGATCACAGTCTTTCACTGCTTAAGAGTTAGTTGATATTATCCTGGCATATTTCCAACATGCTTTCATCTTTTCGATAAAACATGATGCACTTGGGTAATATCATTTATTTGTGGATAATCCAGCATCATTCCAACATTGATCTCTCTGGGACTCATGTGCAATGCTGGGGCAATCCTTGCATGCCTATTTGAGTCTGTCCTATGGAATTTTGGGGAAAAGGCCTTGACATTCTTAGTAACCTTGGCAAATCCCTAACAATCCTATATCAAATTAAGTGTTCACACTACATAGTGCTACTTCCTCATGAAGTACCCCATGCTCAAGTTTCCTCCTCCTTGCCATCACCCCTCTATCACTTTTTCCACCCTCGTAATCATTTGATTCAAAGCCTCAAACATAAATTCTCATCTTATTCTCATCATGATGTGATCCCTATCATACGTTACTATCCTAGCTCTAAAAATCTCTGCTATCCTCCTGATTGTGAGTTTGTTGGTCACTCTTTTTCCAACATTATTCTCCTTAGAGTCAGTATCTCCTATGATCACTTTTCATATCATAGAATGCTATCATAAGTCAAAAATATTGGTTATCTTATTCCACCATCATTGTTTCTCTTGCATCTCCTAAGAACTCGTATGTTATATTATCATAGCTTGTATCCTTTATCATATCATGAAATATCATTGCATTCGGTCTTTTTATGTCGTGCTCGCATGATTATCATAAATCCTAGGTGTATCTTTTAGTTTGTGTTCTTTTAACGTATCATAAATTCACTACTTTGTTAGGATTCATTTTAGCATAGTCATTCATCATTAGATTATGGTTCATTTTAGCATCGTCATTCATCATTAGATTATCAATCAATTAGCGTAGTCGCTCATCACTAGATAGTGATTCATTTTAGCAATATAGTCCATTATCATTAGGTTAGGTTTCATTTTAGCATTAAGGTTCATAATTAAAGTTCTACTTCAATTTTTATTTTCATCTTTTATTTTGTCAATTAATTTGTTTAAATCTTTTATCCATCTTTAGTTTGTGTTAAAATGTCATAACATTATTCATTTTTTTCCATATCATAAATCTGTTGATTGTCCTTAGTTGGTGATTCATTTTACATTTGTCACTTATTTTATAGTTTGTACTTATCATCATACAAAATCATATCAAATACCCTCCAAAGCAATCAATTTTTTGGGATCACATCACATCTATCATAAAATAACATCACATAATCAAGATCATATCCAAAACCTATCATACTACATGATATCTATCATACAACAAATCTCATCATCATCACATCTACAATATCATAAGGAAAATCACATCATCAAGGATCACATCTATGATATCATAGATAAACATCACATCACATTATATCTGCACTATCATAGTTGAATCACATAAAAATCATATTATACCATGTATACAATGTCATCAAAAATCACATCCAGCATCACAAACTGTCAGCACAATCAAAAAATCATAAAGCACCTATCGCATCTTGCATCACCAATCGTCGGCAATGCCATCAAAACCTCACTATCAATCACTGTACATAGAATCACCAGTCCATAAACACAAATAACACTAGAATCATCATATCTATATATCAATGAAAGAATGAAAGAATAAAAGTCCATTAGTGTATAATGTCCATATAGTACAAACGGGTCTGAGCCTACACAAAATGTGTCTCAAAAAGATGATATATACATGATGCTCAGTATCCCAAACAAAAGATGCCTGCTCATCAATGGTCAACCCATCGTCCCTACATCATCAGTCTCCTATTGTGCCCCTCTCCCAACCCCTACTGCTGGTAGTGGCCCCATCAGTCCTCCCCCTATCCCAAAGCTCTCTACCTCCTCTCCCATCCCATGCTGCTAGCTGGGCCTTGCCCTCTGACTATGCCCTGTGCACCAAGACCTGCCTGCACTCTCTCCCCTAGTGCTCCATCCACTCTCCCCTCCTCCCTACATCCCTGTGTGGGTACCTGCTATGCCTGACCAAGTCGACCACCTGTAATGCTCAATCTATGATGCTGGCACTATAGCATGGTACCTCCCTTAGTAGAACCTAGCCCTCTCCCTCAACTCCTCCATCTCTGCCTGCAATCTCCACAACTCCTCCAAACCCCCTCCCACTACCACCTGTGCCTGTAAGGTCACCACCTCCACCACCAACCTATCTCGCTCTTGCTAGAGGGCGTCTAGTCTAGCCTACACCCCCTACCGCTCTGTAGTCATAGCATCCAACCTCCCCTCCACCTGGCCCACCTCTATCTATAGCCTCCCCACCTCCACACATGTCTTGTCTACTTGCCCCTGTGCTGTATCTTGCTCCTGTCTAAACTGATCTCACTTTACCCAGAGTTGATCTCTCTCCTACTGCATATCCCAGAGCAGCTAGCTTGTCACTGCGTGTGCCTACTCTAGCGAGATGTACTGGCCTACCAACCCATCATCTCCTCCCCTACTAGACGATCCTCCTACCTCTCCCCCTGCCACCCTCTATCGCCCCTATGCCTCCTCTCCTCCTCTCTTTGGCTGGGCTCCCCTCTCCTCTGCTCTCCTATCTTGCTCTACTCTCCTCTCCTTCCCCACCACCCTCCTCCTCTGACAGGCAAGCTCCTCCTCCTCTACCACCACTATTGCACGCTGTCGCAACCCCCTCACCACATATCGCCCCTGTTGGGCTGCTTGAGCTAGCTCCCCTGCCACTGCTGCTACCCTCGTGCCCTGTGCTCTCCCCACTGGTCTCAGCCTCACAAAAGTATCTTGGTACTTCTGTATAGAGCCCACATCTACTGCCCTATCGAACCAATCCCACTGCTGTGGCTCTAGCTCTTTCCATGCCCTCAATAGCCCATCCCTTTACAAGGATGGCTCATACATCGACACTGGATCACGTGTAACCTACTGATACCAATGCAGATCTCCCACTGCCACCTGCTACCACCCAAAATACCATAGTTCCCTGCCTAGCCTGTACTGCTTTGCAATGTGCTCCCATCTCTTGAACATGAAGCATAGAGAAATGGTGTGGGGGAGCTTCTCTCTCTCCTCTGCCCACGGTCCCAAGCCCATGTATGGCCTCCAGACCACTGATACTATCTCATCAATCCACACTCTCCAATAATCTACTGACTTCATATGATGATATGTCAAAGGCTCCACCTAGCTATATGCCACTGGCTCCTCTAGCTACCTATCCCTACGTCTCAATAGCCTGAGCACTGTAATATGCTCCCATGCCCACACCTATTATAGTGTCAAGAACCCAACACTCCTCCCCTATCGATCGCCACCTTGGTACACTATCTAATGAAGGTCCTAGTATAACCTGACCAACATCAAAGAACCCCATACAGCTAGGCGTTTCACATCCACAGTCTACATCACCACTAGAATCAACACCAGCGTCACACCTATACCACATGTATTTGGGGAAATATACCCCAAAACATAGAAGTAGATCTACCTCTCCACTGTCATGCGATCTAGATGCTTGTCCAATGCAAACTGTCCTCACCAGATCCTGTACTCCACTCCTAGCCCCATCAGTCTCTACATAGCTGCCTCTACTATCATCTCTCTGGTTGCCATGACTGGCCTCCCTGCACTGGTAGTCTGAATATTCGATACACATCCTCCAGCATCATCGACATCATTGTCTCACTCTTCCATCTCTCACACAGTGCTATAACCATTGTCATATAAGTATGGGTATGGGGCAACCTCCCCAGGTGGCCTAGCCTGATCGCCTCGACCTGCACCCAGTTAGCCAACATTAGCATCTCTCCTGCATGCAATAGTACTACTCGCCACTCCCATGACACTAATGCATCTAGCGACCATTGCACACAACCAAAACCAATCCAACTGCAAGTTTTCTATCTCCTTGTTTATCCTACACCCTCCCTTCCCTCAACCCCAACTTTTTCTAACTTTATTTTTCCAAAGATTGCATTCTCGCAGCAACTATATTCCTACGAAGCCTATCCTCCTATGTTCCCATAGAACTATATTCTAGCAGGATCACGATGTTGACTCTACTCTAAATCCCTTGACCTTTTCCCGTGATCCCGCTAGCATGTTCCCACGATCTCTCAAGCTAGTGATCCTGCCGACCCTTGATCCTACGGGATCACATTCCTACACCATCCCCTTTTAACCCCTTTCCTACTATCCTATAACCTTAACCCACAGGGATGTGTTCCCGTTGCCTAAATCACGTTCCTCATCACGAGGATGCGGTCCTGCTAACACTATCCTGTTCTTGCATGACATATCATCCTAGGATCGCTTTCTCACAAATGACTATTTAAACTCTTGTATCCTCCCACCCGATTCCATTTTTTGCGAGATCGCGATCTCGCTAATCTTGCTCGCATTCCCGCTAGATTCGTGCCTGTGGGATCGCACTTTAGCTTTCGCAGAAATGATATAACACATGCATAAACAAAAATCATGTCAAGATTTTAGACTCTACCAATCGATTGGACATCCCTCGTACTCATACTCGTCACATTATGTCTGCTCAGTGCTCTGGTTGCCCAATATCTGCCATTGTAATCTCCACTATAGAGCTCCTAATCAGCAATATCTCCTCCTCAATCTGACCGCAAATGACCCCTTTTAGCCGCCTCTTCACCCCTTATAGCCCACCCTACTGCCCTGCCTACCCCTCTTGGTCATCCCAGCCTTCCAGAAAAGATTCTCATCCTGCAAAACCCACACCAAACAACTTTGTACACTTGTAACAAATCTTGATTCACTATTCTACTGCATCCTTTAGCTCAATCTCTTGTCCCCAAGGTGTTCTCCCTTAGCTTAGGTACTCTCTGATGGATCCTTGTAGGATATAGCTTTCCTCCTGTCTGATCTTGGTCTATTAGTACCTCATCCTACCCATCTCGTTGGCAAATGGTTCTCTTTTAAATTTTTGCTTTATTTTTTATTTGGCTTCTTCCCTTTTGGGTCTTCATGTATCTTTTTCAAACACTCTCCTTGTTTCCTCCTCACAGTTGCCACAATCTTCCCTATCATGGTATGCTGCAAATGGGGCAATCTGCATGTAAGATCTTGATCTGGTCTTTTATTTTTTTTTCCTTTTTATTTATGGGTTACCCAGTATCGGTTCCACGCTGCTTCCTCTGGGATTCATGTGTGATGCTGGGGCAATCCTTTCGTGTTTGTTTTGTGTCCATTCGTACATCCTCTAGAAAGTTGGTAAAAAGGCCATGCTATTCTTAGTAAACTTGGCCATTAACCAACATTCCTATATTAAATCTTGTGCTCAACCATGTGGTAGTACTTCCTTTCATCTCCATTATCACCCTCCCAAACCACTTTATCTTCCCATCATCCATCCCTTCCTCCTCATCTCCTTTTATCACGCTCCACCCCTTCACTCCTTCTCCCTATCCTGGATTTCTTTTTATAGCACCCCGCTCCTTCATCCTCCACCTTCACTAAAGTCTTAAGCTTGCTTCATCTTGTGCATCTGATTCTCCTTTATCATTCTCCCATCGTGAGAGTTTGAGCTAATTTCGCCCCTTCTCTTTGCCAATCTATGTCTCTACTCATCTCACTTCCTTTTTCTCTTCAAGAAGCCATCAACCCTCGTCCTCTCTCCCCACCACCTTCTTGAGGGGGCATCTCTAAGTCTAGTCTCTCCTCTTCTTATATGAGACTGGGGCAACCTTGTTGCTAAAATATCTTCCTCCTGTTGTCTCCGTTCAAACTTCTTTGAAATAGTGTTGTCTCAACACTATGTCAAAGAGGGGCAAAATATAGACACCTAAATTTGATTACACCACTTTGATAATCCTATTTAGCTATCTCTAAAGGCACCATTAATCAAATTCCTATTTAATTAAATCCTTTTCCATCCCCTAGTTGATTAATTTAATTAATCATCTATAGTCCTAATTGATAAATCAAATAACCCACTATTTGTCAATTAATCCCATTCTCCTATCTAATTCCAAAACCCTCATTTATTAAATAAATCTATTTGATAAATAAAGCCCTCAAATCTAATAGCCCCTAAACTATCCTTAATTTTCCATTTAGCCTAATCCACCCCATCCACCCATACTAACCAAGCTTAGCCACTAACTCACCCACCCTCATGAATGCCATCCACTTGCCCATCTCTAACATTCCTAATCTAATCCTAACCCAAGCCTAACCCATCCCCTAATCATTTGCATAATCGTAAATTAGATTAAGACTTTCCTAAACCAAGCTAAAGTCTCCCCTCAAAATATCCCAACCACCAAGCCATGAATGCTCTTACAAAGCTATAAATGGCCCTTACATCCTCACTCATGACTCTTACATACTCAACCACCCTCATCAAGCCCTTGACCAACCCATTTCCTATCCTCTCACACTCATCCTCCTTATGACAAGTGTCACTTCCCTATTGGTGCTAAATAAGCACAATCCATGTGCTCCCCTTTGAGTGCATCCTAGCCCTCCCTCACCATCTTTCCATCCTTGCATCTTACCCCTCCATCCCTCAAGCCCTTAGCCTATAAATTGGATCCCCTCCCAAGCCATTTCATCACAATCCTTAAGCTAAAGTTACCATGTCAGTTTGAGAAGCCAAGTTCATACCATTTTTACATATCCACACCAAAAATCTCAAATGCATCTCCATTGAAGCATTTTGAAGCTTGAGCATACATCCCAAATCCATATCAAAGGAAAAATCTACTAATCAAGTGATCATCCTCATTGAGAGAGCCTATCCATGGCTCATATTCTCATTTGAAGACCACACTTTGTCTCATCTAAAGTTTATACTAGTTTTGTTAGTTAATGCTTTTGTTTTTAAATTGATTAGGGTTTCTTGCTAACATATTAGCGTATACAGGGTACTCCAAAAGTGACCCAAAAACTTACTACCCCTATCAAATACAATGCTCAATGGAAAACTGTGAATATAAACTATTTCTTTAGAGAACAATCTTGAAATATAACAAGCATCATTACTGGTTTTACATGGAATAGAGTGATATATTTTACTGAATCTATCAACAACCATAAATACGTCATCATAACATGTCTTTGTCCTTGGCAACCCCATCATAGAATCTATCTCAAATAGTCCCAAGGTAAATATGATATGGGTAAAGGCTGATAAAGTCTAGCAGTTGTTCAGACTTCATTGGCCCTTTGACACACAAGACAACCTTTGACAAACTTCATGATGTCTATTTGCATCTTTGGCCAATAATAAAACCTTTGTACCAATTCCAATGTCTTGTTGAGTCCAAAATAACCACTGAGGCCTTCGAAAAATTTCTCTTTAATGACATTGTCCCACATAGAGCATTTATAAGTACATAGTTGGCTACCCTTAAATAGTAGTCCATATTGCACAATGAACTCAAGAAAATTAGAATGAAAACTATCTTCCAATTTAGTACAAACCTTGTATGCTTTGCTAAAATCTACATCTTGCACATACATTCCCTTTAGTGCATCTACACTCATTCTTTAGAGTTGTACTGCTCGCACCATTAGCACTCTCGTGCTGAGTGCATCAACCACCTTGTTGGCTTAACATTTCTTATGCTTGATCATAAAGGTATAAGCTTGCAAGCTCTCAACCCATTTCATGTGCCTGTGGTTGAGATTTTCCTATTCATTCAATAAACTAAGAGCATGGTTCTTAGTATACATAATAAACTCCTTAGGCATAAAATAGTGCCTCCATGTTTTCAATGCCTAGACCATGGCATAGAATTCTAGACGTGAGAAGAATATTTCTTCATTGCTTCATTCAGCTTCTTCCTAAAAAATTTAATGAGTCTTCCTTCTTTACTAAGATAAACCCCTATTATGAAGCCACTAGCATCACATTCTATTCTAAAAACTTCATTAAAATCTTGTAAAACAAGAATAGGATACTTTGCTACCTTTTGCTCAAGTTCCTCAAAACTCTTATCTGCTGCACTATTCCATTCAAACTCCATTTTACCTCCTCCTTTGATGGTGTCTAAAATTGGTGCACAAATGTTGATGAAGTTCCTTATGAATTTCTTATAAAATGTGGCCAAGCCAAGGAAACATCAAACCTCTCCAATAGCTCTTGGTGTTGGCCAATTAATGATCGCCTCCACTTTAGATGGATCCATTTTTAGATCTCCGTAGGATATCACAAATCCAAGATACACCAACTCTTGTTTCAAAAAGTCACACTTCTCCAAGTTTATCTTCAACTTCTATTCTTGTAGCCTCTCCAAAACCATCTTCAAATGCTATAGATGCTCTTCTTTATTAGGTATGTGCAAGATCATGGTGTGCCAAAAAGTGGCAATTTGAAAAATCTATAGTTTTGAAATATCTCAAACCATTTCAAAATCTATTCCAACTTTTTTCCCACCCACCCTGATACTAATTGAAAATAATTAATATCTTTATAAGGTCTACTATATCTTTTGATACCAAACCTATATGGTCAACTTTAAAAACATCCTAAAAATGTACTTTTGGCATATTTTTATGTGATTTTTACTTCAAACATGTAGCTAACGACTTTTTTTCACCAAAATTTGATGAAATGAAAAGGGTTTCTTAAGAATGTTCTTATCTTTCCATAAATGTAAGCTTTGTCAAATTATGAGTTTATTAAGTAATTATTACTTATTTTCTAATGGAGTTACATATAAAGTGTTGACTGAGACACTACTTGAAAAACAACTATAACTTTCAAATGGTACAACATTTTTTAAATCCAAAAGATGCATCACATTCTATGTTTCTTCTACTATAAGGAAAAAAAATGAAAAATTGAATTTTGCAAAGTTTTGAATTAGTTAAGGTGGTTAGACATAAGATTTTTTTAATTTCAAAAATATTAAAGTAAAAAATTAATTACTAATTATTTATTTAGAATAAAAATACCCAAAAATATGTGTCACATCTAGTCATGAGTCTACTACTTATATCTAGAATATTATTAAAAAATATTATAATTTGATTTTGATTAAGGTGGTTAGACATACGTCTACTTCTTATTTTTGTTCTAAAATTTTGTAATATTGCATTAAAATTCAAAATTTGGACCAATCAACTTTTTTTTTTTTGAGATAAGTCATAGTAGTTTAGAAACTAGATTCAATTTGCTAGAGATTCTTTTCTCTCAACTTTTTGATATAAAGTTAATAACGAGTAGAAAATTGCACATCAAGTTGACATAACCCTGATTTTCTTTTTTTTTATTGCCACTTAAGAGTATAGTTTGGTTGACCATGATCCTACACATACCCTATTCCTATTATACACTAAAATTTTATCAAGGTAGACAACAAAAAACTTCCTGATGGAGTCCAACAAAACTTCATTTGTCAGTCACATAAATGTACTAGGAGCATTAGATAAACCAAATTGCATAACTAGCCATTGATACAACCCTTCATTAGTTTTAAAGGCTGTCTTCCATTCATCCCCCTCTCGTATCCTTATTTTGTGATACATAATTTTGAGATCTATTTTAGAAAAGTATGAAGCTCTTACTAGACAATTCGACAAATCTTCTATTCTATGAATAGAAAGTCTATATCTTATAATCATCTTATTAATGGATCTAGAATAGGTACATAACTACCACTTGTAATCCTTCTTTGGATCAAGAACAAGGGGTATGACACATGGGCTAAGACTTTTCCTTACCAACCCCTTACCAAGCAACTCCTATATTTTCCTAGCAATCTCTTCATTCTGCTGTAGTGTCATCTTATACACTAGCTTGTTGGGTAGCACTGGTCAAAGAATAAGATCAACTTGGTGAACTATGTCTCTTATCTATGGTAGAGACTAATGCATTACCTCAGCAATGATTTCCTTGTATTGGTTCAACCACTCTTTAACTTCTTTTAGGCCAGCTATTCTATGCTCCTTCTTCCTATCTTCCTTAGGCTTCAACACCAATGCAAAGCCTATTCCATCTTCTTCTTCAAGAGTATTAATGAGCTCTTTCTCACTCACCATCAACAGACTTGGTCCAACTTGACCAGCCCCTTTCTATTCTCCTTCAAAATTTAGTTTATATGTTTCCCCATCCTTTTGGAAGCTATAATAATTCTTCTCACCATCAAGGTCTTCCTATAAAATTGTAAAGGCTTACCAAGCAAGAGGTGACAAGTGCCCATGGCAAAGATATCACACAATATTTTATCCTTACATCTCCCTATACTGAACTCTACCCATGCTTGCTCATTGACAACTTCCTACTGCCCTTTATTCAACCAACTAACCTTGTGTGGACAAGAATGTTGAAGTCTTTCCAGCTTCAATTTGTTTATAGCCTCGAGTGAGATTATATTATCTGTGGAACCAAAATCAATTATCACCTTGCACAACTTGTCTTTCACCTTGCATTGAACTCAAAAAAGAGGCCTCCTTTGAGTGGTATCTTCATTTACCAGTTCCTTAAGAAGTGTCCTCCTTTTCATGAGACTTTCTCCTTTAGCCTCTGTCATCAACTAAACTTCTGGTGAGTTCATACTCACATAATCTTCTTTGACATAAGTGACCCTCCTTTCACCATTTTAAGAAGTGCATGCCATTTGTGGACACTTATACTATGGGTGTCCTAATTCACCACAATTGTAGAACTTCATCCTTAAGAACTTGGATCATCTGCCTGATCCACTAGACCTTCCTAGATTAGATCCCCTTCCACAATAGCCTCCTTTGGTACTTGAGTCTCCCATTTGTTCGTTGGGGTTAGACTCACCTTGGGACCTCTGGCCTACTCCTCTATTATTAAAGTTTCCCCTAACTCGGTCATTCCTTCCACTTCTCCCTCCTTATTGCTAATCACCCTTTCTTTTCAACTTCGCTTCAACTTTAAGAGAAAGTTGAAAAAAATTTCCCACTATATCTAGGGTAAGAAGGCTAATCCCCTCCTATATGTTCATCCTTAAGCCATTGAAGTACCTGGCCACTCTTTTTGGTTATTCCTCTTGTTGCTTTTCTCTGAGAGTTAGCCTATGGAACTGCTCTAAATAGGTATTCACCTTCATTTCTTTCTACTTCAAGCTTTGTGCCTTCTTTAAAAACTACACCTCATGATGTTCAAGTAGAAATTGTGCCTTGATTTTATGTCTTCATCACTTCCCATGAAGAAATCAAACATTTTTTATTTTTTATCCTTTTTGCATGAACATAATTGCACCCGCAGAGAGCAGATCCTCTAATCTTTCCTTTTGCAATCGTTACCCTATTATTCTTTGGAACTTTATTGAACTTAAAGTGATTGGTTATTGCTTCACTCCATTTAGTCACTTCCTCACTATTGAGACTACCTCCATATGTATGTGGCCTATCAATAATATCTCCTCTCATTGACTTTAAAGCATCAACGAGTACCTTTTGATCTATAGGAAATTTTTTTGGTGGCTCTTTGTGTTGTTTTCCCTCATCATCTCCACTAGCACCTTCTTCCATCTCATTATCCTCATCCATGTCACTAGACTACTTCTTGATCTCCTTCAATTTCTCTTCCAGAAGCTCCTCCATCATCTTCTTGATGACATCTAGAGTCATACTTTTTGGAGGCATATTGTGAGCCTAAACTTCAGCCTATGGTTCTTTTTTAGACATACTCTTCACAACAAGACCTTGTCTTGTTCTAATACCAATATGATGAGGAGTAACTAGAAGAAGGTCTTTAATAGCCTCACTATGAGATCAAAACAAGAATGAGCTAGAGAAATCTATAACAATGTCATGAGATGAATGACAAAAACATCAAATGTGAACTACACCCTACAACTTGAATTCTTTCATTCATAGTAAGCACATAGAGATTATGCCTTACCAAACATGTGTTTCTTCAACTTGGAGCCCATTCTTGCAAATGGTCATGGAGAAAATATTGTATGTTTAAGTTGGATAAAAGTAAAAAGTTGTGTCACCTTTTAGGATTATTTATTAGAATTCCTAAATTTGAGTATCTCTATCTAAAAATCAATTGTATTCAAACATATGATCTAGACAAATTCATTCTAGATAAGTTACATATGTTTTCACACTTTTACAATTGGAAATGTCTATTAAATCCATGTTTTATACTAAAGAAATCAAAATATTTATGAAAACTAATGTTTCAATAACTCTTACTAATTCTTATGATATTTTTAAAATAATTTCCAAACACCATTTTCCATATCTCAAAGTGAAGAATAATCTCATATAGAGTTTTTAGATATAGTATATTATAATTAAAAAATTCTACAAGTACATATTTTAACACTCAAGAAGATGTCAATTTTGAGAAAGAAAAATATTAAATCAAATGAAAAAAATTAAAATTCACATAATATTCTAGAGGAGAGAGTTATCTTCAACAATGCATAATTTTCTTTTGGTTAGAATAGATTTATTTTGAAAAATGTGGCAGGAGATGAAAATTATCGATTATAGGTGAGTTAAAATTTGAATCATTATGAAATATATAATATAGATCTAAATTCTTTTTTATTTTTTATTGTTTTAGCTATAAATGTTATCTATAACATAATCTAATATCAAAGGGAAATAAGCTTATTTCCATATAGTTTTGTGGTGGGAACTAGACCCCTATTTTTTAGCATTTTTCAGCAAGTGAAAATTTATCCTTAAAAATTAGGAAATTATATCAATTCTTATTCGAAATAATTATTAAAAATTATAATCCTAAAATTCATCCATTTCTACATATTTCATTAGTTTACTTCATTATCAAATTCTAAATAATACTACTAGTTTATGTCATTGAAGATGAACAGTTATACTTTTGTTAGCCTTTTCCTTTATAAAAGAGTGACACATGTTTGTGCTTTTATCCTCCTTCAATATGATTGCCACCATGCTTAGGCCACTTCACATGCCATTCATGCAACCAAGAGGCATTTGTGCCCAAATTGACTCCTAGAGGTTTTTGTGTGAGTCTAGCTTCCTGCAACAATGTCTTCTACACACAAAATAAATGCCACTACTATTTTATTCAAAAGAAACCGATAGATGTGATATGCATCTTTAAACAATTTGTCATGTTAAAATATTCAGGCATGTTGGAACTGAATAGAAAATAAACTAAATTAAAAGGAAATGACCACAATGTTATTTATTTCATCTATTTAGGGTAGAGTACAAATAACTTCACAATATCACTCAATATTCTTGGCATTCTTCTGACAGAGAAGAAAAAAATCCTACTTCTAGCCATCAAATTTGAAGAGAATATATAAACAATGTCAAACATAAAAAAACTATTTTTCGCAACAACCAGACCCATAAAGTAATATTTTAATCCTCTACTAATTTGAGATTAAGCCATACTCAACAAAAACTTGTGGCCCCAAAATATGCCCTTATTATATGTAATAATATCAAAACATTAAAATACCCCCCAAAAGCTATACATAAACATTATTCCTATCAAAAACTAAAAAGATTCCCTGTAGAAAACTGGAAGTCTTCCCAATACCTAGCATCTATAGCTACTCCTACAACACATAAGCTATGGTTTTGTAGATATAACTAACCATTCATTAACATAAATTAGTACAAACCTATAAAAGTTACATGAATAGAATAATGGCTGACCAACTTGTTTCTATAAAGTGCTCAGGCATTTAATGTCATTTCTCTCAATATATTTTTTGAGTAGAAGATCTTAAAAAGAGATAATCTACAACAATTTAAGTTATTATGCATAAATAGAAATAAATATGAAAAACCCATGATCTGAAGATGGAGATGCCAATGGGGCATTTTGACAAAAATCCAATCATGAAAAAGAAATGATAAAAATAGATGATCACTCAACCTTGCAATAGAGATAAATCACAAGCAACTATACACCCTGGGTTTTAGTTTTAAATTTTCCTTTTTTCGTATCTTGATGATACAAATATCACACATTAAAAAATATAGGGCATCTTGTAGTTGTTGGCCAGGTCATCTATGTGTCAATTCATTCTACTCAATAGTTCTTATATTCAATTGATTGCTTCATTTTCTTCACATTAGGGTTTAGATCTAGTTTTTAAATGCTAGTTGGTTTGGGTTGGGTTGTGTTTTGTAAGGCATTAATTCATTTTCTAAAATTTGGATTTGATAAACCCACAATAAAATTCCACCAAGTTTCTTGATAGATGATGTTGGAAGCACACTAGAATATAATATGTTCATATAGGAAATATAAAAACATGGTTTCAACTAGACTGTACAAATGCCCAAATAAAAAATTATATTGATGTCATGGGAATCAAAAGAATAATCAATTTTTCTTACATCAACACGAACAATATAAATACCATATAAATTACAACTTTATTTCATGGTCTGTCTAAATTTTCTTTTTGACTTCTAAATATTGTCATTTTGACATCCTCTACTTGAAAAGAAGCTAAACACATCATCAGAATTTATTGGTAGGGAAAAAGTAATTTATTTTACATAGAACCTAATCTTTTCATGCGATTTAGATTGAGCTATGAATTTTAATTTCCAATTTAATTTTATTAAGTGCACTTAGTACAAGGGAACACTTTTTTAACATTATAATTCTAGTATATTTTTATTTTAAATTATTTTACTAGCCAACTCAATCTAACTTATTTGAGAGAACAATAGATCTATTTAGAATTAATACTAATTCTTTGTATGTTTGAAGTGTGGTTTCAATATCACATGGTGTTGCTAATCTACTTTTTTGTAGAATTGCTAGCTCTTATAACATATTATCCATGCATAGAAATTGTAGTTATTATATGGTAGAAAATAATTGTCTTAATCCTTAAATACAATATTTTGTGTTTATGTAGCCTATTTTTTCATGGAACAATTCTATGTTTTCTATATAGGTCATTCTTCATGACAGATTCAGCCAGGAAATGGATGTACATAACAACCAAGTAGAGAAAAAGATATTTATTAGAAACACTTCATCTTCAAACAATAGCCTCTACTTGGAGCAAACATTAGTATTTATCTTCCTCAGCTCAGTTGGAAGATATCACTTCATTTTAATGATAACCTTAATTACAATACTATCCATATTCATCACTGTAGCTATGTGGCATGTAGATTTTCAGTCACTTTTATGAATCTTAGTGCTCTGCCTAAATTTTGAATAATACAGCAATTTATTCTTGTCTTAAGCTACATGGTATATTATTATAAATCTTGCAAGATGCATGATGGAATTGTCAAGTCTTGATGCAAGGAAATTAAAAAAGGCATATAGAATTTCTAGTAGGTCATAGTGATTTTTGTATAGAATCACTAAGCATACCATAGTCACTAAGCATACCATACTCACTAGGTCTAGAAAGTTCCAAGAGTTAGACTTTATTGAAAGATAGAGCCTCAAAAAATATAAACACAATGAGAGATCCTATAGCCTAACAAGACAAATTGAAGACAAGAAAATAAGGAAAAAATTTCTTGCAATGAAAGAAAAAAAGAAAAACAGATAATAAAAAGGAAAAACATAACTTACTAAAACATGGAAAATGTGTAATGCCATATTTACAAATGATCATGGTGAACTGGGAGGAACTTGCAATTGATTGTGAGAGGTCCATAATCAATCAGTCCTACATTAAAGCATCATATTCCAAAAAGAAAAGGGTCATTCAAAGTAAAAAGCTTTCTGAACCATTAATAGTGCCAAAATGATATTTAATTTTTTAAAACTTTTACATAATCTTCCAACTTGCTTGAGCTCATTGCATTTAAGTAGGGCATCTAATCTTTTAACTAAGCCTTTCAACCTTCTTTGCTTTGATTAAAAAGTTCCTTTTGCTTCATCCAAGTCTACAACTCCTTGATATGGAATCTTAGTTCCTTTAAGCTATTTCAACTTCTAACGCTAATGTTTCTTCATGAATATCCAATGTTATCAACATTATCAGTCCCACATCATTAGTTGGATGTTATATGATTAAAAAATTACAAAATTTCCTATCACTATTACATTTTACCACTATTTGTTCCCAATTTTTTTTACCAAATGTCATTTTGGCTTCTCAAATTCTTTTTTTATTTATTTTTATGGTCCCAAACTTAAGTTTGGTGTCAAATTTTTGACAAAACCATTTATTTTTACCATTTTTATTATGGTCCCTATTTGATGAAAAGTTTGATGAACACATATTATAAACCAAATTAAAAGTGAAAAGTGAAACTCATTTTCAATGACCAAAACATTCAGGGGTAGGAGGAGGGAACGAGAATCGAGCAACAAATGTGTTGCAAATTTTTCTAGTAAGTGATCACATCCATGTCTCATCACTTCTACAACTTTACGTGATTTGTGTTCATTGAATATATAATTAGCAATGAAAATAAATGAGGACTAGAATTTTCCCATCACCAACATTCTATAGACCTTGAATTAATGTTTTTTACAGTGCACTCTATGACCTAACGCCCTAGAATTAAACCTCTAAATACAACATCTAGCTACAACTCTAGAGGTTAGAATAAATTTAAACCCCATATTTTTAATGGTTTTAGGTGTTGGGTTACTTGAGGATTAGGGCTTACATAAGCTGATTCGTTCTTTTGGCTTGTGGTGAAAATATTTGATGTTGGATAGAAATGTTCTTTTATAACCCATACCAAGATAAAGGACACCATTAAAACATTAAACTTCTTCTCACTTATGAGTACCATTTGTGGGAAATCCTTTGTCTTTTATGGTGCAGAGGACAAGTTGGAATTAACTGGCAAGCAAATTTAATCGAGGATAAATTATGATAATTATATCACTAGTGATGTGGCATCATTGACTGTGTAGATCCCTCTAAGTCACTTTTAAAATTAGACTAGCATGATGACACCTATTGGATGTTTATTTCAAACAAAGCCAAATACAACGTGTATTCTATAATACATGCTAGTGCATGTATATTATATATGTAGACACCTAAATTTGATTACACCACTTTGGTAATCCTATTTAGTTATCCCTAAAGGCATCATTAATTAAATTCCTATTTAATTAATCCTTTGCCATCCCCTAGCTAATTAATTTAATTAATCATCTATAGTCCTAATTGATAAATCAAATAACCTATCATTTATCAGTTAAATCCTATTCTTCTATCTAATTCCAAAATCCCCATTTATTAAATAAATCTATTTGATAAATAAAACCCTCAAATCTAATAACCCCTAAACTATCATAAACCCCCTTTTTAGCCTAATCCACCCCATCCACCCATACTAACCAAGCTTAGCCACTAACTCACCCACCCTCATGAATGCCATCCACTTGCATATCTCTAACAAGCCTAATCTAATCCTAAACCCAAGCCTAATCCACCCCCTAATGTTGTCACATTCCCTAAGTAAGCTTAAGACTTTCCTAAGCCAAGCAAAGTCAACAATCTCAACTCCCTCCAAAATATCCCAACCACCCAACAATGAATGCTCTTACAAAGGCAATAAAGACTCTTACAAACTCTTACAAGCCATAATGAAGGGTCTTTATGAAGATATTGTTCCTTAAGCCTCCTTTGTTGACTCATCCTTCCCCTTTCCTCCATCCACTCACCCTATGACATGTGTCACTCTCTGATTGGTGCTAAACAAGCACAATCCATGTGCTCCTCTTTGAGTGCATCCTAGCCCTCCTTAAACTTTTTCCTTTCCTTCCATCTTAACCCTCCATCCCTCAAGCCCTTAGCCTATAAATTGAATCCCCTCCCAAGCCATTTCATCACAACTTTTGAGCTAAAGTTATAATGCCATTTTAAGACCAAGTTTTATACCAATTTCATACATCCACACCAAAAATCCCAAAAATCTCCATTGAAGCTAGTTTGAAGCTTGAGCATACATCCCAATCTTTAGACTCATCTACCAAGCAAAGAGCTAAATCCTATTGGGAGAGTCCATTCATTTGGCTCACATTTCCAATTGGAGTTTCCTCTTTAGTCTCTCATTTATGTTATGGTATTTTAGTTTGTAAATGCTTTTGATTTCTTAATTTAGTGTTTCTAACATACTAATATAGCATATACAATATATACAACCTATAAATAACAATAAATAGAATTTCATAAGAAGCTAATTAATGTAACACTTTTGATGTTTAGTCAATAATATGTGTCATTGTTAGCATGGTGTGGGATAAGAAAACATGGGTTCCTTTTTTGTTTTCTCTAATCAATCCTTACCTAACCATTTCCTTTATTGTTGTCTACCAAGTTAAAATTAGACTCCACATATAAGTCATAAAACTATTTGTATGTTGAAGGAACTACACTTCATTGGCCTTGATGTAGGAGCATCCAGAGGTATAAGGGCAATCTTGTGTCACCCAAAAAAATGTACTTAGACATAGTTTCTATTTCATGTCTTTTCATTTTTGGATACCCATTTGGGTCAAATAAAGGTTCCAACTCTCATAGTTCAACTATCAGTGTGCTAGAAAATCCTGAAAAAAATAGGAGCATGTAATTTGGCCACCATTTTGGTGACCTAGAAGGTGTGAATTGGCCAGATGAATGTAATTGTTATTTAGAGCATTCTAGAAAAAGAATCAGGTCAAAAGGCCCCACGGTTTGAAAGTTATTGCAATTTTTTGGGTTTTGGAGACCTCCTAAAAATGCTTCAAAGTCAGGTTAGGGGTATTAAATGACCTCAAAAAGGGCTTAAAAATGGCGAGTGAAGCTTTTCCATAGGGCTATAGAGTGCTTTGAGAGCTTTTTGAAAATGTAAATGGTTCGTCAATCAGAGCTACGGTTCAAAAGTTATGCCTCCCGAAAGTTCGGTCACCATTTCTGGATTCTTCTAGATTTGCACTGGCTTCTAACGTAGCTTTTGGAACCTTCTATTTGGTCGGTGGATGCCTACTAGCACTTTCTAGAATGTACTCCTACTCCTTAACCCTCCAGGGTCTATTTAAGGAGATTTCTGGCATTGTAAAAGGCAGTTCGGAGTGGAGTTTGAGAGGAGGTACTGAAAGGAGAAATTATCTCCAGATTTATGCTATTGTAAGCCCTTAGGGCATGTCTTGAAGTTTATTTTCTTTGTACCATTTGTACTAGCTTATTTTCTTAGTTAATACAATTTCCCTTTTTTGTTGTGTCCATTCTGTTCTTGAGTTGTGTCCCCATCAAGTGGTATCAGAGCAGGTTTCCTTGAGTGTGTAGATAGAACACCGACTATGAGGTAGTTTGCACCAGGACTGTGTGGTTGTGGGTTCAAGTTAGAAGATGCCTCCATGAAGAGAGTGTGGTGGAAGGGCTAGAGCTATTAATCTTGAGGAGGTTAGAGCCCTCCAAAGGCAGGTGCAGACATTGCAAGAGGAGCTCCGTAGAGGAGAAAATGTTGCTGCAGGTGACAACAGTTAGGATGAAAATGAAGAAAAAGTTATGGGTCCAAAAGGGGAATTTGACAGGGAAGTTCTGAATCATGCAGAGGAAAGGCTTTTTAGGGCCATTACTAAGTTTGGGAAAAGACCCACAATTGAAGTGGGTGTATTTTTAGGAAATTTGAAACCAGATGAGTTGATCGATTGGATCAATAAACTGGAAGAATACTTTGAGTATGAGGATATCAAGGACCTAGATAGGGTTAAGTTTACAAAGGCCAAATTGAAAGGCCATGCCAAAATCTGGTGGAAAGAGGTCCAATTGGAAAGAAAGAGAAGAGGAAAGGAGAAGATCACAAGATGGGATCGCATGGTGGACAAATTGAAGAAGCAGTTCATTCCTGTGGACTATGAGCTTGATTTGTTTAAGAAGATGCATGAGTTAAAGCAAGTAAGAAGATCAGTCCAAGAATATATAGAGGAATTTTACCGACTCTTGATTAGAGCGGGACATGCAGAAGCAAATAAGGAGAAGGTTGCTCGTTATATCAGTGGGTTACGACCTAGCATCCAGGAGGAATTAAGTCTGGTAAGAATGACCAGTGTTGAAGAGGCATACCAGTTTGCCCTACGAGTTGAAGAGAAGCTGAATAAAAGGTTTGAAGGAAGACAAAGAGGGCGCAGTCAAGGAGGAAGGGGAAGCGCTAGGTCAACTGGAGGCCGCAATGAAACCCAAAAGAAAAATGAAGATGAGGGTACTAGCAGGAACCAGAGGAATGAGGGTTTCAACCACTCCTATGACCAAGACTTTGGAAATCAGAGAGGAAGAGGTAGAGGATGTGGAAAAGGAAGAGGAGGCTTTCGTGGTACCTGTTTCCATTGCAATGAAGAAGGTCATCGTGCCTTTGAATGCCCTCAATGACAAGGAAGGACATATAGGAGAGCTGAGGGCCAAGCTAGGGTTGCTCATGTGGATGAGGATGCACAATCATCACATTCAGAGGATGCAGAAAGAGGAGAGACCTTGGTAAATGAAAGAGTCCTACTAAGTGGTGAGATTGAACCAGGACAATGAAGGAGTTTGTTCCATACCAGATGTAAGTGTGAGGATAAATGTTGTGACATGATCATTGATGGTGGTAGCACTGATAACTTGGTATCAAAAGAGATGGTCTCTAAGCTGAAGCTCAAGAGGGAGAAACATCCCCAACCCTATCGGATTGCTTGGGTAAAAGATGATCATAAGGTCCTCGTAAGTGAAAAATGTTTAGTGAAATTCAAAATTGGGAGTTACCATGATGAAGTTCTCTATGATGTTATTTCGATGGATGTTTGCCATCTATTGTTGGGTAGACCATGGCAGTTTGATAGACATGCAATCCATGATGGACATGCAAACACATACACTCTGACAAAGGATGGAGTTCGCCATAAATTGAAGCCCATGAAAAAGGAAGGTGAAAAGGTATGTAGGAGTGCTAGGATTTGTCTTGTTGATGGAAGGAAGTTTTTAGATGGCATGAAACATCAGCATATATGCTATGCTTTGATTCCTAGGAAAGATATAGAAGGTAGTAGTGAAATACCACTTGAAGTTTCAGATTTACTAGGGGAGTTTGGAGATATTATCTCTGATAATGTTCCAGATGGATTGCCACCAATAAGGAAAATCGGTCATTAGATAGATCTAATTCTAGGAGCTAGTTTTCCTAACAAGGTTGCTCACAGGATGACTCCTACTGAAATAGAAATATGGAGAGTGGAGGATGTGTACAGATTCTCAAGCTATAAATAGGATAACCATCAAGTACCAGTTTCCTTTGCCAAGGATGGATGATCTTATGGACTGCTTGAGTGGAGCTCAGTACTTCACAAAGATAGATCTGAAGAGTGGTTATCACTAGATATGGATTCGAGAAGGAGATGAGTGGAAAATAGCCTTCAAGACCAAGGATGTTCTTTATGAGTAGTTAGTCATGCCCTTTGGATTGACGAACGCCCCAAGCACCTTTATGCAACTCATGAATGAGGTACTTAAGAAGTTCTTGGGAAAATTTGTTATTGTCTATTTGGATGATATTTTAATTTTCAGCAAGATTTTGGAAGAACATTTACTGCATATTTGTAGTGTCCTTGAAAGGCTAAGGGAAGAGAAATTGTTAATTAATCTAAAGAAGTGTAACATTGCAAAAAGGGAGTTAGTCTAATTGGGGTTTGTTATATCACCTGAAGGTTGCAAAATAGATCCGGAGAGGGTAAAAGCCATCTTGGAATGGCCTACTCCAAGGTCTGCTACTGAGGTAAGATCATTTCATGGTCTGGTTAGTTTTTACAGGAAGTTTATTAGGAATTTCAGTGGCATATGTGCACCCCTAACTGATACAATAAGAGGGGATAGAAAAGAGTTCAAATGGACTGTAGCAGCTGCGAGAAGTTTTGAATTGCAGAAGAAGAAGGTAACAGAACAACCCGTGTTGACACTTCCAGATTTTAGAAAGGTTTTCCAGGTAGATTGTGATGCCAGTGGCAGTGCTATTGGGGCTGTATTAAACCAAGAAGGTAAGCCTATTCCATATTTTAGTGAAAAATTGAATGATGCAAAGAAGAAGTATTCTATTTATGATCAAGAGTTCTATGCAATAGTTCAGGCCTTAAAGAAATGGAGGCATTATTTATTGCCAAAGGAGTTTGTTTTGTATACTAATCATCAGGCATTACAGTACCTAAATAGTCAAGGTAAATTGAATCAGAGGCATATGAAGTGGGTAGAGTTCTTGCAGAGTTATACATTTGTGTTGAAGCATAGAAGTGGAAAATCTAACAGGGTTGCAGATGCACTAAGTAGGAGACAGTTGTTGCTTATAGTAATGTAGGTTGAAATAGTTGGGTTTGATGAACTTAAGAATTTGTACCCTGAGGATCTTGATTTTGCTAAAGCATGGAAAGCTTGTAAAGAACCTGTTGCTGCAGATAGAACCAAGTGGTTAGACTATTTGATTCAAGATGGCATGTTGTTCAAAGGTAGTCAATTGTGCATTCCAAGGAGTTCCATGAGGGAAAATCTGATTAAGGAGAAACACAGTGGAGGGATGGCAGGACATTTTGGTTGAGATAAGACCATTGCCATTCTTAGAGAACATTATTTTTGGCCTCAAATTTCACAGGATGTGAAGAAGTTTGTACAGAGTTGCCATATTTGTCAAGTTGCCAAGGGGTTTAGTCACAATACTGGCCTATATTAGCCATTTCCTGTTCCATCAAGGCCATGGGAGGACATAAGTATGGATTTTGTTCTTGGATTGCCAAGGAAACAAAGGGGTAATGACTTAGTATTCGTGGTGGTTGATAGGTTCTCCAAAATGGCACATTTCATTCCATGCCATAAAACTCATGATGCTGTCCATATTGTAGACTTGTTCTTCAGAGAGGTGGTGAGACTACATGGTCTCCCAAGGAGTATAGTTTCTAACATAGATAATAAATTTGTGGGGTATTTCTAGAGGAAATTGTGGAAGAAGTTGAGAACAGACCTAAAATTCAGTTCCACGCATCACCCACAGACTGATGGCCAAACAGAAGTGGTAAACAGAAGTCTGGGCAATTTGTTGAGATGTTTAGTTGGGGATAAGCCCAAGGGATGGGATTTGATTCTACAATAGTTAGAGTTTTCTTATAATAACTCTGTAAATAGGAGTACTATAAAATCACCATTCCAAATTATATATGGGAGTAGCCCAAGGACTGCACTAGAGCTGAGGAAGATAGAACAAGGGGAGAGGACAAGTGCTGAAGCTGAGGAATTTACTGAACATATCAAGCGTCTACATGAGGAGGTTCAAGCACACATTACCAAGATGAATCAAGAGTATAAAGCTAGGGCTAATCAAAGGAGAAGACATAAGGAATTCCAAGTAGGAGATTTAGTCATGGTGCACTTACGAAAAGAAAGATTTCCAGCCGTTACTTACAATAAGCTGAAAATGAAGAAATTTGGCCCCTACAAAATTCTGAAGAAACATGACTCAGGAAATGCATATGAGGTGGAGCTACCAGATGGTATTCACATTTTTCCCATTTTTAACATTGTAGATTTGACAGAATATCATGATGATGGTGCAGATGAGGAGCTGGTGTTAGAGCCATGTCCAATTCCTGCTTCTAAGAAGGAGGAGATAGAAGACATTCTAAATCATCATGTGGGTAGGAGTACCAGAAATAGGCAATAAAAAGAGTATTTGGTGAAGTGGAAAGGATGACCGATCGAGGACTCAACTTGGATTTTAGCAGCTGAGGTTTCCCATTTGGGATTTCCTCTACCATTCATAAAGTGACAGGGTCACTTTTCAATCTACCCTGTGTGTCTGATGCAAGAGCATCCAGAGGTATAAGGGCAATCCTATGTCACCCAAAAAAATGTACTTAGACTTAGTTTCTATTTCATGTATTTTCATTTTTGGATACCCATTTGGGTCAAATAAAGGTTCCAACTCTCACAGTTCAACTATTAGTGTGCTAGAAAATCCCAAAAAAATAGGAGCATGCAATTTGGCCACCATTTTGGTGACCTAGAAGGTGTGAGTTGGCCAGATGAATGTAATTGTGATTTAGAGCATTCCAAAAAAAGAATCAGGTCAAAAGGCCCCACAGTTTGAAAGTTATTGCATTTTTTTGGGTTTTGGAGACCTCCTAAGAATGCTTCAAAGTCAGGTTAGGGGCATTAAATGACCTCAAAAAGGGCTGAAAATGGGGGATGAGTGAATCTTGTCCATAAAGCTATAAATCACTTCAAGAGCTTTCCAAAAATGTAAACGGTTCGTCAATCGAAGCTACGGTTCAAAAGTTATGCCTCCCGAAAGTTTGGTCACCATTTCTGGATTCTTCTAGATTTGCACCGACTTCTAACGCAGCTTTTGGAACCTTCTATTTGGTTGGTGGATGCCTACTAGCTCTTTCTAGAATGTACACCTATTCCTTAACCCTCCAGGGTCTATTTAAGGAGATTTCTGGCATTGTAAAAGGCAGTTCAGAGTGGAGTTTGAGAGGAGGTACTGAAAGGAGAAATTATCTCCAGATTTATGCTATTGTAAGCCCTTAGGGCATGTCTTGAAGTTTATTTTCTCTGTACCATTTGTACTAGCTTATTTTCTCAGTTAATACAATTTCCCTTTTTTGTTGTGTCCATTCTGTTCTTGGGTTGTGTCCCCATCAGGCCTTGTAGTGGTGGACTAGGAAAAACATCTTTTAAGAAGTATCTACATCCCATGAGATATTGTGGACTTGATAGTTTCTTATTATCCTTGATGTATACTTATGTTTCATTATTTATTTTATGTTGGTTAAAAAGAGGTGAATATACTGATGGAACTAAATCATTAAGAGATTTTTTCTCTTTGAAGATTCATGAAATGTTGTGAAAATATGATGTTCTAGATATTAAGAGAGATGAATTTATTAAGGAACATTTTACAATCTTAGATACAATTACTTTGATCAAAGCATCTAATTCATAAGAAAATAAATTATACTCATGTGTGTGTGTATTTGTGTGTGTGTTTATGTTGGAAATATGACCAATTAGTCAAATAAGGTGAGATATGTTGTTGTCATTTATGGCAACATATGTTTTGCAGTATAGTTATGATCATTTGTGAAGGAAAATTGTCTGAGTATTGGACAATGTTACAACAACATGACAAGATTTTTTGATAGCAATATATTCCCTTGGAATATTCTCTTTCTTAGCTAACCCTAGATGAATGACATCATCTTGATGATGCATACTAGTGTGCATGTCCATACGAGCAACCAAGTTCAAGTTATAGAGGAAATACTGATGCAATTATCGCATAGCGTAGAACAGAGCATGTTAGAAAATTGACTTGTATGACATGCATAATTATTTTAAAAACTAAATCTTAATGAGATGACTCTAAGGATGATATGTATGAAGAATTTATTCATATGTTTGATATAAGTAAAGAACTTCAATTGCAAAGTTAAAGTGTGAATGCAAAGTAATGTGATGCAAATTGATATATGCATAGTTACCCCTTGTATGAAGATCTGACAATCAAAGGAATTGCAAAGTACATCAAGTGATCTAGTGTTGTATGTATATCTATTCTCTTGAAGAACTCAATTGTTTAGTTTTATGTTAGGGCAGTGGGCTCTTCTTGCACATATTTGTATATGATCTACCAACTCCTAATAGGGCTAAAGCAACTCCTAATAGGATTGAGGCTTCTAACAAGTCGAAGTCCCCTAACAGGGACTCAAGACACTATAAACTCTTCATGGACTCTGAATAGGGTCAATATCCTTAACTAGATTCTTATATATAGTGAATCATCTTGTTAGTTTCAACCCCACTAATGTTTTCCCTTTGCTAGGGTTACCCTAGTTAACAAAACATGGTGTTATGAGCTCTCTTTATGTATGGTTGTTTATATTGTTCAAAATTGTTGGTCTATTTCCTTGTGCATGTATTAAAATAATTAATAATATCTAGTCGTGGACAAAAAGACTGAAAATATTGATTCACTGCCCCCCCCGAATATTATCTATTTCTAATTGTTTTACAATTTGTGTTTGAGATAAAGAGATATATTATCACTAAGAAATTGCAAAGAGAACATATGTAGCTATATTGGGTTCCTATCTTGGATTCCATACTCCTATTTTCTCACTTTCTTTTGTATCATCATACATGTTGTAATATCTCTTTTTAAAATGTTATCTTGTCTTTATAATCCTAACACACTAGTTTTATTGCATATACTAAGAAAAATATAATTACTTAGCTGAATTAATTTAACCATAATTAACTAATGCACAAGAGTACCATCAGTACACTAAGTTCTTTCTCATCTTCAATCCAAATATTCACAATACATAACAAGATAACATATGACTGCATTATGATAATTTAAATCATCATCAATCTATATATCTCTATTATTAAGTCTCGATAAGTGAATAATACATGCTTTCTATTATGATTTAAATTCTTCTCTTCAAGGAGCCTACAAACAATATCAATGCATATATTCACTAAGTTTCTATGAAGATGCAAAATCCATCCAATATGTTCATGAACAATTGTTTGAACTTAAATGGAGAAGAAAAAAAAAAACTACTGCCTAACCATTGGAAGCTTTGACAACCATCCCTCCATGATAGGATAATGCAAGGCACTACACCACACACATAAACAAAAAGACATGACACAAAAGGAAAGAATACCAAAATGGAACCAAAGGAATAACATAAGAAATAGTCATGCTTTCCTTTAATTTTTGACAATGTTGATGTGAATTCTTTTACATATTTTGCATTCACAATAAGGGTAAAAATAGATTCATTTATACAATATGAGATCAAAAGTTATCTAGCAAACTTCTTGGCTTCAACTATCCCAATAGTGCAAGTATTATATATGTAGTCTTCCTAAGGAAATGTAGGGACATCTTGTGAATACTAACCATAATTTTTTTGACACAAAATGGATAAGGTTTTATTTGTACCACCCACATATGAAATGAATTAATAGAAACATAACATTCAATTTCAAACCACAAAGAATTGCACCAAAACTATGGAAGAGACGAAAAAAAGTTGTGAGAAGCTTTCCAAGTCAAATTTAATCAGGTTTACATGCCTACTATGACCCAAAATTTAAAAGAATGTATGGGCTAATTCTGAATGAATTATAATGAAATGATTCTAAATCTAGTCTAAAATTGGTGAGATTTAATTATTCTTTCTATTGTTCATAGTGATTTGATGTCTTATAGATTTTATGGTTTTTTATCCTAAAAATTATATTCACCTCCTTTCTTATATTTGTAAACCTATGCTTCTCTTTTCTCTAACTTTGGAAACCCTTAAAACCCAAAAATAGTGAAATATTTAAGAATGGAACAATTGTGTGATATTTTTAGGGCACAACTACAAATGGGAGCTCATGAGGGCATGCATTGAAGGCACAAATAGTTACAAATTTGTAATCAATTGCGAGTTAGTTTATTTGGATCAAATGCAAGCATTTTTTTACAATGACACTAGTACAATAAATTATTTAAATTCTTCCCATATTAGTATTTACACAAATTTAAACTAGTCCATGGTTTATAATCATATGATGATAATAGAATAAATTTTAAAGAAATTAAAAATGAAAAAAGGTTCATCTTATATCATACATTTTTTTACAATTTATCAAAACAATTTAGATGCCATCCTTACTAGTTAGATTGTAATATTTTATTATTTTCAATTATATACAAGATACTACTAATTCTTGTATGCTTATATTTGATATAATTTTATAACCCAGATATTTGCTTGTGAAGATAGATCATACCTGACAATATTAACCTAGAAAAAAATAAGGAGACAATTTCTAGATTGTGGTGTCAATTCAAAAGAAAACATGATGGAGAATGTTATTGGGTATGCACACCAAGTTGTGGTGCCAAAAACATGAAACATAAATTTTTTTTTAAAAAAAATTCAGAAGCTTGTGCACGCTATTGAATGTACATGCTATAGAAAAGTAAGAAATTTTATAAATGGGCTGCAAACCCGCGGCCCATTTTATTCTTTTTGCATTTCTCCTCAAATTATGCATGTGGATTGAAGAAATTGAAGAATTTTGTCACTCACCTCCTCAAAATGCCTCCTCATTGCCAAAGTTCAAGATCAAGATCACGTCGTATGTTTTATACTCTTGTTTTTGCATTGTTTTATATGTTTTAGCATTTTTTTTATAGTTTTTACATTGTTTTGTAGGTTTTTTTCAATTTTTAAAAAAAATTGTTTATTTATTTAGATTAAAATTGGTTTCTTATTAGGAAATGTGAATAATGAACCACCAAATCCCTAGTCGAATCAATAAAATAAAAACAAAAAACTCTTTACAAGATCCAAATCAAAACCCTCAACAAGATGAAAATCAAAACCCTCTACAATAAGAGTGAGAAATTCCACAACCTACTCTGATTGGAGGACCTCCTCATAGCACCCAAGACAACATAATGAATGAACTAGAAAGAGGGAAAAATGAATTAGAAGCACTTATTGATATGTTAAAAGCTTGTGAACAAACCAATCCTATGAGAGCACAATCGACATCCTCTCTTAAGTCCATTATGACCCATGTAGCTTCTGTTAGTGGCTAGTTGGATATTTGGCATGTTAAGAAAGATGAAAAAAGAATATATTACGGAAACAAATTATCATATCAAGATGTTAAAAAATAAATAAATACCAAAAGGTAGCATTTGTGCATTGCTTAAAAAGCCTAAAGAACAAGATACTGTTAAACATACAAGTAAAAGGTTCCCCATCCATTGATGCATACATGATGGTTTTAGAAATAACTTTTGGTATTGATGATGGATGGTCTTTGCTGCCCCTCCCTATAATAATCACGAGGTTCCAATGTATTTCTTAAAGAAATTGTATTGTGAATTTGTCCTTGGGGAGATCACCAATTATTTTGATATATTAGTGTCTTAGGGTAGAGGTGGGGGGTCATCATTTGAGAGGCTGGGGGCATGTCATGATCATAATGTAGTTAGGGAACTTGTTCTCAAGCCATAGGGTGAGCATGTGATTATTCATTCAGTTGTGAAGAAACATGTAGATACTAGCACTCTAGGGACTATTAATCCTTTGGCGTAGACCCTCATTCATTGCATGAGTCCATTAGTTGAGGAGGAGCCTTTTGTGCATCATAGTAACATGTGCACCTCATGTGGATCCTTATGCACATTTAGCAGTCATGTTGGAGATAGTATGGATAATGGGCTAGTCACTAATGAGTTCATGAGTGACCCATTTGGCATTGACACATAGGTAAATTATAGTTATAATAAACTACTTTGATCACATTTTGTATCTATAGTGAATGACTAATTAATTAGCATGTATTGACATTGTTCAAAATTTAGGGTAACAGTGTTATTGGCCCTAGTACAAATTCCCTAGATCCATTTTTCATCCCATCAATGACTCAAGATTTATGTATCGATTTAATTATTTAAATTAATACATATATTTATTAGGTAATCATATGAAGGATTAACAAAAATATTTATGTATGTGCATTAGTTCTCTACTAGACCATTGACATTCACAAGGGACTCCAAGCCTAGGTGTGATACGAGCTTCATAGATGTACATTTTTTTAATGTTAATTTAATTCATTTGATTATATTTGTTTCATGTTTCATGTTAATTATATTATATGACATGTAGTTATTGATGTTTGAGACTCATTTTTTAGAGTAAATAATTATTTATTGTTTATTTATTCTTTTACTTAGGTTTACTTAGGTTAAATGCATTTAGATATTAGTTGTCATCTAGGAGTTGTTGATGAGTTGTTGACAACATGGGAGTTTTTTCCTATCAAGTCATACTTATCCTCTCACCTTGATTGAGGATATCCCACCTTTTGTGGACATATGCCTAGTTTTTAGACTTATCTCCTAGCACTTTCTAGCTTGCTCTAGAAGCTTCCTTAAGGCCTTTATATTCATGCTCTCTCATTGTAAATTCATATCATTCACATAGAAATTTCATTTTCTTATTTTGAAATAATTTTTTTCATTTTGTCAAATTGCTCCAAGCTCTTTCTCCTTTCTTCTTTGGTTTACCTTCAACATGTTATTTGCATGCAGGTGATCTTGGAAAATTGTGAAGTTAGCTTTCATCAACTTCTACATGGTATTAGAGCCTCCCTGTTGCTTCTTGGTTGAAGGATTTTTGAAGCCACTATTAGGAGACACAAACTCTAGTTTTTTTGTGATTTTTTTCTTCAATCCAGGGGAAGAGCAATTTTTTGAGCACTTTGGGCCTAAATGGATGCTACCATTGAGTTTAGAAGATCTATTATAGTTAGGATTCATATAAAATTTTCTAATTTTGGTGACTAGAGCTCTAGGAGGCAAAAAAAAATTGGTTCAGCAAGCCCTATAGACTATATGGACATGATTTTGGAAAAAAAAAATTGTAGGCCAGACCACCATGACACCACCTAGTAGCCACTGCGGCTTCACCCAACAACCACTATAGCTAGCCATGCAGCCACAACATTGCTATTTTCTAGCCACCACCCATGCACTGCTCTATGGCCACTACCACTCTACTCTGGTGACTCTGCCACTAGTCATGCCACCAAGTTTTCCTCTTGAGCATCACCTCCACTAGTGACACTACCATCTATCATTGCTCCATCAACCTACATGATTAAACTTGCCATATACATCACTTTGCAGCTACTTATGTTAGCATTCTAGTGGACATGTCACTTTTTTGGCTAGGTGACATCATTTTCCTATTACTGATGTTAGCAAACTGGCAATTAGATCCTTTTTGGTGACATCCAATTAATGGTTGTATGGCTATCAAATTTTTTGTAGTGACTATATTTTTCTAGTGAGTTAGTCTTTTGACGCTATAGTTGGTTTTTTGGCCATAACTTGAGCATACAAAGGTCTTTTTTTAATCCAAAAGAAGCACTGAAAAGCCAAATCAAACATGAAGACAATGGTACTAGTTTCATCACATTATAACTTTGATTAGGCTCCCATTTTTTGTGTCAAAGTAGAGGCTTTTGCTTCCTCCTTATCTGCACCTAGAATCTAGGTTCTTTTTCAATTATTGTGCTTTCTATAGGTATTTTCTATGGTACTTGAGGGATATCTTTATACATTGTGGGGGGCATTTTATTTTCTATAATTTACTCCAAAATAATACCCTCATACTTTCATCTTCTTCTCTCAATGTCAGATTTATTTGTGACTCAGCTCATGCTAGAAAACTATTACACCTGAAAGGCACAAATGACTAGGTTTCTCATGTCAAGAAGCTTATGGTCATGTCTGGATGAGAACCAACCTACTCTAGTGTGCCCTTTTAAGGTTCTTTAGTATAGGAATTAAATGGGTGAGGCCATGGGATTGATTGCACTGAACATCTGAAATGGTCTTTTGTTTCACTTGGATGGCTTGACCACTACATGGGCTATTTGGATGAAATTCTAGTCTTTGTTTGGCACAATGAATGAATTCTATGCACTTTAGCTTGATGCAGAGTTGACATCTTTGACACCTACTGACTTCTCCACCATTGAGGACTTGTTGATGAAGTTCAAATCTCTATGTACACTTTTTTAGGGATGTCAAAAAACCAAGATAGATGACGAGTGTATCTTTTTGATACTCTCAAAGTTGAGATAGTATCAAATCTTCTCTTCCACTTTCTACTCCACTATGGATGCCTTGGGTAATAGACATTAGATGCCATCTTTTGAGACATTTTGTGATCACTTGACATGGGAACAGTACAAGATCATTTAGATGGATTCACTTACATGTTCACAGTCATAGGCTTTTCTTACCAAGGATACACATGAGAAAAAGCTAAAGCAAATATATAATTCCCCCTCTCAACACTCTACTAGTCCATTCTCTTTTTCTAAGAAGAAGGAGAAAAAGAAGGCTGAGACTCTTACCTATTTCTGTTTTCAAAAAGGATCTCATGATGAGGCATATTTGTTTTAGAAGAGATTTGATGGCTATGAGAAACAGATTGTAGATTTGCAAGCTCTTCTTCAGAAAAGTATTGTTGCATCTCCATCCTCTTCTACCTCATAAGGGTCTTCCTTTCAGTCTTCTTCCATATCTTCAACCTCTACATCAAATCTTGGAAAGGGTCATGCATTACAGGCATCTTTTGCATCCCCTTCACAAGTCCCTTAGATATTGGATTCAAGTGCTTCTCAACATATGACATCTTCTCAAGGTGTCTTCTCTACTCTTGAGGCTTCTCCCATTCCTCATATTCTTATGGGGAATAACACTACCCTACCAATTTGCAAGAAAGGTTTAGTTTGCATCTAGGATGGTATATTCAATGATGTATCATATGTCCCATCTCTATCTACAAACCTTCTCTCTATTTCTTAGATTACACATAGTGGATCAAGAAAGACAATTGAGTTCACTACATATTCAATCTTCATTCAGGATCATGCCATAGGAGGCCTTATTTCTATAGGGATGGTTGATTCTTCCACATGTCTCTACACCTTCTCACACTTTTTCCCACCATCTCCATTTTTGGAGCACGATTCTTCTCATTCATAGGAGCATCATGTGGTGTAGTCATAATACTTGAACCTTTCTATTGTTCCTGAGATCCCTATTTTGACTACTGCACCACATCTAGTTGAGGGCTTTCCTCCTCTGCAGGATTCTTCCTCTACTCTACCTAATCCTCCAGCTTCATTCATCAAGTCTCCAGGTGCACTTGTTGTGGATTCTATAGAGGACATTCATGATAGTTTCATCACACTTGCCTTGGGGATTGCCTTTTAGGATCCTCATACTTTCTCCTTTGAGCATTAGCTAGGCCTTCCAATTTTCCCTCTCATTCAGGGGTTCCCTTCTTTTGTTCCCTTGTTTCCTCTACATTGGAGTTTCATTGGTTTAATTCCTTCTCTAGGGGCTCCATTATTCTGGGGGAGCTTTGGTGTCTTTTCCATCTCTAATGGGGGGGTTGGTTGTACTTATAGTTTTGAGAGAGTCTCTTGAGCCATTTTTGGTGGAAGTTTTCCTTGTGGCATCTTGTTGAGGCCTTCCTTCCTTCCTTCCTTCATCTTTTATCTACATGTTTGTACTTACCTCTTTTTGGGAGAGGGTTTTTCCCATGAGGTTTTCCCTCTTTCCCCATTTTTAGAGGTTGCATTTCTTTACATTTGTACATGGATACCTACATGGCCTTGTTGTTGGGACCCATTTTGCATTTCATCTTAATTTTTGTGAGGTTAAGGCATTTCCCTAATTTGCACTTAACGGGGGTGTTAGAGTAAGTAATTATTTATTCTTTTACTTAAGTTTACTTAGGTTAAATGCATTTAGATATTAGATGTCATCTAGTAGTTGTTGATGAGTTGTTGACAACATAGGAGTTTGTTCATATCTACTCATAATTATCCTCTCACCTTGATTGAGGATATCCCACCTTTAGTGGACATATGCCTAGTTGTCACACTTATCTCCTAGCACTTTCTAGCTTGCTCTAGAAGCTTCCTTGAGGCCTTTATATTTGGGCTCTCTCATTGTAAATTCATATCATTCACATAGCAATTTAATTTTCTTATTGTGAAATATATATTTTTTCTTTGTTGAATTGCTCCAAGCTCTTGCTCCTTTCTTCTTTAGTTTCCCTTCAACAAGTTATTTTCATGTAGGTAATCTTGGTGAACTATGAAGTTAGCTTCTATCAACTTCTACATCCTCATCTTTGCCAGACCATCAATAATGAAGTTGTTGTAGTGATGGGTAGTTTAGAGCCATTGACTAATGTATGAAATAATTTTCTTAGTTTTAGTTGTTGTTTATAATAGTTAGTGTCAAAAAACTTAATGTAATTTATAAGTGATTATATTGATTGAATTATTGTAGGGCCTTATTACACCCAATCATCCATGAGCTTTTGAGGTGGATGTACATACTGACTATTTGATGGTGGTAAGAAAATAATTAATTTTGTGTCTACATTTATTATTTCAATGTATAATAATTATTGATTCATATCTACTTTGTTTGTATCAACTCTAGTTAGAGAAGAGCCTAAACAAGAGGATGAGTGAGCATATGAGGAAGACCCCATCATCCCCATCATCTCCCTCCACATGAAAATCAAACACCTCTATAGATTTATTTCCTTCCCCTTATGCGAAGGAGAAGATATAGTTGTTAGACACACATGTATAGGCATTAGTGGACATATATGTTGGATTTTATGTTAGTGGGCATATTCAATATATATTTTATGTATATATGACATTTTATATTTGATGTATGACATATATTTGATGCATGACATTTTTAGACGTATAACATTATTGGTTAATATATGATATGTTTTTTCATATATGACATTATTATTTATCATAATATATTATATGTTTGTTAATGTATGACATTATTGGTTATCATAATATATATCTTGTTTTTCTTGTTTATGTTTTAAGTACATTTCATGTATTTCATTTTAATGTAAATTGCATCCAAACTGATGCAGATTGCTCACACCAAAAGCTAGTGGATTCCCAACAAGAATGCTTTTAAGGAAAACTACCTTTCCCACCTCCACAATTATCTTCAAAGACTCTTTCCAACTTTGTTTCAATATTGGACAAGCTTCTACCCAACTTAAAAAAACTACTTGATCACTTTCCCTATTCAAGATTTGGGAAGCAATAAGAGAAAAATGAGTAAATTTGAGAAATGGATCATAATCAACTTCTTGCTTCAAACTAACATCTTAAACACTTCAAGTAACACCTAATAACTATCTCACAAACTTTAGTTTATCATCTATTCCATCCTTCCAAGAGATTCTTCAACATCCTAGAAGTAAAAATAATCTTCCAACATCCAATGATTGTATTTTCTTTGCAACAACTTGTAATTTGCTGATTTTTGGACAACTCTTCACAAAGGGATGTGATTATGTTTCAAACCCATGAAATGGCTACTAAGACAACCAAGAAGATCTTTAATGTCCTTCACTAATTACATTCAATGATAATGTATAGCTAAAGTGGTGTTTCATTCTGACAAAGTATGAGTTTATTGTTCCAAATAGGAAGTAATGATATCTGACAATAACTCAATGATCCTACATACAAGTTTAACATTAGTAGTGATTCCTTGCCATATAAAAAAACTTAATAATCAGCAACACCTTATGCCTCCTCTAAATTTATATAGGGTGTTTTCATCATTTGACATTCATTTCAACTGATTACTAGTTAGTTTGATTGGCTAGAAGGTTAATTTAAAGGTTTTCCATAAAATTGCTAAAATTGACAAAAAGTTATCAGCAACTTTTATTACAAAATGCAATTTTGCACTAACTCTTCCTAGAACTTAACCAAGAAATTTTTGGTAATACATAGACCTATATAAGGTGTAATGACTCTCAAAACACTTATTGAGTCAACTTATTAAAAAAACAACAAAAAAAAAAAATTGTTAGGACTAAGGTAACTTGGGTTTATAGGTGACCTCAACTTCCTTGACCTTACAAACAAGGATTACCTTATTACCATAAAAAAATAACATGTTAAAAATGAGGTGTATAATCACCCCTTTACCTTCTATCATGAGTCTCCATCATTGGATGAGATGACATATCCAATTGGCACATTCAAAGATCCCTATCCTATGACAATCAGTGACTCTTAGGGATGATTTGGTTTGGCATGCCTCAAAATGTTTGAGCACTCAATAGGATGGGAGGATCTTGGGGCTAGTGTTTACCTAGCCAC
Source organism: Cupressus sempervirens (assembly GCA_028749045.1). Classification (NCBI taxonomy): domain Eukaryota; kingdom Viridiplantae; phylum Streptophyta; class Pinopsida; order Cupressales; family Cupressaceae; genus Cupressus; species Cupressus sempervirens. Next base: position 399,136,695 of record CM053786.1, read on the forward strand.
CTAGAGCTAATGGAATAGACAATTTGATCCCATGATAAAATGTGAGATAGATTTGGCAGTTGAAAACTTTGTACTGGCCAACACTACAAGTTTCAACATCACCCGAGATGGCATCATAAAATCAAAATAGAATAATATCTCCAAAAAGAGAGAGAGGTTATTTTAGGTCTCTAAAACACAGTATTATAGCACCTAGAATTGCATCTATACCTCACAATAGCTCTAAGATATACCTCATCAAAGATAGCTACCCTATGGCATTTAGTGATTCTTAGGGACATTTCAAGTTGGCCTACCCAAGAACATTCGAGCACTCAAAAATATTGGACAAGATTGGGGATAGGGTTTACCCAACAACCTAGAGCTAATAGAATAGATAGTTTGATCCCATGATGAATGGTGAGGAAGATTTAGTAGTTGGCAAATTTATACTAACCAACACTACAAGTTTCAGCATCACCAAAGATGGCATCACAAAAATAAAACAAAATAAGATTTCCAAAAAGTGATAGGTTATTGTAGCACTCCAAAACACAATTCTATAACACTAAGAATCACATCCATACCTCACACAAGCTCCAAGATATGCCCCATCAAATATTGTTGTCCTATGGCATTTTGTGACTCTTAGGAAGTTTTGGTTCGGCATGCTTGAGAATGTTTGAGCACTCAACAAGATGGGACAAGATTGGGGCTACGATTTACCCAGCCACCTAGAGCTAATGGAATAGATAGTTTGATCTCATGAAAAATAGTGAGGGAGGTTCTGTAGTTGGCAACTTTGTACTGGCTAACACTTCAAGTTTTAGCATCACCCAAGATGACATTGCAAAATCCAAATGGAATAAGATCTCCAAAAAGAGAGAGAGGTTATTGTAGGTCTCCACAACATGGTCCTATAGCACCTAGAATCACATCTATACCTTGTAGAAGCTCCAAGATATGCCTCGTCAAAGATTTTTTCCCTATGGCATTTAGTGATTCTTAGGGACATTTTAGTTTTGCATGCCTGAGAATGTTTAAGCACTCAATGAGATGGGATGAGCTTGGGGCTAGGGTTTACCTAGCCACTTGGACCTGATAGAATATATAGCTCGATCTCATAGTGAACGGTGAGGGAGATTTAATAGTTGGAAACTTTGTACTAGCCAACACTACAAGTTTCAGCATCACCCAAAATGGCATCATAAAATCAAAATGGGATAAGATCTCTAGATAGAGAGTGTGGTTATTGTAGGTATCCACAATATGGTTCTATAACACCTAGAATCATATTGATACCTTGCACAAGATTTGAGATATGTCCCATTAAAGATCACTACCCTATGGCATTTGGTGACTCTTAGGGATGTTTTAGTTCGATGTTCCCAAGAATGTTTGAGCACTCAAAGGGATGGGAGGAGCTTGAGGCTAGGGTTTACCCAGCCACCCATACATACTAGAATAGATAGTTCAATCCTAGGATGAATAGTGAGGGAGATTTGGTAGTTGGCAACTTTGTACTGGCCAACACTACAAGTTTCAGCATCACCTGAGATGGCATCACAAAATAAAAATGAAGTAAGGTCTCCAAAAAGTGAGAGAGGTTATTTTAGGTCTCCACAAAACAATCCTATAGCACCTAGAATCACATTCATACCTCACACAGGCTTTGACATATGGCCCAACAAGCATCATTTTCCTATGACATTTAATGACTCTTAGGGACATTTTGGTTTAGCATGCTTGAGAATGTTTGAGAACTTAATGGGATGAGAGGAGCTTGAGCTAGTGTTTACTTAGCCACTTGGAGCTAACAAAATAGATAGTTTGATCCCACAACAAAAGGTGAGAGAGATTTGGAAGTTGGCAACATTGTACTAGGCAATAGTACAAGTTTTAGCATCACCCAAGATGGCATTGCAAGATCAAAATGGAATAAGATCTCCAAGAAGAGAGAGGTTATTGTAGCTCTATACAAAATGGTCCTATAACACCCAAAATTTTATCCATACATCAAAAAAGCTCCAAGATATACCCTTTCAAAGATTGTTTCCCTATGGCATTTAGCAACTCTCTAGGAAATTTTAGTTCGGCATGCCCGAGAATGCTTGAGCACTCAATGGGATGGTACAAGCTTGGGGATGGGTTTTACCAAAGCTAATAGAATAAATGGTTTGATCACATGACTAATGGTGAGGGAGATTTGATAGTTGGCAACTTTGTACTAGTCAATACTACAAGTTTCAGCATCACCTAAGATGGTATCATAGAATCAAGATGGAATAAGATCTCCAAAAAGTGAGAGAGGTTATTTTAAGTCTCCACAAAATGGCCCTATATCACCTAAAATTGCATCCATACCTCACACATAGTTTGAGACATGCCTCATCAAAGATCTCTTCCCTATGGCATTTAGTGACTCTTAGGGACATTTTGGTTTAGCATTCTTGAGAATGTTTGAGTGCTCAAAGGGATAGAATGAACTTGGGGCTAGGGTTTACATAAGCACCTAGAGCTAATAGAATAGACACTTTGATGTCACAATGAATGGTGAGGGAGATTTGGCAGCTGGCAATTTTGTACTAGCCAATACTACAAGTTTCAACATCACTCAAGATGGCATCGCAAAATCAAAATGGAATAATATCTCCAAAAAGAGAGAGAGGTTATTGTAGGACTCTACAACATGGTCCTATAGAACTTGGAATCACAACCATATCTCACATGAGCTCTGAGATATGCCTCATCAAAGATTGCTGCCCTATGGCATTTAGTGACTCTTAGGAAGGTTTTAGTTTATCATGCCCAAGAATATTTGAGCATTCAAAGGGATGGGATGAGCTTGGGGCTAGGGTTTATCTAACCACAAAAAGCTAAAGGAATAGATAGTTTCATCCCATGATGAATAGTGAGGGAGATTTGATAGTTGACAACTTTGCACTGGCCAACACTACAAGTTTTAGCATCACTTGAGATGGCATCACAAAATGAAAATGGAATAAGATCTCCAAAAAGAAAGAGAGATTATTGAAGATCTCTACAACATGGTCCTATAGCACCTAAAATCACATCCATACCTTGCACGAGCTTTGTGAAATGTTGTGTCAAAGACTCGTATCCTATGGCATATAGTGACTCTTAGGGACATTTTGGTTTGTCGCACTTGAGAAAATTAAAGCACTCAAAGGGATGGAATGAGCTTAGGGCTAGGGTTTATCTAGACACTCAGAGCTAACATAATAGATAGTTTGATCCCACAATGAACGGTGAGAGAGATATGAGCAAGATATGTATGCCTAGGCCACTTTGTGCAAGACATGAGCAAAAGTTGCTAATTAGGCCAAATTGGGTCTTTTTGAGTTTTTGGTCAAGATAGCCTAGGATTAGGTGTTTTTAGTTATTTTTTAATAGTTTGAAACCTTTTCCAAATCCTAGAAGTGAAATCTAGTGAACTTTGCAAAAGTTGCACTTTTTGTGCAAAATTGCAAAAGTTGTAAAAATTGCTTAAAATTGCAAATTTAACTAGAAACCTTCTAACCTTCAAAAAAAATTTCCCATACTCATATACTTGAGCATGGATAGTTACAACTTTGCAAACTTCCATTACAAATTCTTTTGCAAAAATTGCAAGAGCTGCTCAAGCAACATTGCAACTTTTGAGCAATTTTTTCTCTTTACATATTTAGGTCAAATGGGTCTATCTAGGACTATTCTAGGACCATAATTAAGATCCCTAGGACCTATTAGGTAACCAAATACTTTAATTTCCCATGAATATTGAAAGACAATGAATAAGAAATTGGCTACCAATTACAGATATTTCAAAGACATTTAAAACATTATATATTATTCTTTCAAAAAAAATGAGGTACCAATTCTAAAAATAAGATTGAAATGACTCCCATCAGTGGAATGGCCAAGAACTACCTTTTTAATATAGTGACAAAAATTTGGCCTCACTCCTCATGCCTTCTCATTCCTATAGAGGAAAGCTTAATATAGAAAGGAATTGCAGCTACATCTATTAAATATACAAAGGAAGATATAGAAAACTTGCTTAATAGAGAGATTAATATGAGAGAAAAGGACATTTCAAAAGAAAATGGTTATCTTAGTATCATCTAGGGTATGCCAATTACTTAGGATGAAGAAAAAAAATCTACAGCTAATGGAAAAGATTGCACATGTACACAGACACAAAATTTTCAGATAGAGAAGTAACAAGTGCTATAGAATTGTCCACGAAGCAATGCGAAGCGAAGCCTCAATTTGGCTCATTAGTGGGAAAAAATATGGTCACGCTCTTCATTTTAGCACCATAGATATTTCAATTAGAAATGATTATTCATCAATGGCCTTGCATTTATAGGACTTGGGAAGCTAGGATACTCAAGTTGGCCATGATCCCTCAAATTTCTCATTGAAATATATTAATGATCTTAATAGAACAACAAAAAGCTCATTGCCACCTTTAAATGGAGACTTGAGTTTAAATGGAGATTGTCAGTTCGCAAACATGTCCCAATCAAGTAGATGACTGTTGTAGGAGCACCCATTCTAGACTCATCAAAGAAGGCACCTAAGCATACTAGATAGTTCACTTAGGATAGGTTGTGATGCAGCAATGCATGGTGGAAGCAAAGGCAAGCCACTAGGCAATTAGACAAGGTTAGAATACTTCAAATTTCCCAAAAAGTAGGTTTAGTTTTGGGACACTTATCACAAGCATCAATAATGAACTTATAGGATACCACAACCCAAACAAGGTAGGGAACCTAATCACTAGGTTTTCTTAAGTTCAAAAGCACTATAACATAAGGATTCTCCAAAAGCCTAATAAGGGAACATATCCCCAAAAATGAATGAAAAGATAACAAAGACCATGTAATGGACTAAAAAAACACCTTAGATCTACTAAGGTATATATGCAATAGATAAAGTGATTCTATTGAGTCCAAATAACATAGATATATACTTACAATAGTTTGCCATTGAAAAGGCTAGTAGCCCTTCAAATTGGAAATTGAACATAATATGGAAAAACCCCACATGAAGAAATAGCTTAAAGTGAGATTCAAGAACCCTTGTAGGACATATTAAACATATCTAAACCTTACAAACTAGAAGAGACTGGAAGCCACTGTTGTAACAACATTTGGAAAGTGTTGATAGCCCTAATTTGGTTGCAGTTACACTAAAAGTACCCTTTCACAGATGACAATTTGAAAAATAAATATTGGAACATCTAGGGGCATGTGAAATAAGTCCAAATCCAAAGCTATAGACCTTAGATCACTCTAGAGAAAAAGTTATAGCAACTGTGGTGAAATGTTGAATGGTGCATGTATGGAACCATACACCTAGGGTATGGTGGTAAAATTCATTCCTTGCTTGGCCATCTATAAAACCTAAAAAATCATGAAGTACACTAAGAGGGCTTGCATTCCACTAAGGGGCATCAAATTCACATTGTGGAAAGTGCAAAAACAATGAGGCCCTTAATGAAACCCTTGGTTTAATGTTGATTTCTAGGCACCTTCACCAAAACTTCAATAACTTGCAAACTACAAAGGATAAAAACATGAAACCAAGTGAAAATGAAAAGTAACTCACCCCTCTAAATCTTGAGGTCACTAGCATATGTCCCAATATCTCTACCAGTCTATACAATGCTCTAAAACACAAAATTTTACAAGAAAAAATAGGTTATTTTATTGATTTCTCTCCTAAATAAGTACATCATACCTATCACCTACTTGTAAGGGCTAATATAGGTTTTCCACAAGAGTTATAAGGTTGGTTTGAACCAACTAGCCCTTTTGGGAAGATTTTTTGAAAGTTTAACAACTTCTTAAGAAGTTGCTCAAATTTTATCACACAACTTTTTGAGCAATTATGAAAAGAAAGACAATCAAACCAAACTGCCTAAAACAAAATTATTCTAAACAACCCAATCTACCATGGAAACTAGTACAATCTAGAAAAAGAATGTCAAAAATGTCTTAAAACTCAGTCACTTAGTAATTTTTCCTTCAAATATCATGCTATAGCATGTTGACCATACATAATGGTATTAACTTCTCTCATATTAGGGTTTGGAAAGTCTTTATATCTCCTCCTACATCTTTCCGCTTTCAAGTTTTAAAAGAAAAATCCATAATTTCTTGCAAATTTAGCATTTTTCAATAATTGCAAAATTGCAAAATAACAACTTTTGGATTTTTCTTGCATGTTCTTCTTAACACTTCTAACTTGTTGTTTAGGGTATCCCTTAGCAATTCCATGTTAGGGACCCTACCCTAAGCTAATGACTCATCCCTTAGGTTAATCATTACCCTATGGCAATGTATGCCTTGATTTTTAGGCTAAAATAGTGACTCTTCTAAGGACATTAAATGACATCCAATACCCTTATTACCACACCTAGGTCTAATGACCCTTATTCTACTTACAAGGCTTAGTTGGAGCATAACACAACAAAAATGAAAAGGTGAGGGCCCTATGATTCAAGGTGCCCCTACACCACTCTCTCCCTCTCACTCTCTCTGTCTCCCTCTCCCTTTCCCTCTCCCTCTCCCTCTCCCTCTATTCAATCTAATGAACCAACTAGATCTACTCTACATTTTAGTGTCTCAAGTATTGCCTTGTGGTCTGACTCACAAACTTTTCAAAGAGTCTTATTATGTGGTTTTCCACCATATTTTATCAAGTGGACATTTGATGAGACAAGGTTCAAATAATAAAGAATCTTCCTCCTAGTTTTCCAATCCTTGAATAACCAAAAGGTAGGGTTCTTCATAGAATATCATCTAAGCCATGTGCTGGTTACAACCACTGTACTGATATGGTACTCTAAACGATCACCATCTATAACCAAGTCATCTAATTTTTGTTTGGCTTGGACACAATGACACAAATAATAATCTATATCTTCTTCATTATCTTTAGGTACAATAATATCAAAAACATGGCCTCCACTAATAAATGTACAAAATGAGGTCATTAATTCAGAAAATACTTAAGTAAAAGTTATAAAGTTACATATTGAAATTATAAAGATATATAAATATATATATTACCAAGTTGCACTAGATTAGACAAGTGGTCAAAGTCAATGGAAAAATCCATCTCTATGATTTCCAATGCTTGTGGAGGATGATAGGTGTAAATTGGGTCCAAAACTCATATATCCCATTTGATTCACAGTCATCCCAATTTTTCTCTACATATGATGGAAAATAGCATGCCATTTTTTAAGTGTGGATACTCCATGAACCTACATCAGAGCTTTAAAAGAGTGCAACTCACTTGATCCTATTAGTGTTCAACAATCCTCATATGGTGCAACGTTAGTATTATCTATCAATCAAAAAATATATATGAATTGTAGACTCACCTTCCTTACCTAGACCCATTGTATCATTACACCACTGGACAATGGATTTTGCATCTATGAGCATTGCTCCATCTTTTTACTTTAGTTATTCATGAGCTAAGGCCCCTTTGATGCATGTTCCTACACTATCATGCTCTCTCTTTTGATGACTAGCCTTTGTGAAATTCCACATATATTAAATTCTAGAGAACCTATGCATCCTGCTCAACCTATAGAAAACTCATGCATTCTTGAATTGAGATACACAAATTTTTGACCAAATAATGTGCTAATAATATAGTATGCCCCTATTAGCCAAATCTCCATAAAATAGTTTAAAACAACCATGTACAAAATCTATAGAATGTGATCAATCATCGTTGATGTAAAAATGGTACTCCCTCAAAATCTTCCTGCCATCCTCTATACTTGTAGGTGAATGCATGAATGTTACGTGAACATATATGGAAACTTGTTGAGAAGTATAATACTTTTCTTAAACCTTATTTTTTGGTTATAGTGTGTAGTTATCTTTGAAGTCTACAACTAAAACAATGGTATCTAGTGGAAATGTATCCTTGCACAACTTGAATTGCAAATCTAACCATCGAGCTCTATGTGTATGCCTTGCATACTCGTAAATAATCTTTTCACAAAAAATCTTCATGAACTCATACACTAGAATATTGTCAATGAATAAATCACATATTTTACCATGTTTCCCATCTTTTAGAGCATATGTCACTGTCTTATATTTTTTGTAATCTACTATACCATTTCTAATTGCATGTGTACTATCCATATGTTTACAAGTTGATAAAAGTTGTAAAGAACCATAAAATAAGCATGTACCATGCAAGCATGCTGTCTTGTAAAATTGTTGTCCATCCTCTACTTCACATAAAATGTTGGATATAAATTCTGTTGAAGATCTAGGTGGCTCATTCATGCCACAATCATGCAAAACAAACTTAGAATGCAAAAATACACATATATGCCTAAAAAAATCAAAATGGTTAGAAAATTCAATATGTATCCTACAAAAAAAAGTTGTGAATGTTGATTTATCTTCACATAAAAGGTTTACCCATCTCAAAAAATCTTTGACTTATTCAAATTTGAGGATACATACCAATAAATTTTGCAAAAAAATGTGTCTAAGCTGAGTCCAAAAAATATTTCACATGTGGGTCGTGATTTTGGCTTACCAAACCTCCTTCTTACTACATCTCTTTGATTAGTGGAAACACATGTGTTATTTGTCTAGAAATATTTGATCAATGATTTCAAAGCTTCACTAATTTTTTTATCCTTTCATAGTAGTCTATTGCTAAATGTCCATAACTCATTTTTTGTGGATCTTTCAATCTCTCATGCCTTAGCATGGCTCTCCTTAGAGTACCTCTACCAATTTTCAATTTTTTTCTTGTCTTTCTCTTGAGTCAAGCTTTCTTTATTTGGGTACTTATTATTGTCAATGTAAGTACTCATCTTGTGATATTACTATGTTTGGTGCGTGATTTAGAACCCACTTTGTCATAAGCACTCAATAGATTCTTTACAATACTTTTTTTCATTTGAATTGTCCATCATTCTTCGCCTAAGAATCTTCATGATAGGCCTAAATTTGAAATTTCTCATCATTTCAAAAAATAACTAGCATTGACCTATAAGATTTAATTCTTCAAAGAACAATCTCCACATATGATTAATTTTTCTTTGACAAGTACACTTACTAATCTTGTCAAGCATTCATTTCAAAATGTTAGTATCAATATCAATCAAATATTTTTGTCTTCTAAAATGAATTCTAGAAGGTGTTATAATCTCTTCCATTTCCTCAACATTTTGAACATCAACATAAGTTTGAGTGATTTGTGTACCTTGAATCGAAGATGATGTGCCTTGGCAATAAGATGCAAAAGATGGAATATTACCTACTTGATATGTTGATGTTGTGCCTTCAACATGACATGATGGAGTGTGTACATCGTTGGATTGACAAATTAGCATCTCTTTAACATGAGATGATGATATGACTCCAATATTGGAAGATGTTTTAGCTTCACAATTCAATTGTCTTCTTGAGTGTAATAGTCTCATTCATTCTCTTTGTCTTTCCAATTCTTCCTCTTTATTTCTTTGTATTAGTGGTTCATGTTCCTCTTCAAAATTCAATTCTTTATTATTGCTTTGAAATTTTTTTTGTTCATGTAGTAGTTTCATTTTATCTCTTTTAATTGCTAGATCTCTCTCCCTCTCTTGCATTGCTTGAGTTTTTGGTTTCTTCCTTGGCATGATGATAATTTCTATATGTGAAATTATTCAAACATTTGAATTACTTACAATTTTCAAATTAAAAAATCATTCAAATACATATACAAATTACAATTATTTCAATGAATACACAATATATATTAAAAAACTTGTCAAATTTCTAACCATTTCAAAATAACAATTCATTCAAACATACAAATTTTAATGAATTCACTATATACTGAACAACATGTCAAATTATAATCAAATTTGTCTCTATATAACAACAAAGAATATTTAAAAAGGAATGCACTAACTTTTCTATAGAAAGAATATTCAAAAATCCTTCAAATAGTGTATCCAATGATTGAATTTGGTGTTTGCTAGCTTCAAATACATTGAAAGAATGTTCAAAAAGTCTTCAAATAGTGTTTGCTAACTTCCAACAGCTTGAAACCCATATTTTTCTATCAGAACAATAGAATACACAATAGACAAAAAGTAGAATATGGACCAGTAGGGACCCAAACCTTCGTTATGATCATTTTTTGGTGTTTTTGTATAGTGTGTATGAACTATAGCATGTATGCACTAGAAAAGCACGTAGGCACCATAGTGCATATGCACTATGTGAAAAATAATCTCTCCCTACCCCACCATACCTCATCCCCTACTCTCTCTCCCTACTCTCTCACACTCTCTCTCTTCTCTCACATCCCTTACTCTCTCTCACTCTCTCTCCTCTCCCATCCTCTACTCTCTCTCTATCTATCTACCTCTCTCACTCCCTCTCCTATTGCCTACTCTCTCTCACTCTCTTTCTCCCATACCCTACTCTCTCTCACTCTCTCTCCTCTCCTATCCCCTACTCTCTCTATCTATCTCCCTCTGTCACTCCATCTCCCATAGCCTACTCTCTCTCACTGTCTCTCTCCCATCCCCTACTCTCACTCTTACTCTCCCTCAGATCCCTTTCTCTCTCTCTCTCTCTTATACACACTCCCTCACCCACCACTACTCTCTCTCTATCTATCTCCCTCTCCCACTCCCTCTCCCATCACCTACTCTCTCGCCCATTCCCTACTCTCTCTCTCCCTCTCCCTCTCCAAATCCCTCTCCCACCACTTACTCTCTCTCTACCATCCCCTACTCTCTCTTATAGAAACACACTCCCATTCCCCCTCTCTCTCTCTCTCCCTCACTCTTCCTCTCCCACTCCCTCTCCCACCAGATACTCTGTCTATCTTACACACACTCCAATTCCCCCTCTCTCTCTCTTTCTCTCTCCCTCACCCACTCCCTCTCCCATTGCTACTCTCTCTATCTATCTCCCTCTCCCAATCCCTCTCCCATCACCTACTCTCTCTCCTAACCCCTACTCTCTCTCTCTCTCTCTCCCACCGCCTACTCTCTCTTTCTCTCCCTCTCCCACTACCTACTCTCTCTCTCACTCTCTCTCCTATTCCATACTCTCTCTCTCTCTCACTCCTTCTCCCATTGCCTACTCTCTCTCTCACTTTCTTTCACAAATACACACTCCCATCCCCCCTCTCTCTCTCACTCTCCATCTCCCACTCCCTCTCCCATTGCCTACTCTTTCTCACTCTTTCTCCCATCCCCTACTCTCTCTCTCTTACACACACTCCCATCCCCCCTCTCTCTCTCTCCTCTCACACTCCCTCTCCCACCACTACTCTATCTCTCTATCTCTCTCCCTCTCCCACTCCCTCTCCCACTCCCTCTCCCATTTCCTACTCTCTCTCCCATCCCCTATTCTCTCTCTATCACACTCCCTCTCTCACATCCTCTCCCAACACCTACTCTCTCACTCCTCTCCCATCCCCTACTCACTCTAATAGACGCACAATCCCATCCCCCTCTCCCTCACTCACTCTCCCTCTCCCACTTCCTCTCCCACCACCTACTCTCTCTCACTCTCTCTCTCCCATCACCTACTCTCTCTCTCTCTCTTACACACACTCCCATCCCCCCTCACTCTCGATCTCTATCTTCCACTCCCTCTCCCACTCCCTCTCCCATCACCTACTCTCTCCCGCATCCCCTACTCTCTCTTTCTCACTCTCCTTCTACCACTCCCTCTCCCATAACCTTCTCTCTCTCTCTCTCTCTCTCTCTTGCTCTCTCTCTCTCTCTTTCTCTCTCTCTCTCTCTCTCTCTCTCGCTCTCTCATTGTTCCTCTCCCACTACCTACTCTCTCTCTCTCTCACTCTCTCTCCCATCCCTACTCTCTCTCTCACTCTCCCTCTCCCACTACCTACTCTCTCTCTCACTCTTTCTCCCATCCCATACTCTCTCTCTCTCATCCTCCCACCCCATACTCTATCTCTCAAAGACTCACACTCCCATTCCCCCTCTCTCTCTCACTCTTTTTCTCCCATTGCCTCTCCCACTACCTACTCTCTTTGACTCTCTCTCTCTCATCCCCTACTGTCTCTCTCTTACACACACTCCCATACCCCCTCTCTCTCTCTCACTCTCCCTCTCACACTCCCTCTCCCATCACTACTCTCTCTCTCTCTAGCTATCTCCCTCTCCCACTCCCTCTCTCATTGCCTACTCTCTTTCCCATCCCCTACTCTCTCACTCTCCCTCTCCCACCCCTCTCCCACCACCTACTCTCTCTCACTCTCTCTCTCCTATCCCCTCTTCTCTCTCCTCTAGACCAACCCCTACTCTCTCTCTTGCTCTCCCTCTCCCACTCTCTCTCCCATTTCCTACTCTATATGTCACTTTCTCTCTTCCATCCCCTACTCTCTCTCTCTCTCTCTCTCTCACACACACACACACACACACACACACACACACACACACACACCCATCCCACACTTCTCTCTCTCTCCCCCTTTCACATTCTCTCTCACACTGCTATTCTATCTCTCTCTATCTATCTCCCTCTTGCATTCCCTCTCCCATCGCCTACTCTCTCTCCCATCTCCTACCCTCTCTCTTGATCTCCCTCTCCCATTTTCTCTGCCACTACCTACTCTCTCTCTCTCTCACTCTCCCTCTCCCACTCCTGCTCTCACTACCTACTCTCTTTCTTTCTCACTCTCCCTCTCCCACTCCCTCTTCCAACACCTATTCTCTCTCCCATACCCTACTCTCTCTCTCTCACTCTCTCTCATTCTCACTCTCTCCCTTTCTATTATCTCCTATTCCCTACTCTCACCCTCTCTCCCTTCCCGTACTCTCTCTACCACCTCCTACTCTTTCTCACACTCTCATAGTCTCTCCCATCACCTACTCTCTCTCTCTTACACATACTCCCATCCCTCTCTCTCCCTCTCCCACTCCCTCTTCCACCGCCTACTCTCTCTCTCTCTCTCTCAGGCTACTCTTTTTCTCTCTCCCCTCTCCCATACTCTACTCTCTCTTTCACACACACACTTCTATCCCCTCTCTCTCTCCTCTCTTATTCCCTACTCTCTCTCTCTTCCACTCACACACTCTCATCTTCCTCTCTCTCTCTTACTCTCCCTCTCCCACTCCCTCTCCTACCACCTACTCTCTCTTTCATCCCCTACTCTCACTCTCTACCACTCCCTACTCTCTCTCACACTCTCCCCCATCCCCTACTCTCTCTCTAACACACACTCCCATCCACCCTCTCTCTCTCTCTCTCTCTCCCTCTCCCACTCTCTCTCCTACTACCTACTCTCTCTCTCATCCCCTACTCTCACTCTCTCCCATCTTGTACTCTCTCTGCCACCCCCTACTCTATCCCATCCCCTACTCTGTCTCTCTTGGGCTAATCTCTCTCTCCCCTCTCCAATCCCCTAATCTATCTCTTCCATAGAAATAAGCTCTTGTCCCCCTTCTCTCTCCTCTCCCATCCCCTACTCTCTATATCTCTCACACACACTCCCATCCCCCCTCTCTCTCTCTCTCTCACTCCCTCTCCCACTGCCTACTCTCTCTCACTCTCTCTCCCTCTCTAGTCTCTCTCTCACATCCCCTACTCTCACTCTCTCTCTCCCATCCCCTACTCTCTATATGCTACCCCTACTCTCTCTCAAACTCTCACTCTCTCTAATCCCCTACTCTCTCTCTTATAGATACTCCCATCCACCCTCACTCTGTCTCCCTCTCCCACTCCCTCTCCTACCGCCTACTCTCTCTCTTTCATACACACACAGACACTCCCATCCCCTCTCTCTTTCTCTCTCCACTCTCCCATCCCCTACTCTCTTACACTCTCACACTCTCTCCCATCCCCTACTCTCTCTCTTACACACATTGCCATCCTCATCTCTGTCTCCCTCTCCCACTCACTCTCCCACTGCCTACTCTCTCTCACACTCTCCCATCCATTACTCTCTCTCTTTCACACACACACTCTTATCCCCCCTCTCTCTCCTCTCCCATCCCCTATTCTCTCTCTCTCTCTCTCACTACCATCCCCCTCCTCTCTCTCTCTCTCTCTCTCTCTTTCTCTCTCCCATCACTCTCTCTCTCACTCTCTCTCTCTCTCTCCCTCTCTACTCTCTCCCATCCCCTACTCTCAGTCTCTCTCTTTTCCATCCCCTACTCTCACTCTCTCTTTTCCATCCCCTACTCTCTCTACCACCCCCTACTCTCTCTCACACTTCCTCTCTCTCGCATCCCTACTCTCTCTCCCCTCTCCCATCCCCTACTTTCTTTCTCTCCCTCACACACAAATAATCCCATCCTCTCTCTCTCTCTCTCTCTCTCTCTCTCTCTCTCTCTCATTCCCCCTCTATTGAAATTTAGGTCTTAATTGTGTGTGTGCACTAAAGCCCATATGCAATAAAGTGCACACATGTTATTAAGAGCCAAATTTTAAAAAGCTTTAAATAGTGTGCATACACTATAGTGCACATGCACTATTGAAACCTTTGCATTATACCAAGCCTAAGGCTTGGTTTTTCCTTGGGGATCCAACCCAAAGGTTTGGAGTCTCTAAACTAATCTGAAATGTGTTTTCATGCAAACAGACAAAAAATGATTGAGTTTTCTTTTCTACTCTCCTTCAAGTTTCCTCATGGTTAACCATCAATAAAATCACGTTACATGACATTGTAGGTCTTTGTGTTAGCTATATAACCATATAATTTATTTTTTATTTGAACTATTTCAAGCCTTTCAACTATAATTTATTTTGAATGTATATCCATTTTTTTTCAATAACCAACATGTACTAATTGAGCTATAGATTTTAGCTCATTCATTGAATTTTGCAACAACTTAGCTTTTTAGAAACTAGACTCCATTCTACACACTTTGAAAAAAAAGAAATTTTGATTCTAGATTAGTTTTCTATCATTTCTAGGGGGAGCACATAGATATTTCACATTTTTGGGATGTATGCAATTAAAAAAATACAAATTATAAAATTGCCCAAAAAATTTAGGATAAACTACATAGTGTTAGGAAACTTTCAACCAGAGTGATTATAGAATTTTTTTTAAAATGTTCAAATTTTAGGGGGGGCACACTTTGTATTGTGTTATGTTTTTCTAAATAAATAGTACCACTTTCTATGTCCCCTTTTTTTGGGCACCTAAAACTAAACCATTTTGAAAACAAATTAGTAGTTTAGAAACTAGATTCAAAAGACTACGACTTTTGTTTTTGTTGTGTCTTTAAATTTTGAGCATAACTATCTTCAAATTCTTGTTAAAGTTCAAAAATTATTGATTTTAGAAAAAAGGTGTCCACTTATACCCCCTTTTGGCACCAAAACTTGGTGCACTTTCTCTATTGTCCCTACAAAAATTGTAATGGCTTTAATAATCAAATACTTCTAATCACAATTACTTAGTGATATTGTAGGAAACATGGTCCCATTCAAGGGGGAAATGATTTTCATCTATTGGTGAATGCAAATTTCCAACTAAGGCAACATGGAGGTGTGAATATAAAAGTGGAAGGTAGTGCTGCCATGAAAGAAGATGATCATGAGGTGGAGAACACAATTGAACATATTTGTATTGGCACAGCTGATCATGTGCCAAAGAACATGATTTAAGAAGATTTTATTGGCCTACAACCGATGAAGATAATGATACTTGTGCATATGAAGATGATTATGAGGAGAATCTTAATATACCTATAAATCAAAAGGAATACAATCCCATGTACCAAGGCTCCCAAACAACTCTTCTCTCTATTATATTCTTGTTGGTGAACTTCAAGGTTATGGAAGGTATATCAAATGTAACAATCTTACGCATGCGAAGGTATATTATCATTTTTGTCATCTTCTATTTTAGTCTACCATTAATTTATTTTATTAAAAAAATTTTCCATAGGTTGATAGATGAGTGTTTGTTACCACCATCAAACATTTTACCTCACTTTTACCGAGAATTATTAGCCATTATGAAAGATATTATAATGGAGTACCAAACAATATGTGCATGCCCCAATTGTCATACTATATATCATAAACAATATAAATTTGCAACAAAATTCCCCGATTGTCATATTAGTAGATATCAATTAGATCAAATAACAAAAAATGTACCGCACAAGGTTCTTTGGTACATTCCCATTATTCCATGCCTACATTGATTATTCAAGTTCACTAAATTTACACAATTTATGGATTACCATACACGCAATAGAAGTCAAGATGATATTATGTGAATGAGTCAGGATGGTTATACATTTATGGACATAAAAGATATGTCACCACTCATTAAAGAAGAACCTCATAATATGAAGCTTTCATTGGCAGTGGACGGTGTCAATCCATTTCGAGAGCTGAAATCTATTTACACACTTTGCCCTATTTTTGTTATTAACAACAACATTCCTCCTTGGATGCTAGTAAAATGGGAGCACATAATGTTGGAAATGATTAAGCTAGGTATTTTTAATTTAATAGTTATCAAAAATAATTTGTAAATGCCACAGCTAAATGGTCATAATAATTGTGTTTTGTTTATGTCCATTCAACTAGGTAAGTACCAAGCAAAATATATCAATGTATATATTGATCCCTTTATTGATAATTTTTAGGAGTTATGGAATGGGGTCACTAGGTATGACATCTCTACACTAATAGTTCAATCACAATTTCAATTATGTGTAATGCTTGTATGGATAATACGTGATGCCCATTGTCTAACATATTTTTGTGGTTTGTAAAACCATCAATACATATTTTTGGTATGTAATAGTAGTAACACATTTTCATTGTATGGTTAATTTGTGCATGATAATTGTAAATATATGAATTAAGACAAGTCATCCAATTATACACAATCCTTTAGGTCTTCAAACAAAGAGAAAATTTACATGTCTAGTTTGTGGTCCAAAGATGAAATCTCATCATTCAAAAAGTTTAGGAAAGAAGGGGTTCAATGAGAATAGGCACTCTCTCAAAAAAATTGATAAGTATCGAATTATCAAAAAATATCTTTTCAATAGGAAAGAATAGAAAATGTCAAGGCCACAAAGAATGATGCCCCACCTATGGAAGTTGAAATAAAATGGAATGAATCGTCGAGGTAATGTCATTTAATCTGATCTAGTTTTTGTGTGAAATTATTATTTGGATAATATTTTTTGTTTAGTAATGAATTGATTTTTTTGAATGTTGTCAAGTCATTCTTGAGAAACTTCCAAAAAGACTTAGAAGCTATCTTAGACAATATAGTAGGTTTTCATACTATGAGCACCTCCCAAATTGTATAGTTGTTTGACGTTATGCATATTGGAAAGAATGTAATAGAAACACAATGAAAAATATTCTACAAAAGGCTTGATAAAGAAAAAAGGTTAAAACCTTTTAATAAAATTCATGAATCTAATCATGCAATGTATTTTTTCGTTAAATTAAATGGCAATGTAAACTAGATTAATATGAGAGCCCTTCCTTGGTCATTAATGCAACAAAAAATTGATGCCATATTTGAAACCATACAAAATAATAATTTTCCCACTAGATTTTCTGCAAACATAAGCAAACTCAAATCATAGAAAGGTGATTTTGGGTCAGGGTTGAAAATACATGATTAGTATACCTTTGTCAAGGTAAATCATTTTTTTTCTATTTACAATATATTTGTAAAAATTTATGTACTTTTCATTGTATTATTTTATAATATATTAAAAATGTCATTTTATTATCATTGTAGTACAATCTACCTCAATCTATCACGCACCACTTAGACAATAGGAGTGTCAAACAAGTTATATATGATGTAGGGAAACACATGAGGTTAGAAATATTATTTCTTAGAATTTTTGTATATATATCATTTTTGCATCTTGCTTTTCTTTTTTCTATAATGTATTTTATAATATTTTGTATAGTTTCATTAATATGTTTTTGCATGATGAATATATTCTAGGTGGTTTTCATCTAAAGAAATTGATAAAAAGGTATAAAATATTGGAAGAGAAAAATTGATCAATTTTTTTTGTGAAATTTAAAAGTCTCTACCTTCAACTTTTTTCAATGCACAAGAACATTGCCTCATACATCTAGTTGATGATATTGAATTGTGCAGATTTATACCAAATAGGTTCTGAGCATGAGAAAAAAGATGCAATTTAATAGCAAAATGGAAATACCTAGTAGTAGATAGTAGGTGTTAAGAAATAGCAAAATTATGCCAAGCCACACATAGAGAGAGTTGATATTAGGATGACATTGCTAACTAAAGTAAACATGAACCCAAAATTGAACTAGAGAGAGATAATAAGCTTGAAATCATTTTTCAAGATATACCTGTAGAAGAAGAGAGAAGGAAAGAACCTATACTAGAAAAATATAGAAGAAGACATCATGCACCTGAGAAAATCATTAGAGATAAAGAATTTGGTGTTATGAAAAGAAAGAGACTTAGAAGTGAGACATGCTTACATTGTGAGTTTGAGCACAAATCTATAAAATATTCTTTGGAGAAGTAGTACTAGATACAAGTAATGAATGAAGAAATTGAGAAAAATTAAAAGAACAAAAGATGGACATTGCTACCTAGACCTAAAGAAAAAATGTTTTTAGAATAAAGTGGGTATTCATGAAAAAGTTGTATGAAAAATGTGAAGTCACAAGGAAAAAGGCTAGATTAGTATGCAAAGGATATGCACAAGAAGAGGGTATTGATTTTAGGGAAACATTTTGCCCTGTAGCAAGACTAAATGGAGTTAGAACATTACTAGCATATTCTACTTTCAAAGGATTTAAGGTATACTAGATTGATGTCAAATATGCATGTCTCAATAGGATACTTGATGAAGAAGTATACATAGAGAAACCTAAAGGATTTTTTGACCCAAGAATGAAAAATATAGTGTACTTGAGCTACACAAGGCTTTATATGGTTTGAAGAAACTCCCTAGATCATGGTATGAAAGACTACAGAATTATTTGGTGAAGGTTAAATTTTCAAGAAATAATGATAACAATAGTTTGTACTTGAAGGCTAGAAAGAACAATGAGGTATTATTATCTAAATTTTTTGTTGATGATATCATTTTTGGAGGCAAGGAAGCATTATGCAAATCACTTTCTAATTTAATTAAAGAAGGAATTTAAAATTTCGTTATTTGGAGAGATCAAATTATTTTTTGGATTAAAATTATATCAAATGAAACAAGGTATCTTCATTATTGTTGGCAATGGGCTAGCATGATTCAAAGAAAGGGTGGTGGTATTAAATGCACAATGAGTGTTATAAATATCAAAGGTTTAGGCACTTGGTGCTATCAACAATCCTAAATTCTCCAAGGGAATGACCTATCAATACTATCTTCAAGGAACCTAAATTTGGAGTTCTTATAAGGATTTCAATTGCCTATATTCAAGGAATCTTAGAGCTTTTCACAAAATTCCCTCACATTGAACCCAAAAATCTAATAGGCTATTCAATACCCTATAGCAGATTTGGATGGTAAATAATTCTATCTTTCCTCACCACACTCATTAAACTAAAAATATTTACTAACACACTTTTAATGGTTCTCTAACCTAGTAAGAGCTTGGGTATGGTAACCATGGACCATTTTGCTTATACATGACTATACATTGTTCATAATGCATAGAAATGTCTCACTTTTCAAAGAAAGTATCAACAATGACATCCAATCAATCCCAACTCCTAGACAATGGTTTATTACCTCTTTTATTGCTTAATCCCAAAAGGAATTACCCTCTAATACCTTACAACATCAAAACCCCTAAACTAGCACTCTCAAACCCTTGAACTAGGGCTTTCTCAATCACCTTATCACACACACTTCCAATTCCAAATAATACTAGATTCACCTTCACATGGCCATTTTTTAATGTCTCCAATCAAAAAATAGTCTCCTTGTTTAGGTAGAATCTCTATTGCTATACCCAAGCATGCATTTTTAATGTCGCTCTTTAACAGAATTCACTCCTTTATTGTCTAAGTCTACATGTGCTTGGTTAGTAATATAACATACATGTTAGATTAACTCTTTCCATGAGTATCAAGCCTTCATCCTCATGGAAAGATCTCCATTCCCTTTAAAACCTACTACAAAAAATAAATAATTACAAGAAATTTATCGGTTCTGCAACTGGCATAACAAAAAGTCTATAAAGATAGAAAACTTATCAATTAAACATGCTAGTTCATAAAGAAAACCTTATCAAAGTCTTTCAAACACAAACCAGTCATTTGGAGATCCAAAGCAATGGAATTAGAATTTCAAGGAATGAAGTTTTCTTATTACTATTTTCCTAGTCCGTACATACCAATCTTTCAATATAATATTATGTCCCTTACATTAGAGACTCTTTCCAATTTATATGACTCCCTAAAATAACTGACTCCAACTAACAATCATTATTGAGAAGGAAGGATTAAAGTTTAAACAAAACATTTTCCCTCCATTTCCTAACTAGTTGTTCATGTTTGAATTTTTGAATTTTACAACATTAATGGCTCATTAAACATTAAAGCCCTTTTCTTATTATTAAAGTCTTTCACCTATTTCCCTAATATCCCTAATAGACTCATCCTCAACCTTCCCTAGAATCCTAGAAACATTATTGAAACATTATTGAAACATTATTGAAATTTGGACATCATTAGTCCATTATAACCAACTATTAGTCCTTTTGAGGACCTTACAAAATGATTGAGGAATTGCATTATTTTAGTATCATTACAAGTTCTAAAATCTTCCAATTGATTTGAAGACCTTGGTTATACATTCCATCCTTCTACTTTGTTTTAAGGGTCTTTGTGGTCTTCATAATCTTCAACTATGGCCTGAATATTTGAGGTGCTCCTACACCACAACATCCCTTGTAGGATTCATGACATGGCTTAACCACATCCTATGGTTCTATAAGACTATTAGTTGTATTAGGCATTGATAGGTTGATCTTTCAGTGAAATGGTAATCCTCTCCTTTCTAATAATTGGTATCAAAGCTTGGTCATGGGTTCAAATCCTATTGACCATGACAAGTGATGCTAGTAGGGGGATTGTTGTTAGTGGGCCAATGTCCCTCATAGGATTTGCAACATGGATTAACTACCTCCTATGGTTCTATAAGACTATTGGTTGCAACATGCATTAATAGGTCAATCATTTGGTGTAATGGAAACCTTGTCCTTTCTAACAATTACTCAATCTAAATATACCAAGGAGATATTAAGAACTTTTGGAATGGATGATTCAAGACTAGTTAGTACTCCTATGTCCATTAGACATAATTTATCTAAGAATGTTGATTCTACTAATGTTAATCAGATATTATATTGATCAATGATTTAAAAACTATAATAGATTGTTCACAACAAACTTAATATTGCATTGGCAGTTGGGATAGTTGCAAGATTTTCTACATATCCCAAGGAGAATCAAATGATGGTATTTAAAAGGATAATGCGATATAAAAAAGGAATAGAAGATTATGTATTTTATTACAAATTAAATAATAAATTTGAACTAAAGGTGTTTACTAATTTTGATTGGGTAGAAAATGTTCATGATAGAAAAAGGAAAAGTGCATTTGCATTCTTTCTATGAAAGAGACTAATTTCATGGACAAGTAAGAATTAGAATAGCATTTCTCAATCAATAGCTAAAGCTGAATATGTGGTAGCAATAGTAAATTGTTCAAATATCATATGCATCAAGCAATTGTTGAAAGGTATGAAGGAAGAGATTAAGCATCTAGTTATTATCTATTGTGATAAAACTAGTGCTATTAACACATTAAATAATTTTGTGATGCACACAAACACTAAGCATATTACCATCAAGTATTATTACTTGAGAGAGTTAGTTCAAGAGAAAGAAATGAAATTGGAGTATGTGAATACTAATGAGAAAATAGCTGATATATTCACTAGATCTTTACCTAAAGATGCTCATTAATATCTAAGAACTAAACTAGGGATACTTCCCCTAGACTAAGCTACCTAAGAAAATGTAGTGTTCCACATCAAATGTGTTGATGAGACTATCTTACAAGTTGCTGCAAATAATCTTACATTATGAGTTTCTTGAAGTAGTAGTCAAGGAAGAAGGATAGTATCATGTTGTATAAATCATACATAGATGATAGATGCTGACTTTAGTAGTGACATGAAGATATCTACTTGGAAAATATGCATGAGTTAAAATTCCTTTAGCATTGTTGTCAAAGAGGGAGAAAATGAAAGTTAGTCACCCATGTAAAAAGATGGAGAGTCACTATCATAAGACAATTAGAGAAAATGAAAGAGGGAGATATTGATAAACAAAGAAATAGAAGATGAGATAAATTGAATAAGCATTAAAAGTGTTGCAACCAATACTAAAGAATCTAATTGATTTCATGATTTGATATGAAAAAAGGGAGTATATGTGTTACATATCAAAGTTACATGGATGAGAACCATAATGAAACAAAAAAAAGAGATTGTTGGACATAGATATGTGAATCAGAATGAAACTAAGGATATTAGTGAAGATCTAATATAGTACATAGAGGGAGTTTTCTTGATTCAGTATATGTTTTGGATTGCATGGTAACTAGAGGTTTTCCATCAATGCCAAAAAAAGGAGATTACTATAAACAACAATTGGAACAATTGTTATGTTGTCATTGATGTCAAACCTTATTAGTGAGATAGTTTTATATATGATCTAAGTGGATTATCTTATGATTGATGAAGAGGATTCGAGAAGTTTGTTATAACAAAACCACCTAGAGGAAAGGTTGAGTTATTAAGAGGAAACTACAAATGGACATTTGATTAGTTATACTTTGATAAGATAAAGTGATTATTTAAATCATGTAAAAAATGGAGAAGACAATTTTATTGAAGTCCTAAAGAAGTGATCAAACTCTAACCTAATGCATGGGCTTGACCAAGCAACAGAGAAGAAGATTAGGGAATTTTCAATACATGTCAACTGATGCTAGTGTTGATTGAGCCATAATATAAGTCAAGAAGAAATAGTGTTGACTAAGTATCAATATTCATCACATGACAATATATGTTCTAAAAAATAAATCTAGTAGCAACCAAATAATCTAGTGATGACTGAGTGTCAAAACACAGTGTTGGTCAAGTGACAACATTTTAATACTTAATGAGAAATCATAATTTCCAATTGAGAGAGTAGATTTCTTGGAATATATAAAGCGTATTGAAGATATAGATGGATGACCTAGAACATTCAAATCAAGGGAATCCATGTCTACACATTTCTATGGAAGAATGCATGAAGAAGTTTCTATAAAAGACTAGGACGAACAAGAAGTTTAAAAAATTCATTGTATGTGTTGAACTAATCATAACCCTAAGATCTATGATGGTGTATAAGTAGGAAAATATTACAATTACAACTATTTAAGGAGTTACAAGAAATAATCTTCAAGATTTGTTGAATGTTCGAGTAGTTGTTGATGCTATTGACTAGAAAACTTAAGTAGAAGGCCAAGAAGACTTAGAAAGAGGAGAAGTGTGACTGCTTTAAGGTTTTCAAAGTGAATCAAAGACTGATATGACAATGAAGGTATGTCTATGGATCAACTTGTGAGTTGTATTTTTCAGATAAAAACCTATTGTTACTTTGTAAAGATTGTATTAGTTTAAAATCCTTTTATCAAGGTTGACCTAATAGTCATAAGTAAATCCTTTAATCAAGGTGATCTTCTAATAGAATTTGTTGAAAACAATTAGTTAATTGTTTATTATCTTTGATGTTACACAAAATGTCATATCATTATCAATTAATGTATGTTGAGATCACTCAAGTGATGAAGATAATTTCTTGTGTCTTCCAAGCATTCTAGAGTTTTTCAAGTTTTTGAGATAGTGTCTACTGAGTTCACTTAGTCAACAAAGGGAAGATCTCAAAAGTTGAGTGTTAACTGAGTACACTTGATTAATGATGGAAATTTTGGATGGAAATAGTGTTAACCATGATCACTCAGTTGCCAGATGAATGTTTTAAATATTAGTGTTAACCAAGTTCACTTGTTTAATAAAGGAAAATCATCTTTGAGTTAGTTTCTACTAATCAGGGTTGGCTAACAAAGGATTTTCTTTTTCTGGCTTATTCTGTTCAATTGTTTTGATTGTTGGTTCTATCTATCTAAGGAGATGAATATTGATTATTCTAAGTTGTGTTGAAGCTAATTTGACAATATGTAAGATATAAATATAATGTCAAGTTGAGGATTGAATGTGTGAAAGAGAATAGAAGATTTGAGGATGCTTAGAGGAAGTGAATTAGAAGGATAAGCAAA
Organism: Cupressus sempervirens; assembly: GCA_028749045.1. Lineage (NCBI taxonomy): Eukaryota > Viridiplantae > Streptophyta > Pinopsida > Cupressales > Cupressaceae > Cupressus > Cupressus sempervirens. The sequence continues at coordinate 399,161,029 of CM053786.1, forward strand.
ATATCCTTGTTGATCTCCAAAGATACATTTGATTAGAAATGATAGGGTATACAAGCTAGAATTAAGGTTTATAATAAGGAATTTAGTTGCATCAAAAATTAGGTCATGTCATTGTTACTCTCTAACCATTGTAGAAATGATCTAGATCTCTTGACAGAGTTGGCTTAACAATTATTTGTAAATCCTCTAACAACGTGTGACTTCTAGACTAAAGTGTCTAAAGACCTCTAACAAGGTCACTCCTAAAAGGGTGATTAAATCATCTAATAGGGTTACACCTAACAATGTGTTTTGTAACCTTTAAATGGATTGGCTTCTAATAGGGCTCACTTAAGAAGAGTGAAAATTAGTAACATGTTACAATTGGTAGTTTTTCCTAGATTTATTTCAAAGAGAAAAGGATAACAACAACCTATATATCAGAGAAAGACTAGAAAAGAAGATTGTGTTGGTAGAAATCTTTGTGGATGACACTTTATTTATAGGAAATGGTGATTTTTGCAAGACATTATAAGAGGAGATGAGTAAATAATTTGAAATGTTCGTGTTTGGAGAGATAAAACTCTTTGTTTGACTGCAGATCCAATAGGAGAAAGGTGGTATTTGTATTACTCAATCCAAATATATTAATTAGATACTAAAGAAATTTTGAATGGAAGATTCAAGACCAGTTGGAACACCTATGTCTATTGCACATAAGCTTTCCAAAAATGATGATTCCAACAAGGTAGATCAAACCACATACACATCAATGATTGGTACATTGCAATAAGTAGTGAACACAAGGGATAATATTGCATTAGCAGTTGTTATGGTGGAAAGATTCTTAGCAAATCCCAAAGAAAATCACATGATGGAAATAAAGAGAATCATTAGGTATCTAAAGGGTACTGAAGACTATGGATTATGTTACAAGAAAGGAGGCAATTTGGAATTGAAAGCATTCATAGATGCTGATTAGGTAGGAAGTGTTGATGACATAAAGAGCACTAGTGGTGGAGCATTCTTTCTTGGTAAAGGAATAGTTTCTTAGACAAGCAAGAAATAGAATTGTATTTCTCATTCCAAAGTAGAGGCAGAATATGTGGTAGCAATAGTTAATTGTTCCAATGTTTTTTTGGTTCAAGAAACTATTGCCAGGTATGAAGATAGAAATAAAGGATCTAGTGGTTATTTTCTATGATAACATGAGTGCAATTAATATATCAAAGAATCCTATGATGCAAAACAAAACCAAGCACACTTCTATAAAAAAAATTTTTTTGAGAGAATTGGTACAAGATAAAGAGGTAATGTTGGAATATGTGAATACTAAAGAAAAAATTGTAGACATTTTCACTAATCCATTACGAAAGGATGTGTTTTTTTTTCTAAGAAGTAATTTAGGGATCATTACACTATCTGAAGCTCACCAAATGAAGCTTAGTGATGCATCAACCAAACATGTTGAAGATTAATCAGAAGGGTACATTACATATGAATTAGTACATGAGGTACATTGATATTAATTCAATACTATCTTTGGCATAAGATGTCAAACAAGGAGTGTTTGATGTCATATCATATAGAAATTTCCTAAAGAGGGAGAGTATACATTTCATAGAAATTTTATAAAGGAAGAATTATTTGTAGAGATGTCGAAGAGGGAGAACATGGTCTGATATCAAAGAAGAAGAGTTTTCTATAAAAAGAAGATGTTGAAGATAAAGTTTCTCTGATAAAGGGAGAAATAAAAGGTAGAGGGAGCTCACACTAAGAGAGGGATTTCTCATGTATGAGAATCAAAATGAAACTAAGGATACATTTCTTACTTTATTCATATCTAAAATTTTATTGTATTATGACATGTTGTGTTGCCATTAATGCCAAAGAGGGAGATTACTAAAAGCAATTTCTTAATTGTGTATTATCTTTGATGTAATACAAAATGCCATATCATTACTAGTTAGTGTATGCCAAGATCACTTGGGTGATAAAGACAATTTTGTGTGTCTACCAAGCATTCGAGAGTTTTCCAAGCTCAGAAGACAATGTCTACCAAGTTCACTTAGGCGACAAAGGGAAGATCACAGAAGTTGAGTGTTAACCAAGCTCACTCGATTAATGAAGGAAATGTTGGATGGAAATAGTGTTAACTGAGCTCACTTAGTTACTAAAGAAACTTTTTGAATATGCAATATTAACTAAGTTCACTCAGTTAATAGAGAAAAATCATCTCTAAGATAGTGTCTATCGAGCAAGGTCGGCTAGCGAAGGATTTTCTTGTTTTGGCATATTGAATTCAATAGGTTTGAGTTTTGGTTCTAGCTGACTGAGAAGATGAATATTAAATATTCTAAGTTATATTGAAGCTGACTTGACAATATGTAAGATATAAATACAAGGTCATGTTGAGGATTGAATGAGTGGAAGAGAATAGAAGATTTGAGGATGCTTAGAGGAAGTGAATGAGAAGGATAAGAAGAATATCCTTGTTCATCTACAAAGATACATTTGATTAGAAGGGATCAAGTATACAAGCCATAATTGAGATTTGTAATCAGTAATTTAGTTGCATCAAAAATCAAGTCATCTAATTGTTGCTCTAACCATTGCAACTATGATCTAAATCTCTTAATAGAGTTGGCTTAACAACTATTTGTAAATCCTCTAACAAGGTGGAATTTTTAGATTGAAGTGTTTAAAGACCTCTAACAAGACCACTCTAATGAGGGTGATTAAATCCTTTACCAAGCTCACATTTAATATTTTACTTTGTAACCTTTAATAAGGTTGGCTCCTAATAGAGTGCACTTGAGAAGAGTTAAAAAGTGGTGACATGTTAGTAGTAGTTTTTTCCAAATTGAGTTTCCATGTTAAATCATAGTATAAAAGTTGTATGGATATTATTTGTGGTGATTTACTATTAATGTTTACATTCTACAAGTCTATTATATTTAGGATAGTGAAATTCTAGTTTATGTTTAATGAAATTTTACTATAGAGGCCAAGCTATTGAATGTTAAGATATGAAGTTGTTTGAGTCTTAATTTGTTTGTTTGATTGTACATTTGGACCTTGGTTAACTAATTCACCGCCCTCTCAATTATTCTAAATATTCTAACACCTTTTTATTAAATATTTTTTCTTTCCTTTCTTCTTTTCATTATCCTATTTATCCAATCAGATATCATAGCACATGCTAACGCATTGTTATTACATATTTTTTCTTTCCTTTCTTCTTTTTAATTATCTTATTTATGCAATCAATTAATTCCTAAATAATGACATTAATTTGCAATAAATCATCCAAAATCTTTATATTTAATTTGATTTCCTAGCACATTAATGAAATTGATCCTATCTTCCTGTTACAAATAAAAATGGAATAAAAATTGATTACCTATAATTAAATCTCCTAAAATTTTAGTTGTTGAATAAAATATTCAATTAATTAAAAAATATATATTAAATAAGATAAAAGTTCAATTATCTTCGTGAAATTCTAAAATTGATGAAACAATGGCATTAATAGAGTTTGAGTGAAATGTTAAGTTCATGTTACATAACATGAAATAAATAATCAAATGAAAGAGTTAACTTTACCATGCATAAATCAAAAACAAAGTCAACGAAATTGTTGCATTGTTGAATTGTGAGAAACAACAAAAATCCGGGTGCCTAGCTTTGTGAGGTGAAGGTATATATTCAAGTTGTGAGACAAGGATATTTATTTCTCTTCGAAATTTTCTATAAAGTTAGCTCTGTGCTTGAAGTGTCATTGTTGTTGTATACTTGTGTAAACATTATTTAACATGAACATGTAACGTCAATTTCATTAAGTAAAACTTCCCACTAATGTCATTCCATTAGAATACTTTTTTCTCTTGTGGAATTTCCTTCTAAATATTATCTTTTAGAAAATTTTGTCGGTAAAGCTAGTCATGTCATACTTAAAATTTAGAATTGCATTGGTTTTAATCAAAATTATCAAGTCTAGGAAGGTAAGCTATAATACCTAGATCTGTTATAATTGACATTCATTTTTATGTTTCTATTAGAAAGGTTAGCTATCATACTTGGAGCTAGCATACTTAAGATTCATTATTTTGTGATTATGCTATCACAATCTACCAATGACATTAACATACTTTTCAAATCTATAGAGAAATTTCTATCAAAATTGGTCCTATATTGTTTGAGTATCATCTTAACATCATCATGCTATCAAAATGTGTTGTTTGAAATTTGGTCAAACTATCAGAAAATGAGGACTTTTAGGTATTTTCTCATCTATATTTAAAAGGAATCTTCTGTGTATTAAGAACATAGGATCTATGATCAAATTTTACTGATGTAGTGACTACCTAATTGTCACACTCCAACTATCTAAGTATTGCACAAGCCTTTTCTCAAACATTGTGAATTATTTTGTTTAGAATTGTCAACTATTGCAAAATCTCCCATAAGTATACAATTTTACTCACATGAGACTACTAATCACTTGCTTGGGAAAGAATTGTATCGTGTTGGTCTATACAAAAAAATTCAAAACAATGGCATTATTTCACAGTTAAGTCCCAAATTTGATATGGTCTATTTTATGTAAATTATTTGGTCTATGCTAGGTCTTCAATGGTCACTTATAAATCTTAAAATATTATTTTAAATTAGGTCAAACATCTTGTTTTATTTTCCAAACTAGTTTCAAACACTACATTGGAAAATTTATATTGTGTTGTCACATTTATTTCTACAAGATTTGTTTACTTGAGATTTTTTCTAGTATTACTTTGACATATTGTACCTTGATATGCATCACCTACTTCTTCTTATACACAAATTGAGACAAACTTTGAAACATGAACTAGATGAAAAAATTAAGACAAACTTTCTACTATTATACACTTTGATGGCTTCTAAAACTAGGAGTTTGAGAAAGCTCATAGTTGAATAATCTAAGAGAATTAAGAATATTTTTCAAGTATTCTAATTCTTGGGTGATTCTAAAATATCTCCATCACCTTCCAAATATCCTTATGTGAAATTAACTTTTACAAAGAAAGTCAACCCTTTGTTCCAAGGACAATCATATGCTAAAACATGTGACAATTTATCTCCTGAACCTTAGTATATCACAAGGACTAGAACTAAGACACCTCTTGAACCTAACATTGAGATAGTAGTTAGACAACCATTAAAAATAATTATCCAAGAGACCTATCTAATTCTAACACTAAAAGATAGGAGGTGAAATGGAAACTCCCACCTAAGGGTTGACATAAAGCAACCTTTGATGGCACAGTTAAATAGAATCCTAGTCTTTTCGGATGCAGAGGTATAAGTAGAAGTTGTAATGGTGGAGGATTTGTTGCTCTCCCCTACCCCTTGGGAATTCAAACAAACATTATGTTGAATACAGTGCTACTCTCCACATTGTTAAATTAGCCCTAGATGTGGGAGTCAAAAAATTATGGTTGGAGGGGGACTCAAATAATATTATCAAATGTATAAAAAGGGTTCTTCATCCCACTAGAAAATTACAAATATAATTGAAGAAATCTGTAAAATACTTGGAAAAATTGAATGCATTTATGTAAGCCATGAGTACAAGGAGGCTAATTTAGTGACTAATTGGTTTGCCAGCAAACTAGTAAAGAAAGAAATGGTGATGATAAGGAATACCGGCTAGAATATTTTGGTTGATGCAAAAAGCCTAATCAATCAGGAGAGGATCCAAGGAGGTATAGGTGAAATCCTAAGTTAATTATGGAAATAAATGCAAGTATGGATGAAAGTGAATGTAATTATGGTAAATACGGAAGAAACAAGTGGGTGAGGTTTATCATGTCAAATCAACATGATTTATGGGTTATCTATTTCCCTTACCACTTTTTATAGAATCAAAAGACAAAGTGGTTTACAATAGAGTATACAATGGATTGAGAAAGGAAAATAGAGGACAACATTTATGAGAATTGTAAATGTTTAGGCTACATAGATGGTGGGTAAAAGGAGTAGAAAAGAGCCAGTAGGTGAGGTAAACAAATGCAAGTAAAGGACCAAAGTCTGGGAGAAGTTTGAAAAGGGAAGAATTGCAAATTATATTGCCAAGCTTCATGGATATGACCCAGCAATAACCAATCTTATGGTAAATTTGTAGAAGAAGGGTAGGGTGAAAGTGGATAGGGTGTCATATCAAATTACTATGGAAGTCATCTCCCATGTCACTGGAATTCTAGACAAGAGATTAAAGTTCTATAGAGATAATGAGGTGTCTATTAATGTGGTTAAGGATTTTGCCAAGAATATGTAAGAGAAAAAGGAACTAATGAAATGTGAGACCTACTATCAAATGGACTCAGTTAAGAATCTCTGGAAGTATGTGTTGAAGGCCATTATTGAGTATATATCTCTAGATACTAGATTTGTTAGGATTAGAACCCATCATTTTGTTTTGCTTAGTCATTTTCCTTATGGGGTTAAGGTTTCCTTTCTATTTTATTTGTATTTTTCCATGCACAAGAGCATTTTTGGCCATAAGAAAAAACCTACTTCTAGCCCAACCCTGCATGAGGGTTTACTGCTCTTGATCTATGAGCATTTTAAGGCTTAATCTAGAAGGAATTGCTTCCAAATGGAGGGGTTTCTTCCAAGGAGATGAGGAGTTATAACTTCTCTTTGGATATGGAAGAGGTTCAGAGTATAAGCTCAAAGGATGAGGAAGATTATCTCTTGTCTAGAAAGAAGGCCAAGTGAAAAGATAAGGAAATGCCTACTTCAACTAAGGTTTTCTGTAGGAAAAGCCCCAGTGGCCTTGAACCCAAAATTGTTGGTCAAGGAGAAGAAGAATATAATGAAGAAGGTGAAGACATGGATGCAAATGAGGAGAAAAAGGGTGAGGAAGATGAAGATAGAGAGAAGCTAGTTGAAAACCCCAAAAAGAAGTAGAGGAGGATGAAAGAGGAGGACATACCCTTAGAGGGGAAAATTGTTTCTAGTCTAGAGATTTTAGTGCTTCCTCCCTCTCCAAGTCCCCCATAGGAGCATGATAAGGAGAAAATAAAGGAAGGAAGTGGTGAGGTAGTTATAAAGATAGGTGTATGGCTTGGAAAAATATCAATGTCAGAACTTCAAAGATGGGGATTGTGAGAGAAGTCATGAATCCCTAAATCCTCAAAGGAAAAGAGTGAAAGATCTAGATGGAGGAACTCATTGATCCAGATGCTGGTGGCTATGACTAAAAATGCAAGGGAAGTGGGAATGAACCTACTTAACAATATAAGAAATAGCATGATAGACAATCTTACATCAATTAAATGGTTTTTCATGAATTGGAGGAGGTTAAAGAAAGAATGAGATAGTTGGAAAGCTAGGGGAAGAAATTTGAGAAAGGGAATTTGACAAATTAGGGGGATGCTATTAGGCTGGTCAAAAAAAGGATAAAATTTTTGGAGAATTACAACCATAACATGGATAACTGAATGATCTCTATTCTAAACTCTCTCAATGAAAACATTGTTACTCTTGTTGGAAAGCTGAAAGCCAAGGGTCTTCTAGAGGATAATGAGGGAAAGGACAAAGATGAAGATAGGGAGGAAGAAGAAACCATCATGGACATATCCCATAGCCAATTAGATTAGACCTACTTGAAGAATCAAGAGAAAATGGTTGAGGAGTGTTAGAAAGCCTATGAAGTAGCAAAAACTATGCAGGACCTTGAAAGGAAGGTAGAAGAGTAATTATCAATATCTACCTTTTGGCTTTTTGCTTAATATAGGTTTTTTGTTTGGTTTTTTTTTATTATCTTTTGATCTAGCCTTTTGTTCGCCATAGTTCTATTTCTAGGCTTTTGTTGTTTTATTTATAGCCCTCTGATATGTAACAACTTGTGGGTTTCAGGATCCCTGTAAAACTTGTTTTTTCTTATAAAAAACAATAGTGGTAATGAAAACCCTAATGAAGGAGAACAATCTATTATGAAAGTTGAAAGATGTCAAAAGAGTTAAAACTTCCATAGAATGCTGGAATAATTAATAAAACAAGATATGGATAAATAAATAGTTGAACTCACTCTTGAGTGAGCTAAACTACCTAAATACTATTATGTTGAAATGCTTATAACACCCAAAGAAGAAACTTGAATGTCTCTTTTGACTAAAAATCTATAAAGTATACAAACACAACTAGAACTAATGAAGAAAGACAAAGAAAAACCTACTATAAAATTCTCATTGGATACCATTTGCCCATTTCCTCTTGATAAGGAAATGTACATGTGTCCTTCCCAATTAGGAGTTGAAATTCCTAAATTTGATAAATGCTTGGTTACCATAGATCCTTAAGACCATTTGAGGGAATTTGAGTCCCTATCTATTAAGCAAAAAAGCTATGGAGTGTTTTTCAAAACTATCTTCTATAATTTTATGTAAGGCCCACACTAGTACCCTATTATAGATCTTGATGAAATAAATATAATTAAGAGTTAATTAGGTTATGATTGACATTTTTGTTACTAATAATGATTTATGAGATCCTATTAGAGACTAAAGCATATTTTGGTTATTATAAGTGTAATACCCATTCAATAACATTAGGATGAATATATAAGATCACATGAAAATTAAACTCTATATGTTCAAGCTACAGACTTGATCAAGGGATTCATAGAATGATTCACTAGCCAAATTAGGAAAGATGAATTAACCTTTTCTCTTGTAAGAAATAACAATGGATGTAGATTATAAAAACAAAAAAACATAAATGGTTGCATTCATAGATTGTCTTTAAATCATGATGACATAATTTTGGAACACTATAATGTCTTGATGGATTAACCCTAGAACACACACACCATTGTACTGTAATAAAGGGGTATTGCTAGGAAGGTTGTAATTTTTAACTTGACTGAAAAGACACTAGTTGCTTGTTCCCATATTAGTGATCTCCTTTTTAAGACATATATTAGGATCCATTTTTTTTTTTTAATGATGTAATAGATATGACCTCGGTGTTTCATGGTTATGATAGACAAGTATTGTAATAGTCTTAGAACAGTAATTGTGTTATGTTAAGAAAGATAAATTTTGATACACATATTTTGATATTGCAATATTTTAAATATTTTAAGGAAATGATTAGATGAAAGTTGATTGTATATGTTAATGGGAATTATGTGATATTGGATCATTCTACACTAATCTATATGTATTTCTATAATATTTCATTGGGCTACTGATGGTTAAGTTTAGTGTGTAGGAAAGTTAAACCATGGAAATTATTCAAGGAAACAAGGTTCAAACCTATGTGAACATGGTAAAGCCAAGGTGAATCTTTGGAAGATTCAAAACCTCATTGTATTGTGTTATTTTGTAATGTGATTGTGCATGGGTGTTATAATTTTAAAGATCATGATAAATTAGAGACATCACATTATGATGTGTAAAGTGTTTTAATGTGTGTGTGGGCCATTTAACACTTGTGTTGTCTATGTTTAAATGACATTCATATAGAACTTTTTGGTCATGAAGTCACTTAACCTAGATTTAATCCTCATTATGAAATTAAGTTAACCACCTTGGAGAGTGTTAGGGTGAATCACCTTCATGATGGAATTCAAATTAAAATTTGATAGGAACTTTAGAGAGCCTAAAAGTGGTTCACAAGTGGTATTTTGGTGAAAATAAGTCACCCACATGGTAGTAGTACAGATTGGGGGTCTAGATACACCCATAAGTTGGTCTAGGGGACTTAGGAGAGCCTCTAAACTAGTCATTTTAAAGCCAATTCGAAAATTATAGTCTCGAATGACTTCTTTCCTCATCACACCACTTGGTTAAGTTCCTATTGGTAGAAAGGTACAAGGGTGTAAGAGGTGTAGGTGGGGATGTAAGTGGAGGTATTTATAGGGAGCTTATGCCAAACTTAGTGGTTGTTCACCCACTCTCTAATTGTAGAGACAGATAGTGATGACAGGCCAACACCACCTGTACCAACTAACAACAAAAAATGCAACAAGATGGAGACAAGAGAGAGATGACAAAAATGCTTCATAAAGCATCATCCATTAATACTTGAAATTCACTACAAGAGCTTACACTTGAAGAGCTTGCACTTGAAGAGCTTCTATTTCTCTAACTTCCTTTAAAAGACCTTCCATTCCTTGAACTTCTTGAACCTGATTACAAATGATAATAGGCCTTTCTTAAATAGGCACTTCTAACCCAAGACATTACAAACACAGCCAATGTGGGATAAAAGGTAAATACAACTACTTTTAAATAAATATTAAATTCCCACCCAAATACAACTAAGCACCCAACAAATATTAAATACATGATTTAAGGATCTTTCCACAAACTCCTAAATTGCCACCTATACACCTTGATTAATGGAATGACAACTATTTTTACTATTTTTCTTTTTACGCCACCTTTGCGCCTCGAAAATAGAAATCTCCTTTTCCTTTCTTTTCTCCTTTTTATTTTTTTTATTATTTCTCCTCTAATTTTCGTCACTTTCTCTCTCCTCCACAAATTTTTTTTTTTTTTTTTTTCCTTTTTTTTTTTTTCCTCTTTTTTTTTTTTTTTTCTAATAATTTAATTTTCCCATGTAAGATGCTCCTGCATCAGACTCCCTTGGTAGATAGAAAAGTGTGTCCCACACTTTAACGCCAAAAGAAAGATATACAACCATCTTCATCTTCACCACAAGCTTCCACCTCAACAGGACAAGAAAACCAACATGCAAATCTTCCACATTTTTTTTTTTGCTGATGCATGATGCTCCTGCATCCGACTCCCATGGTAGGAAAAATTTTGTGAATATGGATTCACAAAATGAAGTAGCCACTGTTGAAAGTTTTTTTTCTTTTCCTCCAACACATAGCTGGAACAAGTATCTAATGCTGATATATTTCCTTCTTTCTTCTTTTCCAACACCTAGTCGGAACAACTGTTTGCTGCTGAAAATACTCCTTCGCAATGAACTCTATCCAAGTATAACTCTCATCCTCATCCAATCTTGTTGAATTAATCACACCTGTAATAAACCCAGCAACACCATACCAATCTTCCTTTGCATACCACACATGACTAACAAGATCCCCGTGCAAACCATCATCAATATCTTTTAAACTCATATCAGAGACAACATCCCATGATTCATAAGAATTTACCTGTTTGACATATTCATCTGCGCTTGCCTCTTTCATGTCGTCAACAATGCATGTAACTACTTCACTTGCTTGATCTCCAATGAAGGCACTATATTCTTCCTCCATTGCTGCAATCTTCAAATCATCTTGCTCTATTTCAGGTTCATAAATCTTGTCATCTTCATGCTCTTCCTCTTGTCTTTCATCTTCTTCAACTTTAGGTTCGCAAATGATTTCCTCTTCATCCACTTGCTCTTCCACTGGATCATCTTTCTTTTCCTCATCCAAGGAATTATCAACATCTCTTTTCTGGTGACATGCTCTTTGTTTCCGCAACTCAGCTTCTAATTCATTCACTTGCTTCTGCAAATCAACTAGCAATGATTGTTGATTTCTTGCTCTAAATTTCTCAAGTCGAGGAATCCTCAGAATCCATCCAATCACAAAAGTCATCTTCTTCTTTCTTTCATGCCATGAATTAACTTATCTCTTGAAATTTGAATAATGGAGATTGCAAGAGTGTTCTTGTAAGGTTTATGTGTTGCATGTGGTGTATGTAGTAGTTGTTGTGTATGCAAATGAGCATATTGGATTTACTTGCATTTGATGGTGTTCCTTGAATTTTTTGCAGTGCATTGAATGTCTTGTTTGGTGTGAAGGCTTCACTCACCCTTGGGAGTGAAGAGAAGCCTTGGGGTGAAGGGGTTAGTTGGGCTTTACACTAAAATTGAGAAATCCTTCTCTTGGAGAGAGGATAGTTTTAGGGAGTATGCACTCCATTGAAAACAATTTCCCTTTCTATTGTTCTATGGGGGGGTATAAATGGGAATTTGTGAAAAGAGCATGTATGGATAATCTTGTTGAGGCATGTGAATATTGATAGCCTTGGATGGCATGTGTTCTTGGAAGTCTTGTTGGGCATATTGTAATTGCAAGATTTGCTAATGCAAAAGGATATGGCATTCTCCTCTTTGGAGAACCCACCTTCACCCATTGTTTATGATTCCATTTGTGCATCATTGTGTAAACCTTGGTTGGGTTGAGATTGTTTTGTAAAGATGTTGGATTCATGTTAGTTCTTTCCTTTTGATGTTGTTTGAATGTATCCTGGTGGAGCCTTGATTCCCCTAG